>CM068828.1:3037535-3572535 GCA_028554795.2 Sinohyriopsis cumingii
AATGCACTGTTGATTATGTATAACTACTATTAAAGTAAATTTGATTTTAGGTCACAGACAACTTATTATTTTATAATTTACAGAACCAGGCTATATGTGGTGGTATATTATATACTGAACCAGTCGATGTGAGGTGGTATATTAAATACAGAACCAGGCTATGTGTGGTGGCATATTTAACACAGAACCAGACTATGTATGGTTGTATATTAAGTGCAGAACCAGCCTATGTGTGGTGGAAAATTAAATAGAGAACCAGTCTATGTGTGGTGATATATTAAATGCTTTATTACAAGAATGAAGGTCGCTGATTTTCTGAAAGTTATTAACGACACAAACAAACATAATCTTTCAGCAGAACCATACGTATACGCAAACGTTACGCAGTAGTGGACTTGAGCCGAATGCCATTTAAGTTTTGTATAAAAAATGTCCATTTTTCCCTATTTATTAAAACCGTGTAAATCTAACCGGACAAAAACACCAACCGAGCTTACGTGATCAATATTTGCTATGTGTTGTATGTTGCTTCTGCTTTGTTATAACTGTTTGTTTCCTTTTGATTCTTTCCACTAGTGTCATCCATTTTCTAAAATATAAGACTCATTTCTTTACAGATGTCTGTCTGTCTGTCTGTCTGTCTCTCTCTCTCCAGTGCTAGACATCACTATAAACTGTCGCACTGTAGACATCTATTTTTTGGAAGGTCTAATAATATTCACTTTTTTTCCACCTCGATGATTAGTAGAAATGGAATGATTTGCCTGACATCAATAAAACAAAACTAAAACATTCATAGTCATACGGAAATGATCTGAAAGTTAAAGTTAAATTCATTTATTTTTAGTTTTTGGAGTTGTTGGGATTTTTGTTCCAGTCCAGAACACAGAATTTTTTTTATATACCTAGAAGTTATTAAATAAAACAAATTCAAAATATATTATGACACTCTCCGTCTCCGCTCTCATATAAATTAGAAATGAACATGTGTTACTTTCTATCATTACACGGAAATAAAAAAAAAAAACTTGATGCAAAAATAAAAATAACTTAATCACAAAAATCGGTGTTTCTACATCTGTGATGCATAATGTTTCCGGATGTAAAAAGTACACACTTTAAATTATTCATATTGTTATTGTTGAAAACAAAAGTGTGTTTCGATTATGAGTAAAGTATGTTTCCGTTTTGAGCGCAGGACCTAGCATGTATGTAGGTGAAATACTTTAGAAAGCAGCCAACATAAACATTGAAATTTTCATTTCCAGCCAATAGAGAACAGGCCCTTAAGTGTCGATTGCCACTTAACATATCTCGCTACGAAATTCCTTCAGTACTTGTTCTTGTTTTCTAAATCTTTTGTTCATTTACGTTTTTCTTATCATCTTTATGAACAACATGATAAAACAGACCGAAATTATTATGTCTAAAATTGGAATTCGCGGCGTGGTCAGCCTTATGGCGTTTGTGATGGTTGTTTGTCTGTCTGTTCTACAAATGAAAAGTCAAGCAGACTTACACGAACTTGGATTGACCGTGGCTGCAGTGAAACGGAACGAGGAGCATAATGTTGAAAAAGATCTGGATAAGGCTGGAAGAGGCAGAAAAATATATAGGGATGAGATATATGAGGAAGACATTGAGAGATTGCGGGTAAGTGATATGATGCTATAATTAGAACGATTCGTCGTCTGTCGATAATAAGATAATAGTGAAACGTTCACACACACACACACACACACACACACACACACACACACATTTATGGCGTGTAAATGAAAAGGCTGCGAAATAACCAAGCAACTTTTTGTAATAGTGCAGTGTGCTTGTGAGACTTTCTTTTAACTATCTACACAGTCAAGCCTACCAAAACAATACAGATTATTTTTCCCGTAAATCAACCATGTTATCGAAATGTCTCAAAATAAGTTGTTCTGTGGAAATTCCGAATTTAACCACTACATTTTAATGTTATAAAATTAATGTCTTGGCATGACTATTTTTCATCTCGAATCTAGATTACTTTTCATATTTCAGAAATTAACCTCTAGTCAACCCAATTTCGTCCAGACCTCAAAAAGTGAACGCCGCCGCCGTGCAGTGGATGATGTAGATCCAGCAAGAGCCAACGCATCCATGAATACAGAAGACCAACATATACATACACCAACTGGGACTGGTACAATTCTCTCCCTCTTTCTCACTGCTGTTGTCTCGCACATATGAAAAATGTCTATCTCAGTACTATTAACCCAGTTGTCCAGTCAATGTCAGTATTGCAGGCGGCGAGAGTAACTATTGTTTTGCGAATATTGCAAATTTCGCACTTCGTCATTGTTACGGATATATTTTAATAATACAGTTTTTATCTAAGTTATTTGGTTAATGATGATATTCTTTAAAGGAGATGTCACTTCGCCTGTGTAGAATTCATGTACAATACGTTGTATAATTTACAGTCATAAATAAAGGTCCAATTACTAAGTTCACATCAACAACTAATTCGGTCAATGTAGGCCATGAACGAGTTGAATGGAAATCACGAAATCATCACGTGATCATATGTATTGTTGATACGATGATTTTTTAATTTGCTGATTGGCTCGCATCGAAAATAAAGTGATGATTGTTAAGATCTTTCTCAAATGAAAACAATTTAAATACCTGGAAATATATTTTAGCAATGTCCAATTGTCGACTTGATGCGTCTATAGTTATTATAAGAAGGAATTAAATTGCCAGAGTTCATTCTACAGTTATATTTCAGTTCTGCAAGAGTTACGAGAAGATTTAGATTTTTTTATATATATTGTTCGTTGAAATTGCAGAGTGTAAAACATGTGTATAAAACAACGAGTACTTAGCTGGATTATTGTGAAACATTTAAGGACTGTGATATTTATATAATTGGAATACCGTACAACATTCAACGACTATTGCGACATTATCCTTTCAAATGACTTGCCTTGAAGTAAAAACATTTGGATATTAGAGCAGGTATTCTTCAGTATTGCTGGCACACAAGTACATTAGAGCTTTCAGTTGAAATATTTTTTAATTCTTTTCGGATTTCTGTGAATTTCATGGAACATTTAAGGAAATAATCTTGGAATTCATACCATATTATATTATAATTTTATTTCCAATTCTTTAAATAATTTAATTTTTTATTCTAGGGAATTCACTTTATATTTTGGAGTATAGAATGCTTGTTGGCTTTTACCATTTTTTGTTATGTAGTTTAAACCCCTAAGTCGTGACAGTCATCTGAAATATTACTGTGGAAACAAATTCCTTGAACGATGATTTACATCGATATTGAAAATATTGTTCTATATGACAACTCAGAATTTTGCAACCCTCTTCCCACGAGTGTGTGAATGTGAAGATATTCTGTCCAATGTTGCACATTCCTAATGCATGGTGTAAAAAGGTACGTTTGCAATCGATTCCTTTATACCTTCGAGTTGGAATTGATGTAAGGCGATAGATGAGAGCCTTTTTTTCTTACCAAAGATTAAGAACAAAATACCATCTCTCTTCTATAAGTGAGAGAGAGAGAGAGAGAGAGAGAGAGAGAGAGAGAGAGAGAGAGAACAGATTTTGTCAAATGTGTATATCTGAGACTACACCATCTAAAAGTTCGATTGGTAAATCGATTCATTGATAAATTTTGCGTCGATGTTGATGTATCAATCTGCATGACAAATCAGATTTTACCAATCATCAAGATCAACACAACAATAATCTTCTATAATGGGGTGAGGGCGATGTTTTAGCAATATTGGACATTTCGGACTTTCACCTAAAATTACAATTGGTTCCTTGAACAAAGCAGCACGGCATCCACCCAAGCAACCCTTACAACTAGGGGTGGGAGCTGAAATTATCATGAAACAGCTTTTTCATTGGGAGGGAGCCCCAGAATTACGTTTTGGGTTAGTAATGGCAGAAGTTCTTGCTATTCCGCTGCTTGAACAATTTGACATTGATATATCGTGGCACATACATTATATTCACCGTGTACCATTAGGCAAGGAACATTACTTCAGAATGATATAAACTTAAATGTGCTGCTGTGTTTTAAGATTCCCCAAAACAAGCCAAACATGCCTTGTCTTAAAAACCTACGTCATAGTATTGACTTATTTAATTTATAGTAACATACAATCAGCATTAGTGCAATCTTCACTGTTTTCAGGATTTTATCAGGGGAATAAGAAATATAATCAACAGTCAGATTTCACATTTGTGTCAAATGGAATAAGCTGGAAGAATGAAGTTAGCTTAACCAAGTGGTATCGACACTCCATTATACAGTAGTTACATATTTCTTTAATTCACTTTAAATGCGTTTTGGTTTCATAAACACGCTTCTATTCTAATGATCCTTTAAAAAATCACTTGTTTTATCACCATAATTAAAAAGACTATGACATTATGTTTTATTGTTAATAGTAGATCAGCAGGTTTTAATGTTCGCATCATTAATTTTATTAGCTTCCATAGTGAAATCTGTTTTCAATATTTGGTTAATAAATCTCCAGACCCATTAGAAAATTAATATTTTTCTCAGTGTCAGTGGAATTACGTCATTAATAATAATGAGAGAAGGTGACAAATGGTATTGGTTTATGGTGGTGTAGCCATACTTCTATTTAGATGAGACTGCTTAAGAATATTTCCACCAAAGTGTGTCAAGTAAACTACTAAGTATTCCAGTTGTTGGATATTGATGATTTCAGATTTACAGTAAACTATTTGTGACTAGATGTTTGAATTATTTGATTTGAAAAGGTAAAATAGAACTATAATAATTTGTTTGGATCCAGAATTTCATCACATACTAAAAAATACTGAGCTCATTAGATAATTGATATGACTGAATAACATTCTGTTAGTTTGGAGACCGGTATATGTCCTTATTGTTTTCTAAACATAGGTGAATTTATTTAGTCATATAAGTTGTCCCTATTGTTTCTAAATTTACTCCTATGAATTGAAAAACAAATCATGCATTTAAATTGGCGTGGTCCTTGTGACAGGGCCCCCGACCCGCTATTCATTGATTGATACCCTTTGCTTTTTTTCTAACAAACTCTTATTAGGTCAATTGGCCATTTTCTGACAGATGTAACTTTTTTTGCCTGATGCTCATTGGGCAATCCATTTGAAAAATAACAACCGAAATGCTGATATGTAGTAATAGCAAAATAAAAGTTTCAGACGGTGGGGTAGGGAAAATTGCCACCGTTGTTGCCAATCAGTAAAGACAATGCTTTTTGTTCGTTAGGCCAGTCCTTTAAAAATCTTTTCTGTTTTTGACAAGGTGTTCCATAAGTTTGTATCTTTTCCCCCTGATATTCACAAAAGGTCTGTTACTTTGGTATGCAGTGAAAAAATTGCATGATGCCTACTGATGGCGTTTTAGTTGCAAGACTTCCAGAACATTTTTACGTCTGTAGTTATGAATATTGCATATCAACATGGCAACCGAGTAACCTGTCCTGTTAGATGTGTGTTACATATCCAAAAGCTGCATGTACAATACACCAACCTGTAATACAGTATTGCCATACAGTGCAGTAAATCTTTGTAAAAATCACATATTGTTCTCGACCTCCGGAACATGAAATATTGCATACATTGATAGTTAAATGCGTATAAAATTGACAAGCGTTTAATATGCAAGCGAAATGTGAATCATTAGCCAGAAAGCGTATAATGAGCTAGCAAAATGTGAATAATGTGCCAGACCGAGGTACAACGGTTACTACCATTGTTTGAACATGGGTATGTGGATGCTCTGAGACTGTGCTAAGGGAGCTTATAACGTCATGCCATCCATCCAGAATGAACGTTCAATAAATATTGGTAGAAAATTATTAGTATATAGTGTGAGTCACATTGTGCATTTCACAATATAGTTTGAGCATCCCGTAAGCCATTTACCACGTATATAATTTAATGTGATTAATTGTATAACATAGTGTTGCAAGCTGATGTTCCTTTACGAAAATACCAATGCATTGATGATTGATTCATTATAGCTTAAATGATAGTTGCATGAAATCTGTTATACTGGTTTTATTCCCAAACATTAATGTCATTCACAATCTATTCAGCTATAAAGTGTTTTGCAATGTTTGTCATCCTTTATACCTTTCAAATCTGAAGTTATTAACTGGAAAATGTAACTGGCAACTTTCAAATGAAGTAGTACATATAACTAGAATTTGGTCTGACTTTTATATCCCTCAAGAAACTAACTACACAACATGGTATAATAACAGTTTGTTACAGATGTTCTAGTCTTGCCTCCAAATACGAACATCTCCTTTAAATGTTTTTCTTTTTGAAATCTGAAAAAGGATGATAAATAGGCAAGCGTTATCGGTAAGACGAAAGTTCTAAACTTTCATTTTGAGTTATTAATTTATAAGACAAGATGATTCACTATCAAATTGTAGCACCAGTAATGGGCATTTCAAGAGAAATGCAGTAAAAAGAATTTGTGAGACTGGACACCCGAGTCATGCTGAACAACCAAATCGCAGGGCAAGTATTCTCTGAGCATGCGTGACTTGGCTTGCATTTTCCCAGTGAAATATCATTGACGATATTATTGATTTCAAGATTGCAGACCGATATTTGTAAGTGATTATTGTAATGAACAAGCTTGTGTCCATATGTGCAAAATACATGTTGGGTGATTCGAAGAACGTCAGATTGAAATAGTGTATAGTTATCAAACTTTAACTTTGGAAAGAATGTGTCCATATGTGCAACATACTTGTTAAGAATTGGGTGTTACTTACACTTCAGACTAAAGAATAACGAATAGAGAAACTTGTACAAATTCATAATGACATTTGAAATAAGGAAATATAACATAATTGATGTTTTAAATTAAAAAAGACCCCTTTGGTGTCTTCAAAATGGAACATTGGAAAGAATACCGAATAGAGAAACTCGCACATTTTCATAATGGCATTTGAAATAGGGAAATATAACAGAATTGATGTTTTAAATTTAATAAGGCCTCCATAATACACAACGATTGTTTTTTTGTTTTTGTTTTTCAGGCATGTTAAGTTTACTCCTGAGCAAGAGAAATTTAGTTTTTACTTGTCTGGAAGGCGTGGTAGGAAAATGAAATGTTTCCTGCTCTATTCCGGTGCAAGTTAAACACTAAACACCTTTGAAAAAGTGAAAGTAAAATTATATGAAACTATATAAGAAAAACTAATGCTAAATTTTGATATTAACATGCGACAATATCAAAATGCAAGTAGAAACATTAAAGTAAGACAACAACAATCCTGTTGTAAATAAATACAGGAAAATAAAAGCGTCAAACTCAATCACTTTGTCACTAAACGTTTTTATGTATGATAAACGTCAAATGTGTCAATTAAACAGTTTTCCCTACTTGTTAAAATATTGGTAAGAGCTTCTGACTTTTAGGTTATGACATAGTTCAAACGGATGAGAATTCAATGTTTGTTTTTAGTTGGTTTATGATTAACAGTACCCGGTGACATATTGTCACGTTTGCCTGCCCGCGGTTACGTAAGTCAGGAACAAAGAACTGGGTTATCGCCATGAGTATGTCGACCCTGCACCGTGGTGGCAATTCCGGTTTGTACAAGAGCCGCTCCGTTAGGTGTCAAAACGCACATGTAGACTTTAGAAGCTTGGTGCTAGAACAAAGGACCCTTGTTGCTGTTGTAAATCTCCCCGCGTTGACAGATGGCCTGAGGCTCGTCTGTTAAGCTAGACCGACTGGGGTAGAATTGATACCAGAACTGAGGAAGGGTGGGGCCATCAATTCGAACCAGAATTTAACAGTTATTTGGGCAGGGAACGAATTAGTCATTGTGAAGCATCGTGCTGACAAGTTGTAGCAATAACTCCGGGAGCCACTCGTGATTTGGCGGGAAAAGAAACCTTGGTACATCCAAGGACAGAAAACTTCGTGAAGGTCAGTGAGTTATTTGCTCGATTGTTGCAGAAAGTTACGGCATTGTAATTGTAATTATGTGCAGTATGTATATTTACTTACTAGAATCCTTTGTTCGTAGAATTACCTTTGTATTGTTTAATTTACATGCGTACTTGAGAAATGAGCTTTGATTATGTAGATTGCTCGCTCGTCAGAATTAATATTGTAATTCGCTATTTAGTTACTTCGTGGTAAACTAGTGTATTTATTTATGTGATATTCTAGATTTTGCAATTGTTGAATTAAATTGTAACTTTGGAAATGGTTGCAGTGTGTAAATTTAAATGATATGGATATTTGAATATTTGTGTACACTTGTGGGAGTGTAATGTACAGAAATGCGTCAGATTGTTGTGATATTGTTGAGGATAATGAGATTAAGAATATATATATATATATATATATATATATATATATATATATATATATATATATATATATATATATTGATGTGACGCAATTTAGGGATTTCTGTATGATAAGTAGGATACCGCTTTATTGCAACGTTGTTTTTATAAGAACGCGAATGCGTGACCAAAGATGTAGATAGCCTTTATCTGACGATTGATTGATTGTTGATGTAGTGTGAGGCGAGATGGCCAACACAAATGCTAACGTCCTTGTGTTTTTCGTAGGAAGCTTTTGGGGACAGAACTACCGGGTAGTCAAGTCCCGAGTCTCAGAGAGGCAGGATAGAACAAGGCAGTAGGCCGAGAACAAGCCTAGTTGCTGGAGAAAGAGAGAGAGAGAGAAGGAGGAGGAGAGAAGGAGACAAAAGGGGAAGAGGATAGGAAGAATCGGAATACGGAGAACGCAGGAAGGAGGAAAGGAATTGGCGGAGTAAACACAGATGAGTAGAAACCAAGTACAGGGGAAAGCCATCTCACACTATAATCACGTGATGAAATAGGTTGTCACATGGTCGAGAGGAAAAAGATTGGTTGAGAAATTAATATCGTTTAATTTGTATTAAATTGTTATTCTTTGAAGTTCACTTTTGTCTTCCTGATAATTTAATTGTCGGTATTGCTGACTGGGGGCTCGGAGCTTTACCTCTCTCTATCGCTATTAAGAATGTTGAATGCTAAGACACCTCAATGGGAGAAAAACTTCAACAAGAGAGAGAGAGAGAGAGAGAGAGAGTGTGTGTTTGTGTCTGTGCGTGATTTAATTTCTAACGTAGCTTTAACAATGTTTCAGTCATATGGCTACGATATCTAAAGTTTGGCAGTTTATAGTGATGTCTAGCACCTGAACATGAAGTATCAAAACAAGCTGTATAACTATATAACAGAAACGTAGCGTTAAATGCAAAAACAAAATAATCCAATCGACTTGTGATATGTAGATCATTGACTTTCTTCAAGATGTTTTTTATATTGATCCAGAGGGTGTGGATGGTAGCATCCATGGGCATGGAGCGTAACGCGTGAAGATAAAATGACATTCATGTTAGAGAACATATATTGCTAAATGTAACCTGATTTCATTGACTGGTGCTATCTCATGTTCCGCAACAAACTTTCTCATTGCTTCTCTTGTTCCATTTCTTGTTTGATCTGCTCTTGTCTGGAAACTGCAATAAATAATCCTCTGGAAGATATACTTTTTGAAATAAACGGTAAGAAGTTGTTTGTACTGTAAGCATAAATCTGAACATAAAATATCAGGAAATTCGATATCTTATGTTACTTAGTAATATGAGTATTTCTTACCTATTGTTTTCTAAAAATAAGGACCATATTTTCAAACATTCCCCACCCCTTAAAGAAATATATGATGCTAACTGCATAACAACAAAAGAAAATCTCGGCAAAGGTATATTTTTTATAACAACCAAGATGATGTATAGAAAGACCACGCAATGAAAATAGCACGGGATTACAAGTTCTTGGACTATAAATCAAATGTCAGCTTGTATGTCATTTGTGTTTGACTATAAAAACAATACAGAGGTCTTGTAATATTGTATTTTTCTCTGACCCCTGCCACCCCAATTTTGTTATTTGGACGCCTATGTTGGGGCGTAGTGTTCGAGTCCACTGCCCATCGGAAAGTTGGAATTCGCCGACACCATTTGGTGTCGTCATAGGGTAGTCACCTTCTAGCTAGCGTAGCAAACTTGAATGACTTTTCATTGAGATATTCCTTAATGCAATCGATAGGAATATGATTTTCGCAAAAATCGCGAGGATAGCATTCGTCATGTCGTTAATACGCTGACAGACGAGACGGAACGACATCGTTGCTGTAATTTGACCAGGATCTCGCCATTTGCATTACGAGTCACATGACTATACACATTTCGCAGACTACATTTCAATAACTCTAGAGGTTATACAGTCACGTGATATCAACAATAAAACAATTCTAGTGTTGCTGTAGGAAATCAAATCTTTCATATAATACAACTCACATAATATTTATAGAAATATGAAAAAAAACACAGACTTCTCAAAATATTTATTCTGAAAACAACGACGGAAATATGTTGATGTTGCAGCAGCTTGAAGAAAACCCGACTCGCTAAGCAAAGAGCACGTGTCAATGCGGTAGTCACGTGATACCAACAAAAGCATCGCTGACACGTGCTCGTTACTTGTTCAAAATGTTTTTCACCAACCTGCTGTGATACCGACAGGTCTCTGGTCTTTGTTCTCAGAATAAATATGTTGAGAATTAAGTATGCATTATATTTATTTACAAACATTAGGTGACTTTTATATAATATTTCCAGATTATATGCACAGGAACTTTGGAAATTTGTTTATTGTCGATATTACGTGACTATTTGACCTCTGATGTCATTGAGATGTAGGTTGCATAGTCATGTGACTATATAGTCATGTGATTCGGAATGCAAATGGCGAGATGCTGATCAAATTTCAGCAGCGATGTACTTTCGTATAGTGGACTCTGCCTCTACACCCCAGCATAAATCAACAAATATAAAATATTTGGACTCTGCCTCTCCTCCCCAACATAAATTTACAAATATAAAAAATGGTGTGGCAAAGGTCCGAGATAACTCGGACTAGTAATAAAGTACTTGTAGATGTCACACTGTGTTTGATGTATGCATGACTGGCATGACAACGATTCCCGTAATATAGAGCAATTATTTTTCTTATTAGTGCACCATTATTTTAATAGTCTATACCTTTTTTGTCTGCATACATTATCATGTTACAGAGGGAATCCAGTGTACTGTTAACAGGGGTACGTATTGCCTACTTCAAAATAGCGAACTTCGAGAATGATTATGGGTAATTTACACATGCATAAATAGTTAGCAACAATTGGATTTAGTTAGTACTTACTAATTCACATATCTTACTGATGAGTTACAAATGTAAACACCATGTGAGATAATAAAAATTAGAATTTAGAAAATCTGTTTCGCTTCTATATGAGATCGGAGACAATAATGTTTATCAACACAATATGAACTTAAAAAGGGACATGAAGGTAATATTTGAAGAAGGACATTGAAACTTTGATAAGATGAGCCAGTTAAAATGTTGCTAATGTAAAGTTAACTGAGTATATATAAAATACGTTTGTCTAAGCTCATCTGTTTGCATTCGAATCTCTCCTGCTGGCGATGACATTTGAGTTTCTATATTAAATTTTGAAAACTAGAATGAGACTCCATTCTATAAATTAATCTCGAAATTATTATGGAAACAAATCTATTGCATTGTCACTAGGTATCAAAATTCAAAACAATGTAATTTGAAACAAAATACTGATTGTAATCCAATGATATATATATATATATATATATATATATATATATATATATATATATATATATATATATGTTAATGAAAACATCGTTTTATTTAAAATGAATGACTGGTCCATCTTATGTTGTTGACATTAATTACATACAATATTAGTACATTTTAAGTTCCATTGCAAAACAATATTTATATAACTTAGTACCATGACGATATGATCACACTTTGACATGTAGTTTTATTTAATGCTTAAATCAAGACCTTTTTTAAATGTCCACGTAAACACAAAATATCGGTGTAAAAAAAGATGTTACGAATGATACATTTTGAACGATACAGTCATAATTGGTCTTTTAATTCAATTACTCCGTCTCAATCCAAGTCCCCAGCACTGCGCTGAAAAGAAGGCCGGTGTTTGGGGTTTAGTCAGTGCTCCAGTTACAACGAAACAAATGGACCTTCTCCCCTTGACCTCAGTGCCCTTCCACCTCCTCCTCAATATTCATTTATCAAACATTTTTTTTAAACCGTCTTATATTTTATGTTTATCTCATGCATGTGCTTTAATCACACCAGAATGAGCTGTATGAAAAAAAAATCATGTACCTTTTTGAACACTGCCTTTTTCTTCAACAAAAGAATTCCCCACAGAAAGAAATTCATGGCGGAAACATGATTATTCTTTGACAAAATCCGGACTGTCATGTAGAATGTTATATCAATATCAACGTAAAATTAATGAATAAATAGACTGTAAAAGGAACGTTTAGATGCTGCAGTCGCATGTCTGCAATATCGTCACCTTTACACTACCTCCTCATGCGCGGCCCATCCCACCTCCGTCTTGATAGAAGAAAGCGGGTATTTTGGTCTTAGTTTTTTGCACATGAAGGCTGTCATCTATCGCCTTGCAACTATTTTTATATCAATAAATCCACTGGAAAAATGGAAAATTGTATATGATGCTGTCGGAATGTACAAAATTGGACCGAATATCGTCACATTCGTGGAAGAGTGTTAACATTTCGATCATAACATTTGGCAAGATATCAATACCGATGCAAACTTTATCAGACATTGTATTGCGACTAGAATAATTTAGATGACGCAATGTGAAATCTGCATTATTTGCACAAAAAAATCCTCACCCTCACCTCCTCGGTAAAGAGGGATGATACTTTCGTCGTCATCTTCAGAAAGATTAAGGCTGTCGCACATCGCCTTATATCAATTTCGACGTAAATGTTTTAACGTAATAGATTGGACAAGTAATGTTTAAGATGACGCAGTGGACAACGTGCAATATTAACAAATTACCACTGTGTGTGTCCCTTTACTTCGTTTTCGCCTACTATTAAAACTATTTGTAAAATTAATTTTATGACCGAATTGTGGTTAAGCTTAAACACAAGATAACGACTGTTATAGATCAAATAGAAAGTATCGGTAAAGTTCACATTGTGTCACTAACATACAGAATATTTAAAGAATAATTTTGGCGCAGATAGATTAATAAGATTTCTCCATATGGAACCATTCGTTTTGATCAAGTGACAACATGGCGTATAGCGGACTGCAAAGCATGGAACATATGAAACATGGAGCAGGCTACTTGTAAAATGACTTGTATCTTAAGGTCTGGGATCAGCTAGGATAAGCGTTTCATAATTTTTGTAAATTGTCTTTTATCCTAGGATCTGGGATCGGCTAGAAAGCCTCTCATAATTCTAGTAAACTGGCTTGTATACCAAGGTCTAGAATCGGCTAATGGATGCCACTCATAATTTGAATACTCGTCTTCAATCGCCATTATTTAGAAAATCTATGTCAGAAAAAGCATTAAAAAACTATTTTAAACATAACCTGAATGTGCGTATTTCAAAAAGTAATTATTGATTGCACACATTACGGTCACAAAGAGAAAGTTTCAATCAGAATTGCTTGGTGCCATCATTTATTCTCTTTAATATACACAGGTGGCGCTGTATACACGCGGTGGGGAAGAACTACCTGCCCAGATGATATCGATACAGAACTAGTTTATTCAGGTCAGTACAATATGTAATTTGATGGTAAGAATACTGGAATGTGTAGTAAATATGAATTGGGGATAATCAGCTAAGTAAAACCCAAGATTTTCACGTATCAAGCTTTTGGCTAAGATGTGATCATACTAACCTGATATCCATATTTTACACTTGAAACGCCATTAAGAGTATTAATATAATTTCTTCTTTAAAAAGATCCACCAGTCTTTGGTTACCATTATTTTCTTTATGCTTCGTGAGCTACAGTGATAATATTTAGTATATAGGATATTGAAGGCCATATTTATTGCTTTCTTTTCCATCTAGGCATCTCTGGAGGATCGTATTATGACCATACTGGCGCTGCAGTCAACACGCTTTGCCTTCCACATGAGCCAATATGGGGCACCTACATAGACGGCTTCCAGAATATGGCATTCATATATGGTGCCGAATACTACGATCACACTCTCTTCAAACTGACCAATGCCGAGGCACTCTTATATCATAACATGCCATGCGCCGTCTGCCGGAGCAGACTGAGGACTTCCACCTTTATGCTTCCAGCGAGAAATCGTTGTTTTGGTGACTGGCATGTGGAATACCACGGGTATCTGATGACGGGACATAATGCCCATAAGGCGTCCACCGATTATATATGTGTGGACCAGGCTCCAGAGGCTGATCCCTCCGGCTATCGGAATGAGGAAAGTCGTGTCCTGTACAGAGTTGAGGCCATATGTGGTTCACTACCGTGCCCAAAGTATATGCAGGGGCGAGAACTGACCTGTGCAATTTGCAGCAAATAAATATGCACATTGTCTCTTGTTTTACTCTTTTTAGAACAACAAACTAAACAAAACTGACAATATGTACTTTTCTGAATAAAGATGGAACAATGAAACTTAGATATTAAATATCTTCTCAGTCTGCTGTAAACACATGTGCTTGTATGCGTATAATCTAGTTTTTAATGTGGTTATGACGGAAATATCAATTCGACGGTTACAAGATATATCTAATTATAAGTCATAGCTTAAAATGTATCTGTTGTGCGGAAGAATGCAAACATTTTTCTCTCTGTCTCTTTGTCTTTCTGTCTCTCATATATAAAACAAAATATGCTATCATCATTACAAACTGCAACTGTCAGGCTAATCAGTCGATATAAAATGAAATTTCAGTATGAATACTACGATTTATTTTTATTTATTTAAATTTGTTTATTACAGCTTACGGGAATTTATTTTTGTTTGGCCTTGTTGAAACCACTGTAAATGACCTGGATAAAACATATCCAAAGCCCATTGTTAGTCAGTTAAATTTATTTATAGCCTTAGAAATAATTTGTCTCTTTGTTTGTTTTAGCTGCTTTTCAGGACCAATTTCACTCAAGTTCATTTTTAAAAACAGTTATTATGGGATAGTTTAATAAAATACGGTGTAATTCATTTTCTCAGCAGCTCCATAGGTAACACTTTTCCTTAAAAATCGGAATGTCATATATTCGAGCACATAACTTTATGGTTAAAAATTCCACACTTCAAAAATCAGAAAATAGATAATTGCAATTATTAAAGTTTGGGGATGACAATTCTACAGGATTTTAGAATTAAATTTGTATAAGATTAATGCATTTGTCTTTGCTTGGTCAAATCGAGTGCCAACACTAGAATATATACAAATGAATAAACGAGTTTACGTGATCAGTATTTGTTACGTGTCGTATCTTGCTTCTGTAACTTGGCAACTTACTGACGATATTTTTTTTTCGTGTGGTGTTTTCATACATTTGATCCATTTTCTCAAATGTTTGACTGATTTTATAAAAGACAGTGGGTTCTCTCTCTCTCTCTCTCTCTCTCTCTCTCTGCTTCAGGTACGTTAATGCAAATTGTCGAGGAAACATTTACCTTTGATAGTGGATAAACAATTAACTTAGAATTTTATTACCACATAAAGGTGTTTCTCGAATGGGGTGAAAAGTTGGAACCTAAAGGGAAACGTTTGTTGCCCATGGAAAATGTTATCAATTTATGATATCAGTGTACGCTAAAATTGAAATTAATTATAAACTATCTTCAAAACGGTAATTGCGTAACAACTATCTGTTGGAGGTTTCAAGTAGCTACACTGTTGACTATGCATAACTACTATAACAGTAAATTTGATTTTAGGTCACAGACAACTTATTAATTTACTATTTACAGAACCAGCCTATATGTGGTGGTATCTTAAATACAGACCCAGCCATTGTGTAGTGGTATACAAAACCAGTCTATGTGTGGAGGTTTATTAAATACAGAATCAGCCTCTGTGTGGTTATGTAAATGCAGAACCGGGCTATGTGTGATGGTATAATAAATACAAAACCAGTCAATGTGTGGTTGTATATTAAATAAAGAACCAGGCTATGTGTGGTGGCATATTAAATACAGAACCAGACTATATGTGTGTGGTATATTAAATGTAGAACCAGCCAATGTGTGGTATAATAATTACTACAGAACCAGTCAATGTGTGGTGATACATTAAATGCTTTATTACAAAAATGTTGTTGTTGTTGTTGTTGTAGGGTTTAACGCCGTTATTAACGACAAAAACAAACGTAATCGTTCAGCAGAATACGCAAACATTACGCAGTAGTGGACTTGATCCGAACGCCATTTAAGTTTTGTATAAAATGTTTGCATTTTCCCCTATTTATTCAAACCGTGTAAATATATCCAGACAAAAAAAAAGAGGCTACGTGATCAGTATTTGTTATGTGTTGCATGTTGCTTCTGCACCTTTTTTGTAATAACTGTTTGATTCCTTTGGATTTTTTCCACTAGTTTCATCCATTTTCTAAAATATAAGACTAATTTCTTTAAAGCTAAAGCTAGCTCTCTCTCTCTCTCTCTCTCTCTCTCTCTCTCTCTCAGGTACAATAATGCCATTGGTTGATGAAACATCATTCTTTGTTAGCAGCTAAACTATTTAACTTGGGATGTCATTAACAATGAAAGAGACCGCTTGGTATTGGAAACGTGGTGAATAGTAAAATGTTTGAAGAAGTATAAGCAGATTCAAACATTTAAGTCCATGTTATACGTAAGTTATTGTATGTGCACAACATTCACATAAACGTTTACCAGATATTGTTCTAGGAAGGAGAAAAGACAAATGAAATGGAAAATGGATCCTATGTATGCGCATTCAATGAGACTAAGTAATGTTTGGAGAAACATAATATTTTTGAATATTTTATATCGTCTAGATAACTGTAACTCCTTTTGCATAAATCAAGACGTTTCAGAGGGAAACTTTTATTTTTGTATGAATGATGTTATCAATTTATCATTATATCATTATATCATGTCCCAAAACTGAAACAAATTACTGGATATCTTGTAAACGGCAATTGTGAAAAAACTTGCTTCAGAAGGTTCCAAGTAAATGCACTGGTGAGCATGGATAATTATTATGGAATTAAATTTGAATCTAGGTCACAGGCAAATAATTATTATGTGAACAACGAAAAAAACTAATCCATAATGGTGTATGAAAAACCGTATAGGTCGTTTTCATCGTACTGGTAAACCTGTGTGCAAACTATGAGATCTTATAGCAGCAATTGCGAGGCGGTTGGTCTATTAAGGGAGCCTGTCAACATATAATTTGCATTATTTTAAAAATTTCTTACTGGATAGATCGTTCATAGGATGTAAACGTGATATGCCGGTCTTACCACAAGTGTATGGCAATATAGCCTAACATTAAATTTATGATATACGGGGATTGAATTAGTTATTTGGGCACATATGGAAATATCGAATGCGTATCGATCTATGTTGCAAATTATATTCGGAATGAGCACATATGTGGTAATATTACCTATATCAAATATAGACCAATATTATATCTGTGTAATATTACCACACGATGGTTTTCGCACTTTTTGCTACTTATTTTAAGAGCGCAGAGTTTTAACACTCGCAGAAATATATTATCGAATTCTTCTTTTCATGATAACAGCAAAAAAAAAAAAACCCCAAAAAACCCCAAAAAACCCCACAAACAAAACAACTAAAAACGTAAATAAACAAAAGCATTAAACATGCCAGCAGTATTAAAACAATTTAAAGGTTCATGCACTTTTTCATATGAAGATGATGGGTATATGTACTTTATATAAATATAAATACAGTTTCTAAGGTAACCAAAGTGCACAAATTATATCAGACTGCAGCATAGTGAACTTCGAATGTGATGTAATATTTTGAATGATTCTACTAAGTAGCCCCTCAAGATCCTAACAAATAACAAATGCTGACGATCCTGTTTTTTATATTCACTCAACATATGTTGCAGGCTGCTGCCTACACGTGTTTTCTTAAATCAAGTGCTGCAAAATATTTCAGTACTAACGTATTGGTTTGCTTATGTTTAGTGCCAAAGTGTTGTCATCGGTTTTCTTGCAACTGCAAATAAGATTGTTTCATCAAGAAAAAAGTTTAAAATAGACCATCAGGCTAGGACAGGTTGCATGAAAATAAATTTCCCTTTTGTAAGGGGCTTCCGTCCAAAGTCCTTGACTAAAAGAGGTGAAACTGGAACGATTTTCTGTTGAAGACGCTTGCTCCTGTCATACCGTGGTGAAAGGTTGTCTTGGTTGTTTGAGGCGCTGTTGTGGAACATCCATGTTGCGTGCACACCTTTCTAGTTCGGATCTACTGAAGACATTTAAAAGACTTTCTGTTGCAGCTCCTTGTGAGTTACTATGGTATAGCCATGTAATAGGACGATCTCTGGGCAACTAACATGGAGAGGTATCATTATGTAATAGAACCGTCTCTGGGTAATTAACAGAAAGATATGAATTTATAAGACAGTTCTCTCTCAGTCGTACTTTTCGTTGTTCAGGAGCACACTTGGTAGCCATCTTCATAATGTATAAAGCAGTCATTTACTTTCATCAACGTTAGGAATGTATGCCAGGGGCAGTAACTATCTGTAGAAAAAGTTTGATGTATGTCCGGTCTCCTGCAGCACAGAACGTCTCTTTTAAGCAATTGTCAATTGAAAAAGGAACTAAGCATATGTTTGACAAGTTGTGTGTAAGGTTGGTCACGTGATATTGTTCCATAAAACATGTCTTTATTAATTCAAGCAAATACTTCAGTAGATCTAAACTCAATCAGTATATCACCTTATGAGCATTGTTCTTTTTTTTAATAATTCAGCATTAGGATAACTTATGACATTACTAGCCCAAAACGGACACACTCTGTATATTTATTACTTTTATTGCATTTGTTTCTGCGAATTGTTTTTCATCAGAGTTAAGAATGTTTGTCGGCAACGGAAACCGTGTTAAACAATGTCTTACATGCAAATGATACATCTGAGCAAAACAAAATTCCGATACTGTAGTGGAAGCTTAAAGCACGATACATATTTAGATGTCTCCAATATTAATATCCCACCCGACGTCATACTGGATAACTTATGTATTTCAAATAAGTACACAACTTATACCTCTGTTTCTATCTCAGATTCATCTTGAAATACCTGATTAGTGAAAAGCTCGTGGTTCCTCATTGTTCTGGTCGTCTATAGAACGGCATGCCTTGTCGTTCCTCAAGACTCTGAAGGCGGAAGCATGCTAATATTGTTTAGAAGGAATAGTACAGGAAGTAGTTTCTATAATCAACGTGCCCAAGCATAGACGACGTTTCATACAGTTGAAGAAATCGAATCAATGTGTGAGCAGCAGAGGGTGAACCCACCTCAAAAGGAGGCCCATTTTGGTAAACTAAGGCTTTTACGAAAGCAAAAAAAATTACGCCGATAACGTGAAACCGAAGCCTCTATCTTTCCGAGAGTTTCTCTTCACCGGGTTAGCTTTCTTTGTTACTTTTTTTGTAATCGTCGTTTTCGATCAAAATGCACGACGTTTTCTGCGCTGACGCCTCATTGAGGTCGCACCCTCTCTGCTGTTATTAACCAAATTTTTGTTATCAAGGTCCATATGATATCATGATCGGGGGTCATGTAAGTTTATTGTTATAAATCCATGCGGGGATAACTGAGCCTGACTAAATAAATTTCTAAACTTAATTATGTCCATATCAACGCTACACCAAATCTGATGAATATTTCGTAGCGTGTGCGTATCAACTCCGCGCGAGAATATTCTAGCTGGATTTGATTATTTATCCATCATCACATCATCATATACAACTAAATTATTAATAAATCCATCAAGGTCGTCTACGGATGGCGTTTCATCAATATCGGTGATAAAATTAATAATGCCATCACCGTTCTCATCCAACAAGTCTGCATTTTCATTAAACTCTTTAAGTTCATCGTAGCATCGATGATCATCTACAGATGGAGCTACTAGATTCAACTTATCCCATTTGAGCCATCTCATTATCAAATTAAGCAGCAAATGTGTTTTATCAAACCTGGATGGTCCAATTATTATAATTCGGATAGAATTTCGTAGTGCTGCATGATGTTTGACTGGCTCTAGCCTTCGTGTCACTGAGAAATCAATTACATCCATGTTGTAGAAATATAATAAATAATATAGGTCTATATTGTGTGAAATGCAGGTCTCGTACCCCCACAAGTTGACTAACAACTATTACAACAAAAAAATAACATATCAGATGTTACAGGTAAGTGTGAACGATGTGGTACAAAGAAATTTAAATTTATCCCTAATCCAAACAGTCTTAAAAAAATAAAGGAGGTGATATTGCCGCTTCGTTAACAAAGTTACCAAGAACTCCGTGGGCCAAATATCCAGGAGAAAAATATCTTCCAGGTTATAACTACTGCGGTCCTGCTACCATACTTGATATCAGATTTGATAACCAAAATCAAACAAGACCTGGAGAGTATCCAGTAAATGATATTGATAAAGCATATCACGCTCATAATGTAGCTTATAAAAGTAAAAACCTAAAATATGGACATATTGCAGACGTAAAACTAATCCATTCATTAAATTCCTTATAAAATAAATCTTTCCGAGAATCATTAGCTAATTGGTTGGTAAGATCTGCGATGAAAGGTAAACTAGAATTAGGAGCCGGTAACTGATCATCCGATTATTATAATGGAATCTATTTATTATAGCCCAAGATGATACTAGAAAGGTAGAACAGCGATTAGTAAACTCGCGAAGCAACAAAAGTTACACATGTTGCTACTGAAAAATGGTTAGCACGACAGGCAATATGCAAAATTATCTACCACCACCTGAAAAAATTCAGCATGCACATTTTAATGTCAGTGTTCCAAATGAAGTTCATCAAGCAGATATTCTATTTTTACCAAACGATACCATCAAAATTAGAAGACGTCAAATAACATGCAAATACGTGTTAACCATCGTTGACGTTGCAAGTAGGTACAAAGAATCAGAGCCACTATCAACAAAGACAGGAACTGAAGTAGTTTCTGCGTTTGAACGAATTTTTCAACGAGGACCCTTACAATGGCCACAGCTGCTACAAGTTTATCCTGGCAAGGAATTTCTTGGTGCAGAATCATCGTTGATGAAGCAACACAGTGTTCTAATACACGGAGGACACACTGCAATTCATCGTGATCAGGCAATTGTTGAACGATTTAATCGAACTTTTGCTGAGTGGTTATTTGGATATCAATATGCAAAGGAAATAATTAAAGTTAAGAGATCTCGCGAATGGGTTGCAAGATTACCAAGTGTGATAACTGCATTAAATAATGAAATTACTCAAACAACTGCGTTGAAACCAATTAATGCAATTACAAAAAAACATATACCCTTACAACGACATGATTGTTCAAAACAACCAATATTGGGTTTTGTTATTGTAAGATATTTATATGAGCCCGGTGAATTTGAAGGTGGTCAAAGAAAGAGCAACCGATCCTATCTGGAGTATTACAACGCATACAATTTCTAGCGTGGTAAGATCCACGGATAGACCCGCAATCTACAGATCAGATTCAACTGCTTCTCATTGCGAGCATTGAGGATCTTAAATAAGTAAACTGAGGCGACTCACCATCAATATAACCAACAATTGTACCTAATCGTGTTCCGTGAGACAAGTAAGCGTTTTCTCGATTTACAAATATATTTCTCTTCGTTGCATCAGCAATTATAAAACTGAGTTCAACATCGTCTATAATTAATCTTGTATAATGTCGTTTATGATCATATGCTCAGCTTTGAGTAAATTTACCGATTATTCTTCTACCGAGATCTTTTGCGGCTTTATTTTCATCATCAGAATAATTCTCCTGTGGTGGTTACCAAACTTCTTTCTGAGAACGGTGTGATATAATTGCTTCACTTACAATCAACGATATCCGTATTTTTGCATCGAGCATATATCGTATTAAAATTATTGGTGCCCAACGTTTTTCTGAAAAGTGTCTACCAAACCAAACATAACAGATCGGATTAAGACCTTCAGCAAACTGCAATGACTCGATAAGGGCGAATCCAGTTAGATCAAAATCGGGTGGGGGTCCATTTATTGATGCTATAGTCATCTCGTGTGTGGGGTGTCCACATCTTTTAAAATATACAGACCACTCTCCCTTCCCAAGAAAATTTCCCGGATAACACGCGACCGAGATAACGTCGTTGTGGTCATACTTAGTATTCCACAATCCACCGTGTCCGTATTCACAGCAGCTTAGCTGTACGTCTTCAAGGAATTCAAATCGTGTTGGCTTCCACGAATTGTTCTCTCTTGCAAAGTGAGCATAAGCTGACGGAACGGTGAAACAATTATTTAGTAATTGTTCAGTATTCTGCGATGAAAATTTCTGCGCAAGATTTTTCATTTCTTCCTGGAGAGATTCTTTACGATATATTTCGCCGTTAGGTCGTACAAATTAAACATATATTTCATTATCAGAATTTTGAAATAACCAGACTGATACAGGATCGCTTTTACTTATTTCGTGAATACAATCAAACATATTTCCCTCAGAGTATTTCTCGGGGGGGGGGGTAAAATCTTACGTTCGATCACGTGGAAATATTAAAACTGCGCTAGTCCACGCCTGCACATTATGATCAACGATATTTATTTGAGCTTCCTCATTATGTATAATGTTTCGAATAGTGTAAAATCTTATCTATTATCGTTTTTACTATTATTTGGAATTTTAGTGTTTTTTCTAACTTAGCGACATCATTTATGGTTGCTCCGGTATCCTTGACTAATTGAGCCCACTTGTTTATATTTTTACGTCGCTGATCCCTTAACAGATTTCCACGTATCGCGTTTATAAAATGTTCGATCAGTCGTTCGGCTACACAATTTAGTCTTGACAATGTCATCGGTGCAAGATCATTGACATTGGGTTTATCATTAACGAATAAATTCTATAAATAACCGCTGTAATATGGTTTATCAATACCAGTCAACATTCCTGGCTTGGAATTTTTAATTAATACTACGGTTTTTCCATTAACAAGCACAGGGTAACGTTTGTCAAGGATATTCCACCCAGCGGAATCACTGGGATTGTCTGTTTCTGAAAACACAATAAACTTTATTCTGAAAAAATATATTTGATCTTTGAGATAGTTAATAATCATTTCCGCCCGCTCATCGTTCATTGTAGCATCAATGACTTTATCATAAAGTATGGCTTTGTCTGTTGACCACACATGAGATGCCCCATCATCAAAAATTCTCTTTTAGCATCCCGAATACTGTTAATCAGAGTTCTCGTTGGTTAAACCAGAGCTTGCCTCCGCAAGTTGGGTTTTCTTCTGTCAAGATAGAATCTGGATTCAAGAAACGAAGTTGTTTTCCAATTTTCGATTGTGGATAATCTCTCAAACTGTTCCATATTACATTTTAAATAAGTATTTAAATTAAAAATATTATATATACATTGACTCAAATAAAGAAACAATATAAGTGGCTGAGGACAGGGTCTGCAACTCCTTGTTACAAATCTTGTGTAAATGAATTCTGCGGACAACATTCACAAAGCGTACGGAGAGAGAGAGTCTAGGTCCAAAACCGTGCTTACAGTGTGGTGTGGAGTTAGAGGGAAATCGCAGTTGTGTGTGTGCAATGTGGTGGTAAAAATATAGAGAACTAAAACTTGATTATGATAAAAAGAAATAACAGCCTTGACAGAGTCAAACACTCTGCCCTTGATAAAAAGCTGCACGATAAGTTTATAAGAAACCCTGAAGACTATATAGCAAGATTTGTAAAGACTAATTATTATTAATAAAATGGAGCCAAAAGAATTTGTCAGACATCCTATCATCAAGAATTATGAAGCATCTCGTGATGGTGTCATCAGACACTGTCAGCTGAAAAAACCAGTTGGTACTGTTGATAATACTCGTTATTTTAGATTTACTGTTGGGGAGAAGCGTTATCTCTCTCATAAATTTAGATACGAATGTTTATGTGGGGTGCTTAAAGACGGTCTTGTGATCGATTATATTGGGGAACAAAAGGTCAATAACTCTTTGGATAACCTGCAAGCTAACATACAGCGCGAGAATTGCAAGTTCGGTGGTGCTGGAAAGTATAAAAGGATTCCAAGAGTCGTTAAATCTGTAAATACTGCGACTGGTGAAGAAATAATATTTCAATCAATAAATGCAGCTGGCAAGTATTTCGGTATTTGCGCACCATCAGCACAACGTGTTGCAAATAAAGTATACAAAAAAGCATATTCTAAATGGTACAAACAAAAAATTTGCTTGAGTATCTCCCGTTTGTGTGGGATGCAGAAAACAAAGAGAGATAACTCTGCCGCGGATGTGTAACGCCCTTAATTGAGTTATCGTTGTCCTTCACAGAGTCAACCAGATAGATTTCAGAATAGTATTGACTCGTAAAAAAATACATATATTTTTTGGTGGTTAATTCTCTCTCCAAGAGTCACCCTCCAATGAGTTCCACTTGGGGGTCAGGTATTCCTAAAAGTCACAACTAACGGATGGAAAAACGATGTATTCAGTGCAACACCTATTACTGTAATGTTAACTGGACAGGAAGAAATTGAGCACGTAAGTAAATTACTGTGGCCTTAGTAGAACCGTCTATTACAACAATCTAGCATGTGTGCATTATATTTCAAGGAAGTACAAACAACGTTATCTACTTCAAGCGCAGACAGTTGTCTCTATTGTTTTTATAACATTATTTCCCCTGATTGTCAGTAAAGGTAGGTGCAATCTTTAATTAAGGATAAATTATTTTTTTCTTCTTCAGAAGCAATATTCTTGTTTTACTAAATCCGTCCGGTTTCCTGGTTCATCTGTATTTTTTCTGCTATTATAATTAAGAAAACATAAAAATAATAACAGCAAATAAACCATGCCCATCGCGTGAGCTATTTTCCAAGTTCCAAGTATTGGTTACCTTAAATACTATACGACCCGTTCTATCATTGGGGGTCCTCCCTGAAATGTTCGATCTTCAATAGACAAACACACCTCTCACCATGTCACCACGTGTTGGGTGATCCGTTTGCACTCTCCCGAGGTTGATTATGGGGGCTGTTGTGGAAAACTCTGTTGAATTTAGAGAATGGCTCCCGTGCATGTTGTGCCGTCCTTAGAATTAAGTAAGATATTATTTATGTACTGTGTCATCCTTAAAATTAAAATTGTATATACTGTAAATACTATATGTACTGTGCCGTCCTCCTTAGAGATCTAAGGAATTAAGGTTTACTGTAATGTAAATGTAATGTAAATATTCCTCCTGGACTTGCTAGGATGTCATACGGCAATCTAGGAATTCATATGGGTAGTTGTGCCAGTCTCCTTAGAGATCTAAAGGATTAAGGTTTACTGTAAATATATCCCCTGAGCGTGCAAGACTGTCAAATGGCAATCTAGGGTTCACATGGGGTTTTGCTGTCCTTAGAATTAAGTTAGATAAGATTTATGTATTGTGCCGTCCTCTACTAAACACGCCCTCCTGAGCCAAACTGGCTCTTAGTGCATTTCGTATGTCATGTAATATTTTTAATGATTCTATTAACTAGCACCTCAAGATCCTAATGAATAACAAATGCTGACGATCCTGTTTTTTTTTAAAATCATGCAACCCATGTTGCAAGCTGCGGCCTACACGCGTTTCATCGGATTCAGTGCTGTAAAATATTTTTGAGATAACGTATCGATTTGTTTTGTTTAGCGACAAAGTGTTGTCATCGGTTTTTCTCGCAAGTGCAACAGGATTACTTTATTACGAAAAAAGTTTTAAAATAGTCCATCAGACTAAGACAGACTGCAGTAAAGAAATTTCCCTTTTGTTAGTATCAGTAAATGGGTCTCTGTCCACAGTCGTTGTTTAAGATAGCCGAAACTGTAACGATTTCATTATGAAGACGCTTACACCTGTAAAGAATACGATGTACCAAGCTTAGACTGTTATTAAACATTAATCGTTCTTAATGTATTTGAAGGTAAAACTAAGTAATTGATGGCCTTACATAATAAAATTCACTACATATAGAATACATAAATCTTATTCCTCACGGAACGGCAAACGTGAGTAAATGACGGATGCCACATTCAGCTCAAACGGATGAAGGCTGACGATTGCAGACAGCAATGTCTCAGTTACGGGGAGCAGCAGGGAGGGCGAACCAACCTTTTTTGTAGGAGCGTCCAAATGTCGAAAATAAGCCTTCCTGCAACTGATCGAAAAATAAAAAGCGTCGGCAGATTTATAAAAGCGTCTACATTTTTACTGAGAAAATCTCTCCGGAATGTTTCCAATTAATATTACTCCATTGTCGTTGGTGATTTTTTCTAGTTTATTATGCACGTTGTTTACGCAATTACGTCTTAATTGAGGTCGCACCCTCCCTGATTCTATTCATCCAAATATTTTATCGAGAACTACACGAGATCGGGATCTAGGATCATATAAATTTATTGTTATAAATCCATGCGGAGTAGCTTGCGCTCGTGAAAGGAAATTTCTAAATTTAATTATATCCTTATCTCCGCTACACCAAGTTTGATGAATATTGCGTAACGTATGTGTGTCTACGCCATTAAACACAACTAAAACATTACAGTTATCCCTGATTACTTTCAGAATCTGTACGTATCGCTGAGTAACATATATCACATCAGTGTTTTTATGTCTTCCTCGAGAAAATATTCTAGCTGGATTGATTGTTTGTCCAGCATCACATCATCGTATACAACTAAATTATTAATAAATCCGTTTATGGAATCTACGGACGGTGCTTCATCAATATCTGTTATGAACTCGATAACATCGTTATCTTCGTCCAGTAATCGTGCGTTTTCATTAAAATCTTTAAGCACATCATAACATCGTTGATCATCTATAGACGGGGCTACTAAATGCAACTTATCCCATTTCAACCATTATCAGATTAAGTAATAACTGTGTCTTACCCGATCGTTTATTTTTTTTATCAGATTGTTTATAACCAGCTATTTTTTTTCTTATTATATCATTGCCAATATCATCACTAATCACTGACTCGTCCAAGGCAATCCTCCGCAACTGAGATATTCTTGTGACTCGAGACACTGCGAGATAAACTAAGTTTGACCACTCGATACGATCATCTATTATCCAAACAACTGTATCAGAAATAGTTAATCCCTGAGATGAGTGAATCGTCATTGCATATCCTAGTGTCCACGGAGATTTGTTCAACGATAATGCATCTTCAACAGCGTTGATATCAACTGTGATAATATCATTTAATACTGAATTCTGTTTCTCGGTCTGTCCTGGTATATCAACGTCAATATTCTGTCGTCGTGTATCAGCCGGTTGAAAACATAACGGAACTGGCAAGGTTGGAAATTTTTATTTATGTAACTGAAACAATTCCCGTTGAAGTGTATCATGAACTATTTTTCTACTTGCAACTATCAGATCATTCGGTTTCCACGTCTGCAGAAAGTTGTTCATCGAAGTTTCTGGAATTATTCCACGCATTACTTCACATTGAGTTTTATTCGGCTGTAGTCTGATTAATTTTTAAACTGTCTTAATTCTGCATCAAGCGTTCTATGATCATCATTTTTTTCTTCGTAATAATCGACAAAGTTCTTTAGCCATCCATGTGGAGATAGTCCAACAAACGGTGGTGGTTGACCGTGATCGCCACACATTATTAGAGCAATATTTCTTATTGACAACCAATCTAGAAATGTTTTTAATGTTTCTAACTGCACTGTGCATATTTCATCCCAAATGATGATCCTTGGAATATATTTTTCTCCCATCCTTAAAGATGTCCATGCATCACCCTTCCATCGGAAGAAGCTATGATAAGTACCTGATTGTACTCCTCGTTGTTTCATCTCTCGCGCGAGTCTGTGTGTAGGTGTCAGCACGATCATATCTGAGTTCTGAAATAGTTCGATCGCTCGAGTGGTTTTACCAGAATTTCCAGGTCCGTTTAGATAAACCGTTTTATTTCTAGTTATTGGGTCGTACACCGATGGTGCAGATAATAAGTGTAGTTTTTGATGTTTTTTTACAATAATAATCTTTAACCGCAACATCAGCTGATTCGGAATAATCGAGTATATTTTCGTTTTTTTATTCTCCACGAACCCCATGATGCACAAGTACCGATATGTAGTTGTTCTAGTAATCCTGAATATTTTTTATTGATATAAAATGAATCTGTAGCGACTCTGACAGCGAGTGTAGAAACTTTATTTATCATCGATAATAGATTTATTGAAACGTACGCGAGCATCGATGATCTTAAATGAGTATACTGCGGTGACTCACCGTCCATATGACTTACAATTGTACCTAATTTAGTTCCATTTGACAAGAAAGCTATTGATCGACTAATAAACGTTTTTCTGCTCGTTGTATCAGCGATTATAAAATCTAACTCGGCATCGTCCATGATCAATCTTGTGATCATATGCTCCTCCTTGAGTGAACTTGCCGATTATTTATCTACCGATATCTTTTGTAATTTTATTCTCGTAATTGGTTATATCAGGATTTTCATCATCAGAACATTTCTTTTGTTTTGGTAACCAAACTTCGGTTTGTTTCCGATATGATATAATTGCTTCACTTACAATCAACAGTGTTAACATCACACAATCAAGCATATACCATAATAGTACTATTGGTGCCCATATTTTTTCTGAAAAATGTTTTCCAAACCAAACATAACAAATCGAATGGAGATCTTTAGACATTTCAAATGACTCGATACAAGCAAATCCAGTTAAGTCAAAATCCGGTAATGGTCCATTTATCGATACTCGCGTTATCTCGTGCGTCGGATGACCGAATCGCTGAAAGTAACAAGAACAATCTCCGTATCCAAGAAAACCTCCAGGATAACACTCGACCATATCAACTGAAATAACATCTTTATGATCGTATTTAGTATTCCATAGTCCACCGTGTCCGTATTCGACACAACTCGATATTATATGATCAAGAAAATCGGACCGAGTTGGTTTCCACGAATTTGTCTTTCTAGGAAAATGAGCCACAACTGACGGAACAGTAAAATAGTTGCTCAATAGTTCGTCAATGTCATCAGTATATTGCAGCGCAAGATTTTTCATTTTGTCGTGGAGAAGATCTGTTCGATAAATAACACCATTTGGTCGTACAAACTGATCGAACTTGATTTTTACTTCCATATCTGATTCGTCGTTAGAAATCTGAAACAGCCATACTGACACAGGATCGTTTTTACTTATCTCGTTAATAAAATCAACCATATCTCCGCGATAATATTTAACAGTTCGATTTCGTGGAAACACTGTTACTGCGCTGGTCAACGCGTGTGCGTTATGATCAATGATATTTATTGGAGCTCCTCCTTTTTTATAATGTTTCGAATTATATAAAATCTCCCCTGTTATAGTTTTTACTATTATTGGGAATTTTAGTGTTTTTTTTCCAACTTAGCAACATCGTTTATTGTAGCTCCAGTATCCTTCACTAAACCAGCCCGTTTATTTATTTTTTCACGTCGTAAATTCGTCAGACCATTTCCAGGGGCCGCGTTTGCAAAATGTTCTGTTACTCGTTCAGCCATACAGTTTATTTTTGAAAATCTCATCGGCGCCAGTTTACTAATGCTGAGATTTTCATTTATCACATAGATTCCATAAATAACTGCTTTTACAGGATACACTCGCTCATAATACGGTTTGTCAATACCAGTCAGCGCTCCTGGTTTGGAATATTTACTTAATATAACGATTTTTTTTATTACCAATGATAGGGTCATATTTGTCACGGATAATCCAATTATCTGTTTCTGTTAACACGACAAATTTTGTTCTAAAAAGATAACTTCTATCATCGAGCTGCTCAATAATAGCTGCCACTCGTTTGTCATTCATCGTAGCGTCGATTATATCTTTGTCGCGTATAATCTTGAACGTTGACCATACATGAGATGCGCCATCTGCGTGAAATTCTTTCTTGGCGTCGTGAATTTATTGATCAATCTTTTATTTTTCTTATCAACTAGATGTTTTATTGGTAAATCAGAAGATATCTTGTCGAGGTTGAATTTACTTGTTTTCCAAGGCTTGATTCTGGATAATCTCTCGAATTCTCCCATATTATATTTCAGACAAGTATTTAAATAAAAAAATATCGCATATACAATGTCTCAACAGAACAAGTGCAAATGGTTGATGATCGGATCATTAACTCCCTGCAATAAATCCTGCAGGAAGGAATTCTGCGGGATTCACTTGCAGAGCGTTCGTAGATGTTGTTTAGGACCGATACCGTGTCTGCGATGTGGTGTTGGAGTATGAGGTAAAACAGAGTTATGTGCAAATTTCTACGGTAACAAATATCGCAAGCTTAAAAGATATTATGATAAAAAATGATGTCAGTGACGGAGCTATAAAATCCGTGGAGGATTATTTAACTAAGTTTTCAGACAAATCATGATTTAAACAAATAATATTATTGTATAATGGAGCAAAATGAATTTGTCAAACATCCTGTTAGAACAAACTACGAATCAAATCTTGATGGTGTGATCAGAAATTGTCAGAAGAAAGTAGCAGTTGGTTTTGTTACTGATACTGGTTATCTAAGATTTACTGTTGGGAAGAAACCTTATCTCTGTCATCGATTTGTGTACGAGTGTCACAAGGGGTTAATCAAAGACGGTCTTGTGATCGATCATATTGACCGGGATCCTGAGAATAATAATTTATCCAACCTTCAAGGTGTTACACAGAGCGAGAATAATACACGTGGTAATACTGGGAGATGTAAAACAACCGGAAAGAGGGCGGTAAAATCTACAAATATAGAAACTGGCGAAGAAATTATATTTCAATCAATGAACGCGGCTGCGAAATACTTTGATATTAACTCGCGTGTGGTAAAATACATCGCAGATAATATAACCAAATCCGCTCTTTCCAAGAAATATAAACAGAAAATTATTTTCCAGTATCAATAATGGAGATGAACTATCATCACTATCAAGTAATTACCTCGAATTATATTTATTAACTATTTATTTTGGGTTCCAGCATTTTGTACTCGTATACTACTTATTTTTTCAATTTGAGCGAAAGGGAGATAACTCTGTAATATAGCTTTCTCTGTAGATTTCTGATTTTTACGGTCGTAATTAGTCAATTAACCATCTACGTCGTAATTAATATCAATAATTATACTCGTAGAAAGATATTTATGGTTTTTAGCTTATAAAATAGAAGAATAAACGTATTTTACATCGTACAATGTAGCGAGTTATTTTTAAATATGTTATGAGAAATCGAGGCAGAACACACTGTTAGTGCAGATATTGACAATCTGTTCAGAAACCGCTGTTATAATGCAGAAATATTTAAAGCGTTCTATAGGTAATAAAACGTTTGATGGTACAGTGGTAGGAGATGTACATATATTTTATCAAGGCAGATCACTCTGTTTGAGTGCAGATATTTACAATCTGTTACGAGAAATCGAGGCAGAACACTGTTACATTTATATATTTACAACCTATTCAGAAACCACTGTTTTAATACAGAAATATTTACAATCTATCCAGAAACCGCTGTTTTAGTGCAGAAATATGTATAGCGTACAATCTATTCAGAAACCGTAGTTATATAATAATTTCCGAAACGTATAATTGTTAGATGATTCGATAGCTTAGTTGATAACGTATCGGACCGTGATACTCGAGGCCCGGCGATCTAGTCCTCATGGCTGACAACTGTCGGTAGTTACGCATATTTGCGATTTTTATAATTAATTGGGGCTCCGCTTAAAGCCTCGAAACTCAACAGAAAAAAAGATACCCCCCACCTCGTCACCGGTGGTGGATACATGTTTTGTATCACCCACGGGCTGATTATTGGGGTGGGTGTCAAAATCTGTTGAGTGTTGAGAAGGACCCCGTATATGTTTGTGCCGTCGTTAATTAAGATTTATGTTTGTACTGTCATTCATTCATTGTATATATTTCATATCATTCATTCATTGTATATATTTCATGTACCCCCTGAACTCGCTAGAACACTCGATTAGGGGTTCATGTGGGGATTGTCATTCATTGTATATATTCCATATATGTTTGTGCCGTCCTTAATTAAGATTGTCATTCATTCATTGTATATATTTAATATACCCCCTGAACTTGCAAAAACACTCGAATAGAGTCATTCATTCATTGTATATATTCCATATACCCCCTGAACTTGCTAAAACACTCGAATAGAGGTTCATGTTTGGATTGTCATTCATTGTATATGTTGTGCTGTCCTTGAAACATCCTCCTGAACTCGCTAAAACACTCGATTAGGGGTTCACATGGGGATTTATTTTTTTGATTTAAATATATATATGTATACCGTAAAATAATGAATCACGAAAATATTATTGATATTATTTCTGCTATTAAAAAATTGAAAAAAGATGGTATTAATATATCTGATGAACTAAATCCTGAAAAAATAATTTCCGATTTTGAAATTTTACAATACAGGTTCATTAAACGAATTCAGGCGGCGATGTTTCAGTCGCTAGCTACTGTAGAAGATGATCAAGTGAAGGAATTCGTTCCTCTCTCTGCTGCAGTAGAAAAAATTCGATCGTAATTATCCCGCGAGTACGAAGCAAAAAAATTAGTACTCGTATAAGACAATTAAGAAAAATTATGTCAGATCATGAAGCGACCGAGCATGTCTAATATTTTATATTATTCAGAAATATTTTATTTTATTTTTTCTGAAATATTTTATTTTATTTTATAATATTCAGAAACATTTTATTTTTTCTGAAATATTTATTTTTTCTGAAATATTTCTTTTTTATTTTATCAGAAATATTTTATTTCATTTTATCAGAAATATATTATTCAGAAACATTTTTATTTTATCAGAAATATTTATTTTATTTTTTCTAAAATATTTTATTTTATCAGAAATATTTTTATTTTTTCTGAAAATTTGATCATTTTACATAATTCTGAGTACCAACTACCCCATCAAAATTACGAAATTGATTGGTTTGCACAACTCTGAGTACCAACTACCCCATCAAAATTACGAAATTGATTGGTTTGCACGATTCTGAGTACCAACTACCCCATCAATTTCAGAAAAAATAAAAATATTTCTGATAAAATAAAATAATTCAGATAAAATGAAATATTTCAGAAAAAATAAAATATTTCTGATGAGTTTAAATATTTCTGATAAAATAAAAATATCAAGATCAAAGATCTATGATCAAAAATCATTACGATAAAAGTCTTTAAGACAGAAATCATTATGATAAAAGTCTTTAAGACTTTACATGTAGGTTCACAATCAATTCTTCCCCACGCAGGTCAATTAATCGTCCTATGCGGTCGGTGAGGTTGAAATTGATTCGTGACAAATACTGATTATATGTACGGAGATAAATAGGATTGGTTGGCTCTTGCACGATCAAACTCCCAGGAGATACTTGTGGTGTGAACGTGTATAAAATATATCCTTGTTGAACCTGATTTGACTTTCCAAGATCGATTTGATAGCTACCATCGATTACGTCACAAACAAGATTGACTGCGATCGTTGATGTTATATTAACGATTCCTGGTGAAAGATGTCTACCACCTCCGTAAAGGGTCATTGTTGTATCTAATAACAGTTGCTGGTGGTATCATCTTTCTCCATGCATCAAGTATTTTAGGAAAGTTTTCGTTGATAAGATCACTGAGAGATTTTTTTAACTCATCTGCATTGTACCCGGGAAATTTAAAATTCGGTAGATCTACATCTTTTATCGAATACGTGTTTATAAAATCTCGTTTGTCCTTGCTGGTGTTATTAATTGTTGCCTGGATTACTCGCCGGTTGATATATCCCATGTCAGATACAAGCTGATTTAATACCTCCACGCGACCAATTATTTCTCTACATGAACTCGTTGCTACAAAGATACATTCTTGGAAATATTGCCGTATTCGCTCTAGTTGTGTTTCGTATTCTCGGTTGATTTCCCCAAAATATTTAATGATATCAATCAGATGAAGAACATTACCCACACTCATCCCCACTGCATCTTCTTTAATTCCAAAATACCAGGATACATCACCTTTACTGTGCAATAAAATTAAGTGATCAAATATTGCGTCTTTTATATTAAGTAATCTTTGCTTGTATGCTGGGGTAATTTCACGATATTATTGCTTATCCGTGACATAATCAGACTTTTTCGGTTCTGGTGGTATTGGTTTTTCAGGTGGAGGAATTTCAGGTCATCCTAGTACTGATCTTATCGATGATTGATAAATATCAACGGCGTAATCAGGTGAATGTGTTTCAATCGTTGCTGATAAAGTTGGCTCATGAACGTTAATTGATATTTTTGATTCTTTTCCTGTTATTGATTTCATTCTGCATTGAAATTCGTCGTTGGTTTCCTCGACCTCATAACTGCCAGTTGGTATTCCAACAACGAACCAATCAGGTGTTCCATCTGGTTTTTTCTTATTAGCAAATACAAGCGAATTATTTGCTGGTGTTCCATTAAATGATTTCCATCTGATGTTTGGCCAGCTGTAATATACTCGTAATTGCGCTAACGCGATTTCATTTGCACGAATCGCAGTTGGAAAATTAACACTAAATTCAGGATTAGTCGATCTTACCTAGATCATTGTTGTTTTTGGTGGAGCTGTGTTTGTCACGATCTGCTGCAGTAGCTCTACTGATGTCATTATTAATACTCGTACCTTTAACAGCACTGTTATATATTTTAATCAGATCTGAAAACTCAAAATCAGAAATTTTTCCATCGCTGAGGCTTGCTGATAGCAACGAAGATAACTTCGAGTATGCGACCGTCGCTGTGTGTTATGTAATCGGATAATTTTTCATTCATGCAGGTGCATATTTTTTTTGCAACGATATTAAGAACACCTGCAATAGTTGTTGTGGCTGAAATACAGATTGTTACGGCTACTGGTGCCATCATCGTCATTGTTGACAATATAACACCTGTTGCAGCAACGACAACGGATACTGAATAAACAATCACGTCAACGATAACTAGTCGTCGACGATATTTTTTTTACTTTTACCGTATATTGTTCGATGATATCTTTCAACGCTGCTTGCCATTCACGCGCTTGATTATACCTGTATTGAGATGCATCGTCGATTGAGGTACTCATTATATTTTATGCAGTAACCAATTGAGGTGTTTCAGCTACAAATTCCAAACACCACCAGTAAGATGTTGTGGTTAATTTCTTATCAGCTGCTTCCAGAATAAATATTTCTTCGGTTCCCTTGTTTAATATGATAGTTACAACTCCAGAAAACCTATCAGTTAAATGACGCCATGGATACGTTGTAAATATCTCGAATTTTGCAGCACTGAACACAGATAGCCTGTACACGCCAGTGACTATTGCGATATATTTAATAGTTTCATTCTGCGTTGACCATGTTGCAAATCCCGATGATACCGTGTATACGATGTTGACAATATGCCCGGGGTTATTCCAGGTGGAATTTTACTCAAACTAATTTTGTTAACGATCTCAGGAATCCCCGCTACGATGTCTTCGACTGTTTTTTTTTAATCGTGTGGATGTTAGTTTTGATATCAGAGAGTTTTATATCAGCGGTGAGCGGAGTGCCAAAACATTCCTCTGCGGTTTCGTTAATTTTTCTAAAATTTACGCGGAGATTTGTGAAGGCGTTTACGTGAACATCATACTCGGCCCGCAACGTGGATAATTTACCATCTACAGTGTTGTAGTTGACGTCGACGTATTTTTTCGTTGCTGCGTCTTCGTCGGATGTTGCATCCCTCAACACTACTATCTTATTCCCGTTCATGTTGAGTTCTCCCGTCATTGTGTCACCGGTATTTTTCACGCGATTAGCAACGATTCTTGCAATTTCATCTCTGATGGTTGTAAATGATATACTTGTCTCTGATTTTTCCGCTGTCAGTAAACACAGGGATGTTATCCGTGACCGAACCGAGTACTCGTCAAACTATGTCATTCCATTTGATGTTACTCGTTTTTAAAACACCATATCGGTCCTGAAAAACAACAACTTCATCTCGGTCAACTCCAGCAAGATTCATAATATCAGCGAATTCATCCTTAGTTGCGTACTTTGACAAATCCATGTCATCGGATTTTTTCTTACTTTTGTTACATGTAGAGGAAGATCTTCCGTAAATATCAATCATTATATAAGATCCTTGATCTGTTTAAAACACCTTGCACGCAACGAAGCGGTTACTTGTATAATCATGCACAACTTTATGTGGCGGTTTGGATGATTTTGATATGGCGTTAAGCACATTAATTGCTTCACGGCCGCATATTGGCGGATCTGTCATTGTTCGTGTTGGTAGCGTTGAATACCAAACTTTTTTATGAAGTGGCTCGACATACTTGATAAATTCAACGGGTGGAGCTAACCCGTATGAATCAAAATAAACGATTCCACGTGGATCAATTGCGTATGATACCCAAATAGTACCGGGTCCTGAATTCGAGTCAAGATTAATAATACCCGTTTCAACGCTGTTTGGTCGTTGTGGTAATTGATCTCGCATAAAAACACCTCTAAAGGCAAATATTTTTAGTTGTTTAGCAGCATTAATAAATCAAAAGTTGATGCTGGAACGTCTAGCGTGTTCCTGGAAGCCTCAGACCTCATCCCCAACGAGATCCTGGTAATCATAGGCCGCGTCCCGTTTTTGTATCCGTTTCCTGTTGCTTTCTTTAGAGCCATTCCAGGAGCTGTTCCAACAGCACCTAACGCGGCTGCTTTTGCTACGGCTGGAACAGCAGCAGCTATTAATGCCAGAATGTCCGCGAGAAGTGGAAAAATACTACCTGTTTTAACCATGTCCTTGATGACGCTCGGAGAAAGATGAAATTGAACTCCTGTTTTTGATTCCAGCGCTTTATTGAGATGTTTAATCTGTTTATTTGTCAACGATAATTTGCTTGGACCGCCACTAGAAATCTGTTCTCACTTTAGTGATATTTTTGTTCCGCATTTGTTGGCGTTTTTTGATTGTAATTTTTTCACCTGACCGGGAGTCAGAGTGACATTAACGTGATTGTATGACATTTTATGATAAATACTTACCACGCTCCAAATAATGATTAAAGATTTTCCACTGGTGCATCAATGACTCTCATTCGACCGCTACCAGCTTCAAGTAACATGGCTTTATCGCTGAGTATGACCGCGATTCCTCTATAATTAACACCACCACCTGTTAATGTTGCTTTGAGATGTATATCAACGACAGATTGTTTTCATAGATCAAGATGCTCCAGCGAAAAATAATAGATAGGATACAAAGTTCTGAAATCATGTTGTGATATTTGCAAACCGGTATCCACATTTTGATCACGTCCCATGAATAACATCAAACGATGATATACACATCCTATATGATTTTGTCCATAATTAAGTTGTATATTCTCTGTTGGTTCTTGTTGTCCATTTATCCGTAAAGAAATATCTGTGATACCTAGTTTGTCAAATATCATATGAGTATGTTCTTGATTATTTAATCGATTATATTCCTTAAACGCAATAAAAATATGCCGCGGTGCAGAAACACTTTGTTGTGATGCTATATGCCATGCAAACTGACCGTTAGCGGTACTTTGTATACTATCCGTGCTTTTTGTCAACCATGACAACAGGGATTTATCACCTGTGTCCATGAAAGAAAGCAATTTTTATTCTTCTGCGATCGTTGGAGTCATCACCGGCATCCACAAGGAAAATTTTGTTAATACTACTTTACCAGCATCACCAACATGTCTCCACAGAGCATCGTTATCACCACCCATTCTTACAAAAACAACCGTGTGTCTAGCTCCAAAAATAACTTTTCTAACATTCCTATAAAATCCAAAAATATGCGATAGTGGAATTGTACATGACAAACTTCTTTTGACTCCTAGCAACATATTTTTACGCCTTGCCAATCCCAAGTTGAAATTTGGATTAGAACCATGAACCACCGGCGCCACATCAGCGTCATCGGCAGCAGTAGAGTGTTTTTTTTCGGTCGTCTTATATAATACGGACTATCATCGGGGTGATCATTATTATCTTTTACAAACATTATCGTGGGACCTGCTGATCTTGTATAATCATCAGAATATCTTGCTAATTCTATTATTGTTGTAGCAACGTCGACATCTTTCTGAATCGATTCGATATTTTTTCCATCAGTCATATAAGTGGAGCTATCAAACAGTGCCATAATACCATTGTTAACAAAACCAACTTTTACTACATCTTCGTAATCATTATTATTCGTTTTGTATAGTTTCACCTTCTACCTCAAGAAAAGCCTCAGCAGATAAAAAGTATCTACTTGTATCATGAACTTGTAGCTCTATTCTTCCACGTTGATCTGGTAATCGTGCGTCATAAGAATAAAACTGATAATCGCGTACAGACTCAACTTTAAGGACAGGTGCTTCCATGTCAAATGCTGTGTCGGACATGCGCTTGAACATTTTATTGTAATTATTTTTCGTCTAACACGTTGATTACCGCGTTCAGGAAATTCCACTTCGGGAAGTTCCACTTCCGGATATTAAACTTGAAATATTGTTCCCTGGTTCACCTAATCCCTGATTTGCTAATTCTGCCAGTTTTTTATTTGCAGCTTGATTTATTATTTTACTGACATCTGCGGGCATCACTTCAGTACTTGGTAATTTTACTGGTTGTCGTTTTCGTCGTATTAATCGTGCTAGTCTATCTTTGATCGCCGAGAACGCCTTACCAGCAACATTGATAATTGCACCAGAAGCTTTTTCACGAACAACATCGATAGGTTTCATCGATAATTGTTTTGCAACAGTTGCTACTTTTAGGGCTAATCTTCTAAATAATCCCTGAATAACATCACCAAGTCCATCTCCGTAAATTGCTCCGTAGACTGGTAGTCGTGAGTTTACTACTCTGACCGGTACAGGTCTACGATAATTATTATGTATGATCATCTTATCTTATTTATCATTTATCTAATCGCGGTGACTAATCATCAACGAGCTCATCAATAAGTTCCAGGTAAACACCGATATCGATGATGCCGCCGCGAAATAATCGCTGACAAATATCAGCTGCTTCATTAATTATTTCTGGTGAATTATTTCTTGCACGTTTTCCCCCTATGAGAACTTCCAACCGCGACACGTCATTGAGGATATTATCAGGACAGGTTTTAAAACCACTTCCCACTGTATTCAGGGAAGATAGATCACTTGGCCGCCAGAGTTCTCCATGTTGCGTGAGAGTCTGATTTAGTGTTTTGAAGTTAATTTCTCTCATCTTCTGCACATTCTTTGTGTTTGCAAGACAAAAATATTGTCTAATCGCAATGCAAAACACTAGACGGCACCTATCTTTCTTTTGCAACATAATGAGTGTTACGTGTTTAGGCTCGAACAAACAGTAACACAGAAAGAGTGTAAACAACAAGAAACTTTATGAGCTAAAGCATTATTGTCAGCGGCACGAGCAGCATTTTCCAAGGTTGCGAACTGATGCTCGTCAGGATAGACTCTAATGTCACTATGAACACAGTTCTTAAACTCTTCAACCAATATGACTTGTCTGAGACTTTCGTAATCTTTATTAACCTTTCCAAAAGAGCACCACGTATCAAATTGTCGTGCTTTTTCCTATGCAAATTCAACATAGGTCTGGTCAGCTTCTTTTTTTATAGTTTCTGAATTTTTGACGATAAGCCTCGGGGACTAACTCGTAACCCACCAATATATTGTCCTTAACTATATCATAGTCAGCGCTCCGCTCTAATGACAGTTAAATGTAAATATCACGAACTCTACCAGTGAGTACACATTGCAATAATATAGTCCAATGAGTACACATTGCAATAATAGAGTCCAGTGAGTACACATTGGAATAATATAGTCCAGTACTCTCTTGGCCACTTAAAACTCTCAGCAATTCTTTCAAAACGAAAAAAATTCTGTCTACTTCTTCTTCCAGAAAAGGAGGTACTAACTTGATATTTCTTAAAACATCAAAAGAAGGGGAGTGTTTTCCTTTTGTTAGTTCTAATTCTTTTAACCGAATTTGAAATTCCCCTTTATCCTTTTCATTTTGCATTTGCATTACTTCCATCTCTTTTTGTAACTGTATTTGTTCTTTTTGTAATTGTATTTGTCTTTCTTTCTCTCTTTCTTCCAATTACATTTGTTTGTTTTTTCTCTCTTTCCTTTCTCTCTCTCCTCTTTCTCAAATTGTAAATGCATTTGTCTTTCTCTCTCCTCACTCAATTTTTGCAACTCCATTCGTTTTACTCCCATCTCTTTCTGAAACTGCTTTCGTCTTATTTCCAACTCTCTTTCCATTTGTATCTCTTCTATCTGAAACTGAACCTGTCTTATATCTAATTTCAACTTTTTTAGCTGTACTTCCATTTTCAAAATTTCCAACCACTCCTTAGTAAAATTCGAAAGAATTCTCTACTTTGATGATATTTTAGGAAAAGCTTGTCGATCTCACTAAAGATTTTAAAAACATGGGGAAATTAAAATTTCAAAAAACAATGTTTTCTGAAATATTTTAGCCAAAATACAAAACTAGCGGACGAACCCCCAATTTATATGTTACGTGTTTAGGCTCGAATAAACAGTAACACAGAATGAGTGAAAACAACAAGCTTTTTAAAATTTAACAAATAATTTATTTTCCTGGAAAATTTCTGTAAAAATGAAAAAAGAAGAACTTACGGTTTCAAGAATCAAATCCAAAAATAATCTAAAAATAATCCAAGAATTATTTTGCAAAAGTCTTAGTAACAAATGTTCTAATAATTTCAAGGTCGAATCCTGATGGAAAATCCAAGATGAATGACGATGACGTATGCTGTGGTCAGTACTGTGCTTATCTACCGTTCCTTGTAGAAATACGAATGATGGCACTCCGGTCTTGGAAATCCAAATTATATTTGTAAGCAATATCTTTCCAAAATCTATGTGTGAGCTCTGCTCAAACTATTTCCAGAGAATAAAGGATTAATCCTTTTGAAATCCAATTGATCTGAAGAAAGCTATAGCTCAAAATCTGGCTACAACAAACTAATTTGACATCAGTGTAAAAAGCCCCAAACTGAGAGCTCTCTCTCTAAAACAAAGGTTATATTGTATTATAAGACTCTGTTTCGAAATTCCCCCAAGATGCGAAATCAGAAGGGGAAGGGTTCACGTGATCATGTTTATATCACGTACACAGAATATGGCCTTGACTAGACCAATAATTTTCTCTAAGAAAAAAAAAGAAGAGAAAAAAGTTGTTTACATCTTAAACCCAAAGCCCCATCATGACCTTGACAACAACCAATCATTTTAAAATAAAAATAGAACTTTGTTTAGTAATTTTGAATCAATGTCAGCATCCAGGCCAACAGTTGGTGTTTATGAAAAGAATGATTCAGGTCAACCAATTTTCTGGAAAAATATCATCTCCAGTGAATAAATTTACATTATAATAGCATAAAAAATAGAATAAAAAATGTAAAACTGACAAACAATTAAATTAAAATAAAAGTGAATTAAATAAGATATACGTAACACTCAGTTACAATTGTACATCTCTTAGCTCAGTATTATACGTAAATTCGAGTATTTAAAAATATCATGATAACGACAATATTTAGATCTAATGAAATCTGTGGTGAAAAACGCGGATATAATAATGGTCATTTGTATATATACTTTCGTCGAGTTGCTTATCAAATATACAGAATGTTTCAAAAGTCGCGATTTTAACATTTTTTTGTAAGAACGCTAATGTATTACTCCTCCAACTTCTTGCTAAGTGGACCATTCTAATTTAAGTGAATTGAATAAAAGGTGGTAGACTATTTATTTGGTTATGTAGCCCAAAAAGTTAAATGAAAGAAATATCTCGTGTGCAAGGCTCTGCCTCCAAAGGCATACATTTATGATGAGCAGGTCATATTTTCACTACAATTTTCCAAATTTCTTCTCAAAGTAAGACTTTATATCTTGCTAATGTCACTTCAACAATAACATTAATTTAGTCAGAGAAAGAGATTGTGGAAAGAATGCAAAATAACGTTTTACTCATAGAGCTTACAATTTAACACATGGAAATATTTGGATTCTAAAAAGAGTGTTGCATAATTGCTCAAACGTTCCTCTTAGTTGTGGCGTCTTTAAGAAAAGAAATGATCGTATTACTGTATTTTAATGCTGGATGCGTGATGAATGCTATGTGAAAATGTAATGGTTACAAACCAGGCAATACGAAACACACCCAAAAATATGAGTTTGAGGAAATATTATGAGATGATTAGTGATGCTGGAATCTGTGTATCATGTGAACGCTATTCTATTCCTCCAAATGTTGTCTTTTAAAATAAAATTGCCCCTTCTACAAGAACAAGTTATTTGTCTTTTAAAATGTAAGTGTTTCTCATACCATAACATTTTATTTGTCTTTCAAAATATACTTGCCACTTCTACCATAACAGTTATTTACACCTGTTTCTGCTAATTTAAGGTAAATTCTCATGTTAATACTGCCACAACATTTGTGTATTTTTATGGTATTTAGTCGTTTGTTTACTTTTTTCATTATTTCTGCAACTACAGATTATAGTCATATATTCTCAAGAAAATTATATTTATTTCTGTTCTGCTTTCAATTACTACTCATTTTAAATAACATATCTCTTCTTTAAATAAAAAGGAAACAAACCAAACCCTCTAGAGTCTTTATTTTGGGTTGTCACTTGCATAACCTTTGTGTGTGATTGTCACTTGCAAAACCTTTGTGTGTGGTTGTCACTTGCATAACCTTTGTGTTTGGGTGTCGCTTGCATAACCTTTGTGTGTAGTTGCCTCTTGCATAACCTTTGTGTGTAGTTACTATTTGCATAAGTTTGTGTATGGTTGTCACTTGCATAACCTTTGCGTGTGGTTGTCACTTGCGTAACGTTCGTGTGTGGTTGTCACTTGCGTAACCTTTGTGTGTGGTCATCGTATGAAAACTATGAGCTTTACGTAAGCAGTCCAGAAAGGATATTAGCAATTTCCCTGGGCAAAATAAAAACGTTCTCCTTATGTAAACGAGACTTTATTCCTTATCTCTCTCATTTGACATTGCCATGCAGGAAAATCCCCTGTCTGAGTCTTGGATTGCCTATGTTAGTAACTATGCTAGAAATTGGATATTCGTTTATTATGATGATGATGATGATGATGATGATGATGATGATGATTATTATTATTATTATTATTAAAACGTAGTTTTCCTTATATAATATTTTACTGATTTGTTTTTCAAATGTATTGATTCCGTTTGTTGCTTTATATTTCAACCTGCGCGGGAGTACATCTATCCGATACTTTCCAAAGCCAGTCAGTTTACTTGAGTACTCAGCTTGATTCAGTACCTTGTGCTTAATCCCACAAACGTATGTCTGATATTAACTGCATTTTAGCATGCACTGACAAAATATAGTTCATTTAAATGCCATTTGTCGTTTTATTTCAATACTGAAAATTACACCTCCTATTCCCGAAACAAAAACAACTGTAGTTGTTTTTTACGATGCTTTGCGTTCATGTACTGCTTGTTAAACAGCAGCAATTCAGTTAGGGAAACAAACAAGTTTTCATTTCTTTTTGAGTAGCCTACGAATATACTACAGAGAGATAAGATATGGTAATTATATGCACTAAAGGAAGGAACAGTCAGATTTCGATTACGTGGGTGCATTTGTTGGTGATATCAACAACCACCATGAGGATCGAGAAGTCAAACAATAATAATACATCTATCCTTCGGGCAAATGATGCATCTTTATCATTTTATAAATGATACATATTGTCTGCTAATAGAATGCCTACCATTAATTGGTACTGCTATTTGGGTTGGTATCGTTTCTGTAAAATTTAAACCGTAGTGTGAAAAAATAAACTGTAAGAAGAAATAGATGAAAGTGAATGCGACTTCTTCAAACTATTTAAGGACTGAGCGAATCGCAAGCGCATACGTGCTTTAAAGATGTTGTTAATTTATAAGATGAAGTTATGTTGATGCTTTGTCTCCTAATGTTTTAGAACGATAAAATTATGCAAGTTTGATCTTTTAAGGTTTTATACTTTAAGTAGTTCTGGTCATTTTACGATAAAGGTTGACCAGTTAACAAAATTTCTCGAACAACATTACTTCTCAAAAGGTTGTTTATTTCGTGTTTGTGTTTTTTTTTTTAAATTATATTCTTTTGAAAACCTTCTCATCGGTTGTGGAACTGAGTCAAAACTTGTCTGTCACTTTTTTGATAATTTCAAAAATATGACAAAGCATAGCTAACATTTTCCATAAACATAGCGTTCTCCATTCTTCAGCTTTAAGTTTGCTGGACTTGCTAAAGTAATGTAGTTAGTATTGGATGAGTGTTGATGTTGCACTTCGTTTTTCAGGAAGTGCAGTTTTTCGTGAGAAGGCATCATGGGTAAACAGGAAATTTAAAATGGTTCCTATTGCTGTTATCAATCTGGATCAATTTCTATTTACTTTAAAGCCTAATGTATATTAAAAATTGCAAATATTTTGTTGCATTAGACAAATAATTAAGCTCAGAAAATATTTTCAATGCTGTTACCGTATATACTAGCTTATAAGTTGTATTCAGGTTTAAACCGCAAAGATCACTATATGCCGTCGAACAATGGGGTTTGCTATGAGTAATAAGTATAATAATGGACATATATCCTGATCTGGCAGCCCACTATGTAAGGGCAGATAATAAAATATGTTCTTTGCAGCAGCCTACTCTTTTAAGCGGGCATATACTGTATTATATTTATTAAATATGCAATCATTTCATAAGTGCATACTTAGTGATTAACTTTGTGTCTTATATGACAAACTTCAGTCGTGTTTACCTCAGTCTTTGTATTGTTTTTAAATCTATCTCTTGGTAGGCCAAATAATATTCACTTTTTCCAACCTTTATGGTTAGTAGAGATCGAATGATTCACCTGTCATCTATAAAACAAAGCTAAAACATATATAGTCACACGGAAATTATTTGAAAGTTCAAGTTAAATTTATTTTATTTTTAGTTTGGAGTTGTTGGATTTTTTGTTCCAGTTCAGAAAACAGAGTTTTGATGTAACTAGAACTTAATAAATAAAACAAATTCAAAATATATTAGCACACTCTCCGTCTCCACTATCATATTAATTAGAAACGAACATGTGTTACTTTCTATCATTATACAGAAATGAGAATAAAACTTTATGCAAAATTAAAAATAGCTTAATCACAAACATCTGCGTTTCTACATCTGTGATGCATAATGCTTCGGGATGTAAAAAGTACACACTTTGAATTATTTGTATTGTTATTTTTTACAACAAAAGTGTGTTTCGATTATGAGTAAAGTATGTTTCCGTTTTGAGCGCAAGACCTAGCATGTATGTAGGTGAAATACTTTAGAAAGCAGCCAACATAAATATCGAATTTTTCATTTCCAGCCAATAGAGAACAGGCCCTTGAGTGTCGATTGCCACTTAACATATCTCGCTACGAAATTCCTTCAGTACTTGTTCTTGTTTTCTAAGTCTTTTGTTCATTTACGTTTTTCTTCTCATCTTTATGAACACCATGTTACAACAGACCGATATTATTATGTCTAAAATTGGAGTTCGAGGCGTGGTCAGCCTTATGGCGTTTGTGATGGTTGTTTGTCTGTCTGTTCTACAAATGAAAAGTCATGCAGACTTACACGAACTTGGATTGACCGTGGCTGCAATGAAACGGAACGAGAAGCATAATGTTGAAAAAGACCTGGATAAGGCTGGAAGAGGCAGAAAAATGTATCGGGATGAAGTATATGAGGAAGACATTGAGAGATTGCGGGTAAATGATATGATACTACAATTAGAGCGATTCGTCGTCTGTCGATAAAAAGATAATAGTGTAACGTTGACACACACACACACACACACACACACACACACACATTAACGGCGTGTAAATGATAAGGCTGTGATATAACCAAGCAACTGTTTGTAATATTGTAGTGTGCTTGTGAGACTTTCTTTTAACTATCTACACATTCAAACCTACCCAAACAATACAGTTTATCTTTGCCGTAAATCAACCATGTTATCAAGATGTCGTCAAATAAGTTCTTCTGTGGAAATTCCGAATTTAACCACTACATTTTAATGTTATAAAATTAGTGTCTTGGCATGACTATTTTTCATCTCGAATCTAGATTACTTTTCATATTTCAGAAATTAACCTCTAGTCAACCCAATTTCGTTCAGACCCCAAAACGTGAACGTCGCCGCCGTGCAGTGGATGATGTAGATCAAGCAAGAGCCAACGCAACAATGAACAAAGATCACCAACATATACATACACCAACTGGGACTGGTACAATTTTCTTCCTCCTTCTCACTGCTGTTGTCTCTACACTCGCACAGTATTAAAAATGTGTATCTCAGTACTATGAACCCAGCTGTCCAGTCAATGTCAGTATTGCAGGACATATGTCCAGGCTACCTCCTTAGTTTAGGCCATCTGTTTAGCCAAATGTCGGTACTACCGGCTGTCTCACCAGTCTGTATCCGTATCACCGGAGGTATGTCCATTCAATATCAATAATGTTCCATGCATGTCGGTACTATGGACCAAAACAAAATAACTTATATCTACAAATATAACATATACACCGTAAAGATATATAATAATAATAATAATAATAATAATAATGAGGAAATTGTATAGCCCCTAATCTTTAGAAGCTCTAAGAGCTTTACAACATTAGACAACATCTATGAGATAAAAAACATAAAATGATATGATTACAAAACCAAACACCATGAAATTAGAAGCCATTAAAAAAACATGCTGCGAATTTTTAAGGTAGGAAACATTATTAGGTCTTTAAGTTTGTTCTTGCAGTCGAAATAAGTGAGTTTTTAGAGCCCTCTTGAATCTGATCACTGTGTCTTTGTGTCTAAGTTCAGTGGGCAATTCATTCCACGTTGCTGGGCCCTGGTATGCAAACAAACGCTGTCCATATGACTTTGTTTTCATAGTGGGAATAATGAGTAAACGATTGTCAGTAGAGGAGCGTAAGTATCTTGCTGGTGTATACACATGGGTGAGGTCGGATAGTATGTTGGACTAGAGTCCGACAGTGAAACATAGCACAGAGAACAAATTTTGTGTTTGATTCTGGATCGAATGGATAGCCAGTGTAGGGTACAGAGCAGGGGGGAGGTGTGCTCTGACCGTGGTACTCTAAGTATGATCCGAGCATCTGTGTTTCTAACTTTTTGAAGTTTCTATAGCAGATATTGAGATGAACCAGACAGAACTGAGATACAATAGTCCAGTCTTGAAAGTACTAATGAGCAACACACAAGTGTTTTAGTGGCATCAGCTGAAAGATATTTGCGAATTGAGCTGATTCGTCTCAGCTCAAGATATGCAGCCTTGCATGTGTTCATGACATGTTGGTGCAATGTGAGAGTACTGTCCAGAGTAACACCTAGGTTTCGTACTGATTGTGTGAATTTAATGTTGGTGTTGCTGATATTTATTGTCTGAGGTAAAGGATGTTTATGAGAAAGTCTTTGTGTTGTGATCAGAATGGCCTCAGTTTTATCATCATTCGTCTGCAGCTTGTTACATGTCATCCATGATTTCACATCCGAAATGCACCTTTCTACACCTTGGATGGTAGTATCAACTTCAGTTGGGTGGCTAGATTTGTATATTTGGGTGTCATCAGCGTACAATTGGTGAGACAGAGGATGATGATCTATGATACTTGAGAGCGACTGAGTGTACAAAATGAAGAGAACAGGTCCTACAACAGACCCCTGTGGAACACCACAACATAGATCAACTGGTCTGGAGTGTATTCCATTTGCAGATACAATTTGCGTCCTGTTGACCAAGTAGGACTTGATCCACAGTAAGGCTGTATCATGAATGCCAAATACATGCTGGAGACGGCGAAGTAATATATCATGGTCTATTGTGTCAAATGCTGCATCAAATCAAGGAGGGTGAAGACTGTAATCTTTCCGCTATCCAACTCAGACAGAATGTCATTAACTACTTTTAGAAGAGTAGTTTCAGTACTGTAGCAAGGGCGATATGCAGATACTTCTGATGGTATATACATTGTTCTAGTTATAATGAGATGCGAAATATTTGTTTGTTTTCCAGAATGCGTATAGATTTCTCACAGTGACCTAATATTGTATATGGGATTACTTTTCACCTGCAGATTTAAGTTCATGAATGGATATGCTGTAAGCGCAATAAAGCATATGCTCGACAACAGCAAGAGGAAGAATAATAAAAAATAAAATAAAGACAAAATAATAAAACCAAAAATTATAATTAAACATCTATTTGATTCTTTCACAAACATAATATAGAAAAAGGAAAAAGTAGAAAGCAGTATATCCCGTTATTGCGGTTTTCTAAATGCCCTAAATTGGAATTTACGTCTAATAGCAATAATCTTCCTTAGTTTACAGAAGTTATTCTTGTAAATTGACTTTTATCTTAAGGTCTGGGGTCGTTATTAGAAGCGTCTCATTATTCTTGTAAATTGGCTTTTATCTAAAGATCTGGGATCGGCTAGGGAAAGCTTCGTAAAATTCTTCAAAAACTGGCAAAACCATTAGATCTTGGATCGGCTAGCAGATGCCGCTCGTAATTCTTGTTAATTAGTATAGGTCCCTGCTACGCATGCTCCCTGCACTGCCCTCCATTAAACCAAGTCTGGACAGCGCCGACGCTGAATTGTCACGTGCTCAAACAAATGGCCTCGCATGGAGAATCTCGTTCCTCTAACAGCGTAGAGTTTATTCATTTAGTGACACGATGCGAACTTTACTATTACTGTAGATTTGAACTATAGTAGTATTTGTCATGTGCTGAAGATTAACCAGTAATTCGGTCATATAATTCTTTTTACAAATGTTTTTACTAGTATAGGAAGATGAAGGAAACGGGTACACACAATTATATTTTGTTTATATTTCAATTTCCGATAGCGTCATCTAAGCACTTCTTTCTCTTGTCGATTCCGCGAATAATCGTACGTCGAAATTGATATCAATTAATATAAAGCAACCTTAATTTTTCCAAAGATTAAAACAAAGGTATCATGTTTCAAAAGGCGGCGAGAGTAACTATTGTTTTGCGAATATTGCAAATTTCACACCTTGTCATTGTTACGGATGTATTTTAATAATACAGTTTTAATCTAAGTTATTTAGTTAATGATGATATTGTTTAAAGGAAATGTCACTTCGCTTGTGTAGAATTCATGTACAATACGTTGTGTAATTTACAGTCATAAATAAAGGTCCAATTACTAAGTTCACATCAACAACTAATTCGGTCAATGCAGGCCATAAACGAGTTGAATGGAAATCACGAAATCATCACATGATTTTTTTCTGTCACTGTAGAGTTAGTACAAGTGGAGAATAGATGATGGAAAAGGCAGTGTCACATGCGTTCGGTGGATGACAATGTGTATCGCGCCAGTTTGGCGTTGAAGTCATGGTTGACTTGTATTTGAGGTTCGTAAGAGACGTGTTCTTCTCTGAAAAATTAGAGGAAACTTTAGGCATAGAATGGACACGTCGGGCTTTCTAATTTACAACTGAGGTTGTATGGAAGTCTTTGGAAAGTCGGGGTAAACTTATAACTTCTAGCGAGAATCGAGCCAGGGTTTGACAACCGCTCGGTCAACTAAATACCCGTGTGCGTGTAACAATATGTATTGTTGATACGATGATCTTTTAATTTGCGGATTGGCTCACATCGAAAATAAAGCGATGATTGTTAAGATCTTTTGCAAATGAAAAAAAAATATTTTAGCAATGTCCAATTGTCGACTTGATGCGTATATAGTGATTACAAGAAGGAATTAAATTACGAGTTTCATTCTACAGTTATATTTTAGTTCTGCAAGAGTTACGAGAAGATTTAGATTTATTTATATATTGTTCGTTGAAATTGCAGAGTGTAAAACATGTGTATAAAACAACGAGTACTCAGCTGGATTATTGTGAAACATTTAAGGACTGTGATATTTATATAATTGGAATACCGTACAACATTCAACGACTATTGTAACATTATCCTTTCAAATGATTTGCCTTGAAGTAAAAACTTTTGGATATTAGAGCAGGTATTCTTCAGTATTGCAGGCACATAAGCACATTAGAGCTTTCATTCGGAATATTTTTTTTATCCTTTTCTTATTTCTGTGAAATTGATGGAACATTTAAGGAAATAATCTAGGAATTCATACCATATCATAATTTTATTTCCAATTCTTTAAATAATTTAATTTTATATCCTAGGGAATTCAATTTATATTTCGGAGTATAGAATGCTTGTTGGTTTTTACCTTTTTTTGTTATGTAGTTTAAGCCCATAAGTCGTAACAGTCATCTAAAATGTTACTGTTGCAACAAATTCCTTTATCGATGATTTACATCGATATTGAAAATCTTCTTCTATATGACAACTCAGATTTTTGCAACCCACCTCCCACGAGTGTGTGAATGTGAAGATATTCTGTCCAATGTTGCACATTCCTAATGCATGGTGTAAAAAGGTACGTTTGCAATCGATTCCTTTATACCTTTCACGTTGGAATTGATGTAAGGCGATAGATGAGAGCCTTTCTTTTGCCAAAGATTAAGAACGAAATACCATCTCTCTTCTATAAGTGTGTGTGTGTGTGTGTGTGTGTGTGTGTGTGTGAGAGAGAGAGAGAGAGAGAGAGAGAGAGAAAGAGAAAACATATTTTGTCAAATGTGTATATCTGAGATTACACCATCTAAAAGTTCGATTGGTAAATTGATTCAGTAATAAATTTTGCGTCGATGTTGATGTATCCGTCTACATGACAAATCAGATTTCACCAATCATCTAGATCAAGTCATCTTCTATAATGGGGTGAGGGCGATGTATTAGCAATATTGGACATTTCGGACTTTCACCTAAAATTACAGTTGCAATTGGTTCCTTGAACAAAGCAGCACGGCATCTGCCCAAGCAACCCTTACAACTAGGGGTGGGAGCTGAGATTATCATGAAACAGCTTTTTCATTGGGAGGGAGCCCCAGAATTACGTTTTGGGTTAGTAATGGCAGAAGTTCTTGCTATTCCGCTGCTTGAACAATTTAACATTGATATATCGTGGCACATACATTATATTCACCGTGTACCATTAGGCAAGGAACATTACTTCAGAATGATATAAACTTAAATGTGCTGCTGTGTTTTAAGATTCCCCCAAACAAGCCAAACATGCCTTGTCTTAAAAACCTGCGTCATAGTATTGACTTATTTAATTTATGGTAACATACAATCAGCATTAGTGCAATCTTCACTGTTATCATGATTTTATCAGGGGAATAAGAAATACAATCAACAGTCAGATTTCACATTTGTGTCAAATGGAATAAGCTGGGAGAATGAAGTTAGCTTAACCAAGTGGTATTGACACTCCATTATACAGTAGTTGCATATTTCTTTAATTCACTTTAAATGCGTTTTGGTTTCAAAAACACGCTTCTATTCTTAAGATCCTTAAAAAAATCACTTATTTTATCACCAAAATTGAAAAGACTATGACATTATGTTTTATTATTAATAATAGATCAGCCGGTTTTAATGTTCGCATCAATAATTTCATTAGCTGCCACAGTGAAAACTTTTTTCAATATTTGGTCAATAAAAATCTAGACCTTATTAGAAACGTAATATTTTTGTCAGTATCAGTGTAATTACGTCATTAATGATAATGAGAGAAGGTGACAAATTGAATTGGTTAAGGTTGATGAAGCCATACTTCTATTTCGATGAGATTGCTTAAGAATGTTTCCAACAAAGTGTGTCAATTAAACTACTAAGTATTCCAGTTGTTGGATGTTCATGTGAGGGGATGATTTCAGAATTACAGTAAAGTATTTGTGACAAGATATTTGCATTATTTGATTTGAAAAGGTACAGTAGAACAATAATAATTTGTTTGGATCCAGAATTTCATCACATACTAAACAAACATGAGCTCATTAGATAGTTGATACGGCTGAATACAATTCTGTTAGTTTGGAGACCGGTATATGTCCTTATTGTTTTCTAAACATAGGTGAATTTATTGAGTCATATAAGTTGACAAACAAATCACGCGTTCAAATGGGCGTGGTCCTTGTGACAGGGCCCCCGACCCGCTATCCATTGATTGATATCCTTTGTTTATTTCTAACAAATTATTATCAGGTCAAATCGCCATTTTCTGACAGATATAACCGTTTTTGCCTGATGCTAATTGGGCAATCCATTCGAAAAATAACAACCAAAATGCTGATAGGTAGTAATAGCAAAAATAAAGGTTTCAGACGGTGGGGTGGGGAAAATTGCCACTGTTGTTGCCAATTAGTAAAGACAATGCTTTTTGTTCATTAGGCCAGTCCTTTAAAAATCTTTTCTGTTTTTGACAAGGTGTTCCATAAGTTTGTATCTTTTCCCCCTGATATCCACAAAAGACCTGTTACTTTGGTATGCAGTGCAAAAATTGCATGATGCCTGCTGATTTCAATTTAATTGCAAGACCTCCAGAAGATATTTACATCTGTAGTTATGAATATTGCATATCAACATGGCAACCGAATAACCTGTCCTCTCAGATTTGTGTTTCATATCCAAGAGCTGCATGTGCAGTACACCAACCTGTAATACAGTATTGCCATATACTGCAATAAATATTTGAAAAAGTCACATATTGTGCTTGACCTCCGCAACAGAAAATATTGCTTACAGTGATAGTTATATGCTTATAAAATTGACAAGCGTTTAATAAGTTAGCGAAATGTGAATAATTTGCCGGACAGAGGTACACCGGTTACTACCATTATCTGAACATGGGTATGTGGATGCTCTGAGACTGTGCTAAGGGAGCTTATAACGTCATGCCATCCGTCCAGAATGAACGTTCTATAAATATTGGTAGAAAATTATATAGTGTGAGTCACATTGTGCATTTCACAATATAGTTTGAACATCCTGTAAGCCATTTACCACGTATATAATTTAATGTGATTAATTGTATAACATAGTGTTGCAAGCTGATGTTCCTTTACGAAAATACCAGTGCATTGATGATTGATTCATTATAGCTTAAATGATAGTTGCATGAAATCTGTTATTCTGGTTTTATTCCCAAACATTAATGTCATTCACAATCTATTCAGCTATAAAGTGTTTTGCAATGTTTGTCATCCTTTATACCTTTCAAATCTGAAGTTATTAACTGGAAAATGTAACTGGCAACTTTCAAATGAAGTAGTACATATAACTAGAATTTGGTCTGACTTGTATGTCCCTCAGGAAACTAACTACACAACATGGTATAATAAAAGTTTATTACAGATGTTCTTGTCTTGCCTCCGAGTACGAACACCGCCTTTAAATTTTTTCCTTTAGAAATCGGAAAAAGGGTGATAAATAGGCAAGCGTTATTGGACAGACGGACGTTCTTAAACTCTCATTTTGTGTTATTAATTTATAAGACAAGATTATGCAGCGTCAAATTGCAGCACCAGTAATGGAGATGCAGTAAAAATAATGTTCGGGACTGGACACCAGAGTCATGCTGAAGAAGCAAATCGCAGGGCAAGTATTCTCTGAGCATGCGTGTCTTGGCTTGCATTTTCCCAGTGAAATACCATTGACGGTATTATTGATTTCAATATTGCAGACCGATTTTTGTAAGTGATTATTGTAATAAACAAGCTTGTGTCCATATGTGCAACATACATGTTGGGTGTTACGAACACGTCAGATTGAAATCGTGTATAGTTATCAAACTTTAACTTTAAAAAGAATACTGAATAGAGAAACTCGCACATTTTCATAATGGCATTTGAAATAAGGAAATATAACAGAAATGATGTTTCAAAGTAAATAAGGCCTCCATAATACACAACGATTGTTTTTTGTTTTTCAGGCATGTTAATTGTGCTCCTGGGCAAGCGAAATTTAGTTTTTACTTGTCTGGTAGGCGTGATAGGAAAATGAAATTTTTCCTGCTCTAATTCCGGTGCAAGTTAAACACTAAACAACTTTGAAAACAGAACGTAAAATCATATGAAACTATGTAATAAACACAAATGCTAAATTTCGATATTAACATGCGAAAATATCAAAATGAAAGTATAAACATTCGAGTAAGACAGCAGCATTCCTGTTGTAAATAAATACAGGCAAATGAAAGTGTCAAACTCAGTCACTTTGTCACCAGAATTTTAACATGTATGATAAACGTCAATTGTGTCAGTTGAACAGTTTTCCCTACTTGTTAAAATATTGGTGACAGCTTCTGACTTCTAGGCTATGACATATTTCAAACGGATGAGAATTCAATGTTTGTTTTTAGTTGGTCTATAATTAACCATAACCTGTGACATAACTTTAAAGAAATACGAACCGAAGCTAACTGACACATAAAGTAGGAATAACATCTGAGCATTCTGTTTGAGCAGTTTGGCTAGATAATATGCCGATTGTTAGATTCCATGTTCAAGCTGGTCTTGCCCAAGAAAATTCAGATAATATGCCATTCACTATCAAGAATGTTAAATGCTGGGCATCTCAATGGGAGAAAAACTTCAACGAGAGAGAGAGAGAGAGAGAGAGAGAGGAGAGTGTGTGTGTGTTTGTGTTTGTGCGTGATTTAATTTCTAACTAGCTTTAACAATGTTTCAGTCATTGTTGTCTAAAATGTCTAAAGTGTGGCAGTTTATGGTGATGTCTAGCACTTGGGCCATCATTGCCGCAGACATGTAGCATGATGTCCCACCCAGTCACATTATCCTGACACCAGGTCGACTAATCCTAACACTAACGTCTTAATGCTGAGCGCCTAGCGAAGCAGCTATGAGTACCATTTTATAAATCTTTGATTAGATTCAGCCGGGGCACGAACCCGTGACCTCCCGCATCTGAGGCGGACGCTCTAACCAATAGGACACCGGAGCGGTTGAAAAAAAGATAACAGCTTTTCATGAGTCTGTTCATTTTTCATAGCGTTAAATATTCTCTTTGGTAAAAGTGACATGATGCTGTGAGTACCATTTAATAAGCCTTTGGTTAGATTCGGCTGGGGCACAAACCCGTGACCTCCCGCATCTGAGGCAGACGCTCTAACCACTAGGACACCAGAGCGGTTCAAAAAAAGATAACGTTTCATGAGTCTGTTCATTTTTCCTAGCGTAAGATAAAAGTGTCAATTTTGTAAATCTATTACTCCGAAGTTTTGAGTATACAAGCTCTAATTTAGGCAGAAATAGCCTGATGTGCCGAATCATGCCTAATCATGCCCAGTTTACGTGTCACTTCATACGAGTTTACAAAGCAAATGTTCTGTGCATGTATCATTGCATAAAATGTTAAAGACACATGTTGTTCATAAGTTATACAGACTGAGGAGACCTTTTTCATCTTCCAAAATGAATAACATATTTACATCTTTTATGAGTGAATCTGTTTTTAACAGTTTCGGCAATGTTGCTCTATTGGAAACTTACAGCATCACATGATAATAATCCTGTATCTGATAATGTGGTAGCTAGTATTTCCACCTCACGTTTTGATATTGGTAATTTATCTTGTACAGAAAGATAGTTCCACTCGTTTTCAGATCCTCTGAAAAGGAAATGTCATATAATGATCAAATAAAACATAGAACATGTAGAAGGACTGCATGTGTTATTAGTTACAATAAATACCGGTAAGTGCGTTGTGAAGTTCATCTAGACAGAGGTAATTTGACTGCTGCCAGGAAGAAAGTTTAGGTCTTTCATTGCATTCAATGATCCTCTGCCAATGATGTGAAACAGCTTGTATAAAGTCTTCTCTCCGGACTGATTGATTATGTATAAAAGGGGTTTTACTGAGTCGATACTTCATGTTTTGGGTGAGCTGTTGGATGCATCATTAATGGTAGTGCAATTGTCACTGGCCAAACATGCAGAAGGGAGCCAGCATTTCACCCTGGCATACTTTGATCTGCATGAAGCCCCTGAATATTTAGAAAAACTCCAATTACGTAAAGAATTTTCAAAACAAGATATATAACTATATAACAGAAGCGTAGAGTTAAATGCAAAAACAAAATAATCCAATCGACTTGTGATATGTAGATCACTGACTTTCTTCAAAATGTTTTTTTTATATTGATCCAGAGGGTGTGGATGGTAGCTTTAAGGGGCATGGAGCGTAACGCATAAGGATAAAATGACATTCATGTTACAGAACATATGTTGGTAAATGTTACCTGATTTCATTAAAGTGCCATACCAGTGTAGATAAAGTAAATACAATTCAATATTATTTGAATAGAAAATCAAGTCTGGAAGCGGTATAAAAAAACCCGATGAAAAAATTCGCCACAATAACTGAGAAATACGCTCAGGTGTGTTTTCGAAAATAATACTCATCGGACCAATTTTATCGCTCGGTAATTTCCGGAGTGTGTAGATCTCCTGACGTCATATTTTGAACACACACATTACTTCCGTTTCTATCGAAAGATAAACAATGCACTTGTTCCGTTCCATATTAGCTAGTTTGAAAAGTTTTATCATCACAGTCATGCCAAGAGGAGATCGTGGAGGTACAAGCAAGGACAGCGGGGTCAGGTGTGTTACAGCAAATTGTTGGAATTCAAATGCTGATGGGTTTTCCATGCATTCCTTTCCGAAAGACCAAGCACTTCGTCGCAGGTGGACAGATTTTGCAACAATCAAAAGAGCAAACTGGGATGGTCCGACTGAGTTTTCTGCCATCTACTCCTTTCATTTCACACCAGAATGCTTCCCATTTAGGTAAAGATTTGATGTTGAGCATATGGGTAGGGTACCAAAGAAAGTCAAGCTCAATTATGATGCTGCTCCGTCATTCCACTGAGTGAAGGAAACTGACAACCAAGCCAAGGTAACTGCAAATGTATCAGAAACTTCAGCACCAAAGCATCAACTGTGTAGGCTTGAAATGTTGCCACCATCAGAGGAAGTAACTTGTTAAGTGTCACCACCAAAGAAAGTAGGAAGAGGCTAGTCAAAGAGAGAAGTTGCAAGGGTGAGTTTTTAATGACATGTACCATGTTATATATATGATATTCAACAGATCAGTCACTGCAACATTTCCATTTCTACCATGTAGAACGTTTTTTCATAGTTTTCAAAACAAATGCATTAAATATCTGATCAATCAAGAACTGAGATATAAACAGTGGATAAATAGTCACAATTTTCATGTTGCCTTCAACTTTGTTTGACCATGTGAATAGAAAAATCTTTCTGCTGGTAGATTTAGAAGGCCTACATATATTTTTCATTGTCGGACAAATGTGTGAATCAGATTACATATAGATATTAACAAACGTGACGAGGTTTATTCCCATCCGCAATGAATAAAAGTCTGAATAACACAAAATGTAGTAGAAATTTTACAAAATTGTGTTATGATTTTTTCAGTGGTTGTGGTGTTGTCATGTTCAAAACTTTTTCAGTCGTATCTTGGCAACAATCATTTAAGTCCATCAAGTTTTTCAATTAGTAGATTTATTTCTTATTGATCAATGATATTTGGTATGTAAAAGCATCTTATGGAGCACATGTCATATAGGTATGTGACTTTGATTTAACTGTGTTGGTCTAGTAATTTATTGAATTTAGATACATTTTTGTTAGTGCACACTTTAAAAAAATTACTGATTCAGGTTTTCAGTGTTTTATTTATAGTCCAGTATTTTCATATTCAAATTAAATCATATGTATCAAGATCTGATCTTTTGATATCCTACAATGTAAAATTGTATAACAGTTTTTAGTGTTTTGGAATGTTTGCAAATAACGTATCTATAAAAATAAATTATCTGTATGCTGATAGAATTATATACTGTATTTTGCATCTTTATTTACTTTGAAATAGGCTTTAGCTAGCTGCATTACATTTTAATGAAAACAGATAAAGAGAGAAAGCATGCACTAAGGATGTGAGAGCCAGGATATAAAATACTGTATCCAAAGTACAAGAAAGGAGAATACACTGTCAGGAAAATCCTTGTTGACTCATCATATGGCAAGAATATACATTAGTAATTAATGAACATAAAGACATATATCACTTAGAAATATACCAAGTGTTGTACCAAGTGTAAGTACCTATATTATTTTTTTTTAATTATTAAATTTAAACAGTAAAGGCAAAATATTTGCTAAAGTTGACACTCCTTTAATTTTAAAGGTCATGAATTTTCCCTGTGGTAAAATAATAAAAATATGCAAACAATTGTAAAGACAAATACTTTTAATTCATGTATTAACTTCAACAAAAGGTTGCAGTTTTTGGCTTGTACAATACAATGCATATTAAATTTAATTTGCAGATTATGTTGAATGTCTGATTAAAACAGCATTCACAGTTGGACAGGTGTCTCACATGAATGATGAAGGAGTAAAGCTTATGGTAGATGTATCACCACCATTATGTAGTCTGTATGAGAGGCCTGACAAGGATATTGCTACACAAAATATTCTTAGCAGGTTTAATTGCTGTCAGCCTCATGAAAGCCAGTGTAGCTCAGGTTTTGATCAGGAAAGGCAGCACGGATCCTCCTAACAACACATGATAGAATGATGACCCTCACTTCCTTGCCCAAGAAGTGCCAACACCACCGAGCAAATTGTCTATATGCTGTATACCGATGTCTTCTGAAATAATAATTTGAAAATTTAGTTGAAATAAAATATGCTTTATGCATTAGATAAAGTGGTTTATTTATTTGCTGTATTAATAACCCCAATACTATGCTGTCATGCATAGATCATGAAAGCAAAATTTATGAAAACAAAAGAACATGAAAAATTACTCAGACATTTTACTTACTCATTTCCTTGTTCTGGATGTTCTCCAAATTGTTGTCTTTACTGGTAGTACGCAACTTTTAAAACAAGGATGTAGAGACGAGCTGCAATGAACCCTGGATGGTGTGTCTCCCCTGGTATTCATTGCGGATACTTGTGACATTCTCTATGTCACAACAACATACACATTCCCTTGTTGTAAGCATTACCAAACAATGTTCACAATTACACATAAAATAGAGTTTTCTTCTTTAATGCATAGTGCTGTGCTTGTCAAATTTAATCTCATTTTATGAACACATCAATAGCACAGTACAATGACACAAACTGACTGAAGTCAGGAACAGATAAAACGTTTAGTATAGCACTGTAAAGTTAAATTAGATATGAAAGAAAATAAAAATTGCAAGAAGATGATTACCACAGACAAAAAAGGTTTATTTCATAGTTTATCAAAATCAACTATTAGCATACATATGAGAAATTCGAAATTTTTACTTATAACACAGCGCACAGAATATGAATTCAATTTTAATGTCATGAGGGTAATATCCTGCCTACTTCAACAGTTGTGCCAAAGCGAAACTCCTCTCCTAGAAATCTTAAGTACTTCTAAATCATATCAACTTGTTCATAGGTTTTCAAAGCTTACAACTGTGATCCGATGTACCTTTTACTTATCAACGTATAGATACGTCTCTACCCATGAAATACTGTACACTTGTGCAGCCTTTATTACAGGTGAGAAAAAATCCAAATTTGTAAAGGAACAGGAGACTGTCAATATCGTCGGATACACATATTTATCGTAACTTAGGCCGTAGACATATTCAGAAAACAATTACCATGAATTGTCCGTCAATCTATCTTGTCTTTCTTCTTCGTCATCTTCATCAGCAACTTCGGATTGTTCGGTATTGGAAATATAGGGTTCAGACTGGTACGGATTAATTTGGGTGACGATACCAACTGAGCCTTTGTTTACAGCAAGTGTTCATAATGTGATGTCACGCTTTGTTTTCACTAAATACCGGAAGTGGTCGGCGGTTGCATTCTGTTATTATCGTAAACAGGTCCAAACGCGATATTAGGTAGGCTCCCACGCAGTTATTACTGAAAATTTTTCAATCGGATTTTTTACATTCGTATTTTGAATTTATAATCTCTTTCACCAAGAAATGAACTGAATAAATGTAGATACACTGCTGTGACACTTTAACTGGTGCTATCTCATGTTCCTCCACAAACTTTCTCATTGCTTCTCTTTGTTCCATTTCTTGTTTGATCTGCTCTGGTCTGGGAACTGCAACAAATAAGCCGCTGGAAGCTATACTTTTTTAAATAAACGGTAAGAAGGTGTTTGTACAGTAAGTATAAATCTGAACATAAAATATCAGGAAGCACGTTTTTGTAACAAGTTTAAAAAATAAAGAGTTGTTAGTAATTCGGTATCTTAGGTTGCTTAGTAATAGGAGTATTTCTTACCTACTGTTTTCTAATAAAAAGGACCATATTTTCAAACATTCCCCACCCCTTAAAGAAATATATTATGCTAACTGCATAACAACAAAAGAAAATCTCGGCAAAGGAATATATTTTTATAGCAACCAAGATGATGTATAGAAAGACCACACAATGAAAATAGCAAGGGAGTACTAGTTCTTGGACTATAAATCAAATGTCTGCTTTTATGTCATTTGTATTTGTCTATAAAAACAAAACAGAGGTCTTGTAATATTGTAGTTTCCTCTCACCCCTGCCACCCCAATTTTGTTATTTGATGTCTATGTTGGGGCGTAGTGTTAGAGTCCACTGCCCATCGAAAACTTCGAATTCGCCGACACCATTTGGTGTCGTCATAGAGTAGACGCTTTCTAGCTAGCGTAGCAAACTTGAATGACTTATCATTGACATATACCTTCATGCAATCGATAGGAATATGATTTTCGCAAACATCGCGAGCGTTGCATTCGTCATGTCTTTAATCCGCTGACAGACGAGACGGAAGTACATCGTTGTTGCAATTTTACCTGGATCTGCATTACGAGTCACATGACTATACAAATCTCGCAGGCTACATATCAATAACACTAGAGAGGTTATATAGTCACGTGATATCAACAATAAACTATTTCTAGTGTTGCTGTAGGAAATCAAATCTTACATATAATAAAACTCGCGTGATCTTTATAGAAAAATGGAAAAACAAACTTCTCAAAATATTTATTTTGAAAATAATGACGGAAATATGTCGATGTTGCAGCAACATGAAGAAAACCCGATTTGCTAAGCAAAGAGCACGTGTCAATGCGGTAGTCACGTGATACCAACATAAACATTGCTGAGACTTGCTCGGTACTTGTTCAAAATGGTTTTCGCCAAGCTGATGTGATACCGACAGGTCTCTGGTCGTTGGTCTCAGAATAAATATGTTGAGAATTAAGTATGCATTATATTTATTTACGAACATTTGGTGACTTCTATATAATATTTCCAGATTCTATGCACACGAACTTTGGAGATTGGTTTATTGTCGATATTACGTGACTATTTGGCCTCTGATGTCATTGACATGTAGGTTGCATAGTCATGTGATTATTTGTATAGTCATGTGATTCGGAATGCAAATGGCGAGATCCTGATCAAATTTCAGCAGCAATGTACTTTCGTCTTATGGATTCTGCCTCAACACCCCAACATTAATATACAAATATAAAAAATTTGGACCTTGCCTCTGCACCCTAACATAAATATACAAATATCAAAAATGGGGTGGCAAGGGTCCGAGAAAACTCGAACTAGTAATATAGTACTTGTAGGTGTTACACTGTTTGATGTATGCATGACTGGCATGACAACGATTCACGTAATACAGAGCAATTATTTTTGTTACAAGTATACCATTATTTTAATAGTCTATACCTTTATTGTCTGCATACATTATCATGTTCCATTACAAAACAATATTTATATAACTTAGTACCATGACGATAGGATCACACTTTGCCATAGAGTTTTATTTAATGCTTAAAACAAGACCTTTTTTAAATGTCGACGTAAACACAAAATATCGATGTAAACAAAGATGGTACGAATGATACATTTTGAACGATACAGTCATAATCGGGCTTTGTCATTCCATTACTCCGTCTCAATCTAAGTCCCCAGCACTGCGCAGAAAAGAAAGCCGGTGTTTGGGGTTTAGTCGGTGCTCCAGTTACAACGAAACAAATGGACGCTCTCCTCTTGACCTCAGTGCCCTTCCACCTCCTCCTCAATATTCATTTCTCAAACATTTCTTTTTAAACCGTGTGGTTCTATATCAAATCATCATATTTTTTTTATGTTTATCTCATGTAAGATAACAACATGCATGTGCTTTAATCTGTTTTTATTTTCAAACGGAAGAAATTCAGACCAGAATGAGCTGCATGTACCTTTTTGAACACTGCCTTTTCCTTCAACAAAAGTATTCCTCACAGCAAGGAATTCATAGCGGAAGCATGATTAATCTTTGACAAAATCCGGACTGTCATGTAGAATGTTATATCAATACCAACGTAAATTTGATGAATAAATATACTGTAAATGGAACGTTTAGAAACGTTAGATCCTGCAGTCGCAAGTTTGCAATATCGTCAGCTTACACTACCCCCTCATCCGCCGCCCATCCCACGTCCGTCTTGATAGAAGCGAGCGGGTATTTTGATCTTAGTCTTTTGCACATGAAGGCTGTCATCTATCGCCTTGCAACTATTTTTATATCAATAAATCCATTGCAAAAATGGAAAATTGTAAATGATGCTGTCGAAATGATGCTGTCGAAATGTACAAAATTCGACCGAACATCGTCACATTCGTGGAAGAGTGTTAACATTTCAGTCATAATATTTGGCAAAATATGAGATGTCATGTAAAACAAGTTTATCGATGTAAACTTTATTGCTACTAGAATAATTTAGATGACGCAGTGAGAAATCTGCAATATTTGCACACAAAAAAAAAAATCCTCACCCTCACCTCCTCATAAAAGAGAGATGATAATTTCGTCATCATCTTTAGAAAGATTAAGGCTGTCGCACATCGTCTTATATAAATTTCGACGTAAATGTTTTAACGTAATAGATTGGACAAGTAATGTTTTAGATGATACTGTGAACAATGTGCAATATTAAATTATTTCCATGTGTAACCCTTTACTTCGTCTTCGCCTACTATTAAAACTATTTGTAAAATTAATTGTATGACCGAAATGTGGTTAAGCTTGAACACAAGATAGCGACTGTTATAGATCAGATAGAAAGTATTAGTAAAGTTCACATTGTGTCACTAACAAACAGAATATTAAAAGAATAATTTTGGCGCAGATAGATTAATCAGATTTCTCCATATGAGACAATTCGTTTTGATCAAGTGACAACATGGCGTATAGTGGAATGCAAAGCATGGAGCATACGAAACATAGAGCAGGCTACTTGTAAAATGACTTGTATCTTAAGATCTGGGATCAGCTAGGGTAAGCGTTTCATAATTTTTGTAAATTGGCTTTTATCCTAGGATCTGGGATCGGCTATAAAGCCTATCATAATTATTGTAAATAGGCTTGTATACCAAGGTCTAGAATCGGCTAATGGATGCCACTCATAATTTGAATACCCATCTTCGATCGCCATTATTTAGAAAATCTATGTCAGAAAAAGCATTAAAAAACTATTTTAAACATGAAATCGATCTTAAGTTAAAAGTCCCAGACACTTAGAAACAGAAATATTTGCTTTTAATAAATATTTGAAGACAATATTAGAAACTGACAATGTAAATGAATTTCCATTTTCTCATCACTTGCAACTAATTTAAGGACACCGATGCATTTTAAGTATCACACCTAATACAGCGGATATACTTGTGGTTGGGGATCACTGCTCAAGATCATTACAAAGAAGGACCCTGCTTTATCTAATATTCTCTCAAATTTGGAATCGAATTAAATGGAAGGACACGAGTTTATGCTGAATGTTACGTTTGTACAGTTCACATAGATACCGTTGACTCGTTATGATATTATACGAGCCCTACATCTTACCCAAACATGCATAATGGGTTTCAAAAGATTTATATAGGATGGATGAGTCGATGATATCCTTAACCTGAGCGTGCGTATTTCAAAACGTAATTATTGACTGCACACATTACGGTCACAGACAGAAAGTTTCAATCAGCCTTGGTGCCATCATTTATTCTTTTTAATATACACAGGTGGCGCTGTATACACGCGGTGGGGAAGAACGACCTGCCCAGACGATGTCGATACGGAACTAGTTTATTCAGGTCAGTACATTATGTAATTCGATGGTAAGAATACTGGAATTTGTAGTAAATATGCAATAAGGATCATCAGCTAAGTAAAACCCATGATTTTCACGTATCAAGTTTTTGTATAAGATGTAATCATACTAACCTGATATCCATATGTTACACTTGAAACGCCATTAAGGGTGTTAATATAATTTCTTCTTTCAAAACAAAAAATCCACCAGTCTTAAATTACCATTATTTTCTTTATACGTTTTGATCTACATTGATAATATTTAGTACAACGGATATTCATGGCCATTTTTATTGCTTTCTTTTCCATCTAGGTATCTCTGCTGGCTCGTGGTATGCCAATACTGGCGCTGCAGTAAACACACTTTGCCTTCCACTTGAGCCAATATGGGGCACCTACACAGACGGCCTCGAGAGTCTCGCATTCATATATGGTGCTGAATACAAGGATCACACTCTCTTCAAACTAACCAATGCCGAAGCACTCTTTGATCATAACATGCCATGTGCCGTCTGCCGGAGTAGGCTGAGGACCTCCACCATTATGCTTCCAGCGAGAAATCGTTGTTTTGGTGACTGGAATATGGAATATCACGGCTATCTGATGACGGGACATTATAGCCAGCTAGCGTCCACGGATTATATATGTGTGGACCAGGCTCCAGAGGCGGATCCATCCGGCTTTCGGAGTGAGAACGGTCGTCTTCTGTACAGAGTGGAGGCCATATGCGGCTCTCTACCGTGTCCACAGTATGTGCAGGGGCGAGAACTGACCTGTGCAGTTTGTAGCAAATAAATATGCACATTGTCTCTTGTTTTGCTCTTTCTAGAACAATTAACTAAACACAACTGACAATATGTACTTTTCTGAATAAAGATGGAACATTGAAACTTAAATATTAAACATCTTCTCAGTCTGCTGTAAATACATGTGTTACAAGAGATATCTAGTTATAAGTCCTAGCTTAAAATGTATCTGTTGTGTAGAAGAATGCAAACATTTTCTCTCTTTCTCCTTGTCTTTCTGTCTCTCATATATATATAAAATATGCTATCATCATTAAAAACTCCGGCTGTCAGGCTAATCAGTCGATATAAAATGGAATTTCAGTATGAATACTACGATTTATTTTTATTTATTTAAATTTGTTTATTACAGTTCAAGGGAAATTACTTTTTGTTTGGCCTAGTTGAAGCAGATATAACCACTGTAAATAACCTGGATAAAATATATCCATAGCCCATTCTCATTCTTTTGTTAGTCAGTTACGTTAAATTTATTTATAATCTTAGAAATAATTTGTCCCTATTTTGTTTTAGTTGCTTTCTAGGTCCAATTTTCACTCAAGTTCATTTTTAAAAACAGGTATTATGGGATAAATAATAAAATACAGTGTAATTCATTTTCTCAGCAGCTCTATAAATAACGCCTTTCCCTAAAAAATCCGAATGTCGTAAATTCGAGCTCATAAATTTATGGTAAAAAATTCCACACTTCAAAAATCAGAAAATAGATAATTGCAATTATTAAAGTTTGGGGATGACAATTCTACAGGATTTTAGAATTAAGTTTGTATAAGATTAATGCATTTGTCTTTGTTTGGTCAAATCGAGTGCCAATACTAGTATATATACAAAGAAATAAACGAGTTTACGTGATCAGTATTTGTTACGTGTCGTATCTTGCTTCTGTAATTTGGCAACTTATCGAGGATGTTTTGCTTTCGTTTGTTTTTTTCATACATTTCATCCATTTTCTCAAATGTTGGACTGATTTTATAACCGACGGTGGGTTCTCTCTCTCTCTCTGTCTCTGTCTCTCTCTCTGCTTCAGGTACATCGATGTAACTTGTCGAGGAAACATTTACCTTTGATAGTGGATAAACAATTAACTTATAATTTTATTACCACATAAAGGTGTTTCTCGAATGAGGTGAAAAGTTGGAATCTAAATACTTTTTATGCATCAAGAAGTGTCAAAGGGAAACGTTTGTTGTGTATGGAAAATGTCACCAATTTATGATATCAGTGTACGCCAAAAATTAATTACAAACTATTTTCAAAACGTTGATTACGTAACAACTATCTGTTGAAGGTTTCAAGTAACTACACTGTTGACTGTGCATAACTACTAATAAAGTAAATTTGATTTTATGTCACATACAACTTATTAATTTACTATCTACAGAACCAGGCTATATGTGGTGGTATATTAAATACAGACCCAGTCATTGTGTACTGGTATATTAGTAGTAATAAGGGATACCCTACGGACAATGGGAATTAGCATTACAGAACCCCTTGGGACAATCTACGGACAATGGAAATTTAACATGGCGAAAAATCGTGGGACAATCTACGGACAAGGGGAATTTAACATGGGAATAAATCGTGGGACAATCTACGGACAAGGGGAATTTAACATGGGAATAAATCGTGGGACAATCTACGGACAAGGGAAATTTAACATGGCGAAAAATCGTGGGACAATCTACGGACAAGGGGAATTTAACATGGGATTTTTTAAAATTTTTTTTAAAAAAAGGGGTAGGCAATTCAAAGACTATCTCTTTTCGAGAAATATGGCTGGCCCTGAAAAGGGCCTTTGGGTTTTCTTCTTCTTCTAATTTCTTCTTTTCCTCCACCAAGTTCTTATTTTATCTCCTACACTCTTCTTCTCTTTCTTTTTTTTCTTCTCCTCCTCCTCTTCTTTCTTCTTCTCTTCCTCCTCTTCTTTCTTCCTCTTTTCATTTTCTTCTTCTTTTTCAATTTTTTCGTTCCAATTGCTTATTCTTATTCTTTCCTCTTCATCCTCCTTCTCCTCCTTGATCTCTTTCATTACACCACTAATCTTGTCCTTTGCTTTCCTTAAATTATTAATTTCCATCTTCACACGATGGGGACTATAGGAATAATGGTCTTCAACCAGTCTTAATAGCATCTGTTCCATTATTCCTAAGTTGTCTAAAACGTCTTGCAAGGTTTGTATTTTGTCCATTTGGTTTGACGCCATCTTCTTTTTATTCTTTGCAGAATGGTTTGAACGACGAATACTGTTGGTTATTATAGTGAAAGCGCGGACGTGATGGAAAACATCCCCCTAATAACATAAAATTCATCTTACCTAGATCATGACCAAAAAAAAAAAACAACAACGCGCGGACCTAAAAGAAACACTCACTCACTTTTTATGCTACCCATCATTATTTTAAATTTTTTTATAAATCACTTCAATTGACTATCACATAAGCAAAGCAATCCAATCTAACCCCAAATATACACCTCAAACACCTGAAAGACATCATTTTAATCTACTATCCACAACAACCTACTTTATCACTTACAAACACACAAACTCATACACTCTCACTATCAATAAAGAGTTAGTGTTTATATACACACTACTCTACCTACTCACATTGGCAAATGGATCGTTATTTCTTTTCTAGAGTATTGGGTAGCCCTGAAAAGGGCTGTTTTGTTTGGAACTTCATGGGCACCTGGTTAATGGTGGCACCTTCCAGGCCTGGCGCCACATACACATCTTATCCCCCAGTTACTTTTTACCTTTTTGGGGGAGAGAGCAGAGGCAGGATATGTCGCTTCAGAATCCCAATTTTCGCTCTCTGGGATTTTGAAATTTCTTCTCTCCTTTTCCTCCTCTTCTTTGTTTCTTCTTTCCTCTTTATATCTTCTTTCTTCTTCTTCTTTATATCTTCTCTCCTCCTCTTCTTTGTTTCTTCTTTCCTCCTCTCTTATCCTTCCCTCCTCGACAATGGCTTCCGCGGCCAGTTCATTTAATATGCGCCTGGCATATTCCAGATGCACATGAAGCTCCAACAGTTTCTCAAGTCTCGTGTTCATATTTGGTGTTGATCAATCAACAAGGGTAGCTGGACTGCCGAACGAGTTTCAATTTATACTGAAAGCGCGGACGTGAACGAAAACATCCCCTAAAAACATAAAATCCATCTTACCTAGATCATGACCAAAAAACAACAACAACAACGCGGACCTAAAAGAAACACTCGCTCACGTTTTTATGCTACCCATCACTTCAATTGACTATCCACATACGCAAGGCAATCCAATCTAACCCCAAATATACACCTCAAGCACCCCCAAAAAAACAAACTAACATCATTTTAATCTACTATACACATCAATCTATTTTTTCACTTACTAACACACAAACACATACACTCTCACTATCAATGAAGAGTTAGTGTTTATTTTCACACTACTCTACCTACACACATTGGCAAATGGATCATTACTTCTTTTCTAGAGTATTGGGTAGCCCTGAAAAGGGCTGTTTTTTGTTTTGCTATGGCATTCTTTTTTAGTTTCTAAGAATGCGATGTCCTCTGAGGATAGACTTTCTGGCAATAGGTCTGCTTCTTCGGAAAGAGAAGAAGAACTCTTTGGTGTCGATACGGCAATCGACAAAGCCTCTGTCAGGTTCAGGTTGCTGCTGCTGCTGCTGTTCTTGTTGTTGCTGCTGTTTTTGAAGTCTGTACTTCTCTGTCCATTCTTCTTTTTCCCTGTTCACTTCTTCTCTGAAGAGCTCTTCTATTAGGTCTTCAGTGATTTTTAACATTCTCACATTCTCTATTTCTTCTGGCTTCGGTATCAGACTGTGTCTGACCCTATGCAAATTCACGTAGGCTTCGTTGAGCTTAGCTAGTTTGGAGCACATCTTCTTAGGAGGATGAGTCGACAATGGATGGTTAGACTGGAAACAACCCCGGTTATTATAGTGAAAGCGCGGACGTGAAGGAAAACATCCCCCACACGGTTTTCGAGCCGCAACGTTCATGAGAGGGATAGTAAGAAATGAAAGAGCATCAATCCAACATTCTTATAGCTAAACAAAAGACAAAGGCATTTTTTTCAAAACACAACATTTTTTATTCAAAAATCACTTAACACTAAACAACAACATTTTTAACAATAATCCAACACTATAACATCAAACAAATTTTTTTCAAATCACCAACATTTTTTTCTCAAATAACAATCTACTTTAAACAGGGCTGACAACGTTGTGAATGAAATTGTGATTTCCACTGTTGGAAATCATTAGGCCATTGATGGACACTACGTTTCCTAGCTTGAGACAAAAGATAAGCATAATGGTCACAAAACCATCGATCTACTTTCACATCGTTTCTAGCAGAAGAACGAGGATCGAAATGAGTCACTAAATGTTCTAAGGAATAGCCCAGGCTGCGATGATGCAGAAAATACACGCAGTACTGTCCACACACCAAGGAATCTGTGCCTTGTAATTTCACATTATTGAATCGGGTGGTTTGAGCATTTCTTCTCATAAAGTCGATGATATCGTCTTCCAAAGGGGGCAATCCGTACGAATCGAAATATTCCACACATCCTTCTTGAGGAAAGTAGACGGCTACCCAGTGGGTTCCTGGGAGATGACTGTCGTCCGTGTTGATCACGTAAGCTTGATGGTCTTTAGGTTTGCGATGAGGGAGTTCATCTTTAGCACAGACGACAGGATTCCAAGAAGCCGTATACGAACTGTGGTTCAAAAGGTAATAAAGTTCCCAGGTATCCATTGATTTGTGTTTTTTCTTCTTCTTCTTCACAGGTAATAATAAGTCATCAATTCGATCCTGACTTTTTGCTTGAAAATGTCTGACGAATAAACGGTGATTCGTTCTGTTTCCTCACTCTGATTTAGGAGAGCTTCGATACGATGGATCTCTTGAGTGGTTAATGGTGGACAAGAATGTTCACGCAAGTCTTTATACCACTGGTGCAACACGTCTTTGTTCGAGATGAGACTCCAAGCTTCGTCCAGATACTCGTCCAATTTTTCTTCTTGGCTCAACATCAGGCATTTATCGTGTTGAATTTGACTGGGATGATCGTTTTGACATCCATAACAATTTTTCTTGATCAATTCCGTCATTTTGTCGACCAAGTGTTTGGCAAAACAGGAGACTAAATGGGCTTCTTGTTCTGGCCATCTTGACTTCATCATGATCACTTCTTCTTCCACAGTCTCCTCACATTTCATGTCCAAAGTTTCTCCACTTTGTAAAGAGGGATAACAGTCTTCCATGGTTTCTAGTAATCCAGAATGACTTCTCTCAAACTGTTGATTTCTATGGTATTGTCGAATTCTGCATACAGGATGACGTTCACCGTTTCATCAGGGATTCGGTTTGCAAATTGAATTTCCACACGAATCTGGCCAGATTTTATAGGGTGGAAATGTCCCTCGTCGCTGCCTTGGTCTGGAGTGAAATCGAAAGCCCACAAAGTGTAGCCTCCTGCATAATCCTCGTACGTAATACCGTGACTGGTATTGGTTCCTAACTGACCCGTGGCTTCGTACAGGGACAAGTACGATCTCAAGTAATTCTTCTTGGTAAAGTCAGGTTCGAAAGGTCGGGTACACAAGGTCTTGCCATCGCGACTCACTTCGATCTTGGACACGCCAAAGTGTTGAAAGTTGAAAGGATTTTTACCCAAATCTCCGTTGAAGGCTGTATTTTCGACGATACCAACGATCAAACGTTTGGGTAGCTGTCCTTGAAACAGATGATCTTCGATCATGGATCGTTGTCCCTTGGGAATGGTGAAGGTTTTCACTTCCACGCGTCGGATCGGATACTTAGCGGTCGTTCTGCTCAACGTCTGACTGATGTCGTTACCCACTTTAGGTAACACTTCTACGCGTCGTACGTAGAGCCTGGCTTCCTCGATGACAGTTTTGCAAGCAGTTTTACCTATCAAATGGAAAGCGGTACTGCTACGATTCAGTCTCAGGCGGACATTCACCCCGTTCAGCAAATACTTCTCTTGCAACCACATGTCCAAATGCAAACGATCCATCAGTTCTAAACTATCTCCACTTTTGATTCTGTTTCTTCGTTCTATAAATCCATCATTTGTTGATTTAGTTTTATCCTTTGTATCAATTTCGAATTCTTCAAACTGGCCTGCTTCGTCAGCTTCCCATAGCACACAGGCATTGAGATGAGTGTTCTTGGCATCTATTCCGTACGTCAAGAGATTTTCCAGGTACGCTCGATAAGGGTAAGTATCCATGCTGCTGCTGACCAGTTTGTTGTTCAAGTACAAGTCCACTCCGCTAAACAAGGAATGCATGAAATTGTTGACGGGAGCTATTACCTCATCGCCATCTAGGGTCGAATTGTCCTCATCGACAACTTTGACTTTCAAGTACAAGTAACTGCTATTCAGATCGATGTAATCTTCGGGCTGTCCTTTGATTTCAAACTCGATGGGAGCTGAGGCTGTCAATGAGGAGACGGGATGAAATTCCACCCATTGGGATTCTTGCATCGTCATCATGGTGGGGGGCATGGCAAACAGATCCAGTTCCGTCTTGGAACAAGCGCAAGATTCTCGGTGCATCATTTTTTTGTCTCTTTTCTCAATAATCGAAAACGTCTAAGTCTCGAACGGTTCTTCTTTTCTTGGCCTTTCTCGCTTGAAGTCTGGTGAAAGGGTGTTTTCTTCGTCGTCGTCTTTTTCTGCCTTGTCCTTGCTGAATGCCTGATTCGGTAGCGTGCAGGGCATTTATAGGTGTGTCTCGTCGGCCCAAAATGTCTTTGCCCGTTTGCAGCAAGACATTTTTGCCTGCCCTCATGAAGGCTTCTTTAGGGTTTTGTTTGTCGATGATGACATTTTGGAGAAATTCTTTGCCTTGCGTCAGTGCCGCATCTTTCAAAGCGTGCAATCCGCGTGTCACCATCGGTTTCAACACTGGGGCCACCGAACGAAAGGCCGATTTTAACATGTCTCCTAAACCGTGTCCTCGCTGTCGAGCAACCCCTTGGTACACTGGATACATGACTTACTTACGAGTCGTGAGAGAACCGTTTTCGAAAATGGAGTTTCACCGTGACTTTTCCTTTGGTGAATGGAATATTTTGTCCCAAATCTCCTTTTATAGCAATGTTGACCGTGTCCAAATACGACTTGCTGACAGGCAAATAGTGAGGATGGACAAATTCGCGGTGGACGTGGTAAGTGTTTCCACCTTCCTGGTCACTGACCGTGGTATTATCCACTTTGAAAGGAATGACACGCAGTAACGGTACAGAGGTGTGTCCCACCACGTTATACTCCACCACATCGGAGTACACGAACATTAAATTCAGTCCTTGATTCAGTTCTATAGGGAATCTAAAAAACTTGTAAAATTCCGTATTGCTGTTGATCTTCGGATTAAAATTTGGAGCCATGTTTGTGTCTCCACCTAAAATATCAAACAAGTCACGATTGAAACTGATGGACATCGTTTGGGTATCCTGAAATTTCATCAGTAAGCGACGAGCCACTTTATGGTACTCCAGGGTGACACTTTTTTTGGTTCTGTTCAGGGCTTTGGCAAAGGCGAACTCGAACCTGTCCGCAATAGTGTCCACCAAATGTTGGCCGCTAAAATAAAACCCTGGTGGAATTTTCACGGTGTAGATTTTGAAGGCTGGATTGCTGGTGGATGTTGTTGTGATCCCTGAAAACCCGATGTCAGTCATGGCTTCTTGTAATTGTTGGTTCAGGATTTCGACCTCAAAAAAGTTTTGAGTTTCAGTGATGTTTTTGATTTGTGTAGGGTGAATCATTTCTACTAAAGCCACTTCCCAATGGGCTTCGTGATCTAAGGGGATGGCTTGAGGTAATTTGGCCGTGTAACAGCACAACGTGTTCTTGGGAAACACCTCCATGGAACTGTCACTGGGTAAGGTTAAGTAAAATTGGTTTTGGTGACTCATAATTCCAGAGTTCTGTGGCTGTCCGAGGGGTTATTAATGGATGTCAGAGGCGTGTCTCCGCCCAAAATGGGGTTCTGATTGTGGTTGTTGTTGGAGTGGTGACTGGCACTGGACACAACGTTCCCGTTCGAGGAGAATTTCAGGGAGGGATTGGGAAGCAGGTAACCGATGCAACTGCTCAATAAAATGGTCCACAATTGTTTGTCTCCTTGTTGCAAACTCAAATTGGCAATGGCTGCCCCGATGACACAATACACCACGAAGATTTGGCAGAAAAAGACGATTTGCGTTTTAGGCACACGTTCTCCACACCACACCCACAAGGGTTGTTTTTGTAAATCTTGCACAGAAGAACTAGGGGAAGAAGGACTGATTGACGTAGTTGCGTCTGCTGCTGTGTGAAAGGGCATGATGGTCACTTCTTCTTTTTATAGTCGATGACTTGCGAAGCGTCGATCCAAGAATCGAAACTGGGTGGATATCCTTTCCAACGTACTTTGACTTCTTTGACACGTCGTTTGCCCACTTTACGGGTTCTGCGTTCGAGAATGCTTTCGATGTCGTACACGTCGTCTTCTTTTTTGGTGACACGTTGTAACTCGGGCAAATAAAACGTTCCTTTGAGTACTTCTCCGTTCATGTCTTCCAATTTATAGACGGCAGGATGACGGCCATGCACTCGTCCAGTGACGCGAAACAATTCGGTCGTCCAGTTAGGTAAGTAACCTTTGTCGAAAGTGCGTTTGGTTTTGCCAATGCGCACCCAATCTCCTACGGTCAACTCTCCACTTTTCTTGGGGACAGCCCTCGTCGGGGACGTACCAAACAGACGCTCGAACACCAGCACTTCGTTGTCGGGAGTCACGTCTTGCGGGGCACGTCCGATGCTTCGATGGTAAGATTGGTTGTACGCTTGCACCAGGTGCGGTAAGATGTCGATGTACTTCAGAGTGTGGTGATGCGTAAAATATTTCCACATGCGTTCTTTCAAAGTACGTTGAAAACGTTCCACGATGCTGGCTTTGGTTTCGGGATTCTCGGTGGTAAAAAAATGAATGTCACGTTTCTTTAATTCTTTTTGGAAAGCTTGGTTCAGAAATTCGGTGCCTTTGTCCGTTTGCCATCGAAGAGGGCGACGACCGCTTTGTTTCAACACCCGTTGCAGGGCTCGCACTAACTCGCTGCTCGATTTGGAAGTCAAAGGCACGACCCAGGCAAATTTGGAAAAGACGTCGATGACACAAAACAAATATTTGTAGCCGCGATTGTAGCTGGCCAAATGAGAGACATCGGCTAAATCGGCTTGCCATTGATGATCGATGCCTTCCACTCGGGTGCGACTTCTGGCAAACTTGCGTCGAATGGGTTTGTGTAAAGTGTAGGTAGCTTGTTCTTGTAACCATCGTTGCACTTGAGGTAAACGGAGACTTTTCAGTCGAGTTTTGGCAGCACGATACAATTTTTGAACTCCTGCGTAACCTGCAGGATGGGAGGGATCGTAGTAAATGCTGGCTAAGACTTTTTCCATTTTTTATTTTGTGTTGGCGTGTTAATAAGTCACCCACTCTTCGGTGATGCTACTTTGGGTGGGTCGAAAGGGTGGTTTGGAAACGGATTTACGTGTCCGATGGGCTACGGGAGTAGAAGTCGAAGGTAGTGGTGGTGGTGGTGGCAATGGAATGGCTTTGGTTTTCTTTTCTTTTTTCGCTTCTGGTTTCCCTTCTTTCTTTTTCACTTCTGTCGAAGGAGGTGTGGACATCATCTTTTTAACCCAAGCTTTCATTTCTTCTCGTTGGGGTGTGGGGGACGGGGTCAACAAGGATGCTGCAATCTTACTCGAAATGGGAGCTGCTGTCGGTGTTTGAAACACTTCGCGCATCTCTTCTTCCTCAGGTCTTTGTGGGGTAGCATCTCTGGTGACCCTTGGGGATGGTAGTGGTGGTAATGATGATGATGGTGCTGGACTTTTCATCAAGGTCTTAAAATCTTTTAGAGTGGGTAAAGCTGTTTCGTCTAAAGCTTTCTGGTGAAAGAGTTGCAGTCGTTGCAAGAGTTGACCGTACTTTTGCGATTTTTCTGTTTCGGACAAATCTTGGCGATCCATCAAGGATTGCAATTCGTGTTGTAACTGGGACATCTCGCTCAAATGGGGATTGGGAGGTAAATGCGGGGTGCGTTGTTCTTGCCACCGATGGTATTCCATCCATCGTTTGTAAGGCACTAAAGCTAGTTTTCGTCCTTCCATGGGGTTGTCAGGGGTCGATTCTGAGATCTTGGGACTTTCGAAGGCCTTTTTATCTTGCTCCCATCAGTCCTCCCAACATGGTTCCCAAGACTCCTTTCAGTATGGGGCCTAACAAGAGAGGCAAAATACCTCCACGTTGGACCAACATCTTCTTTTTTTGACGAATGGGAATTTTCTTTTGAACCATTTGGCGAAGAACGTGACGATGTTTGCCTAAGCATTGTTTCTGGTGTTTGGACAAAGGGATCGTGCCTTTCAAAACGTTCAAACAACATTCGCACACGGTATCGATGACCTCTTTGGAGGCCGTTTGAATGAGTTTTTTTCGTAGGGGTGAAGAAGCTTTGGACAGGACAGATAACAGGTCCCCATGTTTGGCTAAACGTGGTGGCAGTCCTTTCCTTTTCTTTCCTTGGGGTTTTCTGGAGGGTGACATCTTTGAGTCTTTAGGAGCACCAAAAGAACACTGATACCCTACTTGGTCACAGGCCTTTTTTATACTGGAACGCGTCGCCACTGATTGTCTTTACGTTTTATCAGTTTGAGGACAGGCATGACACGTCGTGCAGGGGTACGCAACGGACTAAATCGAGCCAGTTCTTGCTTGGACAAATCCAGTAAACTTTGTAACATGCCCGATCTTTCTTGGACTTTGATTTTGGGAGAAGGTACTTTGTGAGCAGCAGCCACTGCCACTAAATTGGAGGGTCCTGCCACTGGGGAAGTTCTTTTGGGGGTCATCAACGGAGATGTTCTTGGTGTGATCAACGTCTCCAAGTACTCTTCAGTTCTGGGTGACATTAACGGAGAAGTGGATGAACGTGAGGATGCTGGAGACGCAGTCACTGCTGTGGCAGGTCGTGGTTTGCGAGTGTAAGGTTGCGTCCTGGCCGCAGTGCCTCTCTTGCGACTAGTTTTCTTCTGTGGACTTTTCTTTTTCTGGGGACTTTTTCTCTGTTTCTTTTTCTGGGGGCTTCTTTTCTTTTTTCGGGGTGGTGTCTGGTAAGAGGAGGGTCCCGCCACTGGAGAAGTTCTTCTCTTTGGGGACCTGGTCTTTTTCTTCTTGGGGCTTCGTTGGACTTTTGTCTTGGGGATAACTTTGGGGGCATTAGGATCCCATCTTAAGAGTGAGCGAATGATGACCCCTCCTAGAGTACCGCTCCCTCCAGGTTTCAAAATGATTTGTTTTTTGGTTTGAGTGTCGATGCGGGGATCGGCCAGTTGGACCAAAGCGACTTTGTTTCGATCGAAAAAGCGTTGGGTTTGATGAGGAATCTGAATGATTCCTTGGAGTAATTGACGTGCCGTCACCGTAAACCATCGTAAGACTTCTTTGAGACTAGCTTCTAAGACACGGGCTCGTGTTTGTGGATCTTTTTCTCGACTGATGCCATACAAGGCACGAATCAATTTGACGGGAAGATGCGACTGAAGGGACGTCATGTTCGCACTGAGTGTGAGACAGACGAAAAAGGGTCTGAGGTTTTTATAGATTTTTTGATGGGGAGTGAAATGAAGTCGAGGACGGAGACGTGTACAGGACAGGCCCTCCGTCTTGGCACCAGTGGTGAAACAAGTGGGTACGAAATCGCAAATCCTCGGGGGTCGTAGGTTTCAAATCGACGAGTAAATAGGCGTGTGGCGTTTGAGTGGCATCGTCGTACGCCTGAGTCAGCCAAGGCGTTCCTAACTGTTTGGCTAAGACTTGCACTTGCGATTTATCTCGAGGGCTTTTAAACAAGACCACGTAATGCGCATTGAGACTGATGGTGCGATGGGCTTTACTTTGTTGAAACAAATTTTGGGTGATGTAAATGACACTGGCATTACGGTGATGCCCTTTGCGCGTGAACCACAATTTAATTTCTTCTTCGTCTTCTCCTAACATGTCGTCGAAAATGACCAAATGGGTTTGACGGGAGTCAGAGACGATGCCGTCGTCTTCTTTAGGAATGCCTTCCACAAACACGATGGAATCGCCTTGACTTTCTCGCAAGAGACTGTACGCCGATTGCCACTCTTTGTAACACCACACGATCCGTTGAGGGGGCCGATCGATCAAATGATGTTTATGTTCGATCAAACGTTTGACGAATTCGGTTTTGCCTGAACCGCTAGGTCCAGCAATGAGCATGTTAAAGGGATGGCGAAGATACAAAGCCTCCCAACTGGCACGATCTAAGTGTTCGTCGATGACTTTGACAGTAGAGGAAGAGGGAGTAGAGACAGCAGAGGTAGCCATGGTGTAAGAAATGTCACTTGTGACACGAAAACGAACAAGACAAGAGTTTATATACTTTTTCAGAACACGTTTATTGAATGTTTTTTTATCAAACATGAATACGAAAGACAAAAATACATAAAAGCCAAAGGCTTAAGTACAAGGATAAAAGGCACATGATAACGATGAACGTGGAATAAACACAAGTGTCTGTACAACAATCACATCTTTTGGGTAATGTTCTAACCAGTTCAACAGGGGGTAAGGTCACACAAGTGTCCTCCCGAAAGGGTCTTTCAGGTCTGTCCACGACAGTCCTGTCCTGGGTGACGGGTTCTTCTGGCACCGTCACTAACACGGGTTGAAAAGTAACTTTTTTCCTTGAACAACTCTCGTGCATACTGGGCCACTTCTTGGGTCCAAGCCTCAAAATCCCATTCTTTCCAGGCACGGACATCTGTCCAATGGGGATGTAAGTCACAAGCTACACACACATCGTCATACACGTCTTGGGTCGCTAAAAGTTGACGAATCTTTTTTTCCCGTAGAGGTCGAGAAGTATCCAGATGAAACCGCAAGGCTTTGAGCAAAAGGAGTTTTTCGTGACCATTTAAGGCCATGGAGGTGGTAAGTACTGATCGTAAAGAGTCCACAAAGAATCGGCTGGTAAACGAAATCCCAGAAAACAAGTCACTAAGACACACACCACTTGTCGTCCAAAATTGAATGGATACAGTTCTTGTAATAATCGATGGTAATGATCCACGGTTTGAATATGGTCATTGAGTTCCTTCCACGGAATCTGTTGGATAACATGTGACATAAGTCGTGGCATGGCAGCCTGTTTTTATAGTCTCTTTGTTTCGGAAACAATACACGTACTTTCTAGCCAGAGATCTTCGTTCTCCAGTAGGGAATCTAAATCTTGCATACTGTAACCGAAACTTCAGAGTTCGTTTAGAAGTTTCCTCTTCCTCTAAGTAGATTCCACGTAAAATATGTTGATAATCCTTTACCTTGTCTTCCTCAATGTATTGCTGTAGGTGAATCTCGAAGTAACCAAAATGATCAACACGTGGATCATCGGGGGCTTGGAAGTATTGAACAAGGTCTGACCACTGAAACAATTTCTGACGAATCAGTTCTCTTATACCATTCAGGTACCAGTGGTTAAAGATCTGGTGACGTATCGGATGCAATTGTTCTTTACGTTTCACTTGTATTTTCACCAGCTCTCGGTAAATGCGTTCTCTCAACTCCACAGGCAAAGCACGAATGTTCTCTTGTAAAGTATCCATGAATAGGTCATACTAAATCCTCTTTGGTCTGACACAAGAAATGTACTCTTTGCACAAACATGGTTTCACTTCAGTGTCGAATTTAAATCGTTGAGTCACTAATCTACACATTACAATTCGTTCAGAAGTTTCCTCTTTCACCAAGTTGACATTGTGTGAAAGATGTTGGTAATTCGTTAACTCTTCCTCTGGAATTCGATGCAGTACGTTTACAATGTAGTAGATAAAATCGTCCATACCAAACCATTCCTTTTTATAACCAGGAGGTCGTTGATCAATGTCTGTCCAATGGAACACTTTCAATTGAATCAGTCCTTGTATAGCCTTCAGGTACCAGTGGTTCAAACACCGGTGACGTATCGGATGCAATTGTTCTTTACGTTTCACTTGTATTTTGACCAGTTCTCGATAAATGCGTTCTCTCAACTCCACAGGCAAAGCACGAATGTTTTCTTGTAAAGTATTCATGAACAGATGATTATGGTAAGAAGTTACTTCAATGTCTCGGTCCCACTAAGGGTAAGTAATGACAATTCGGTGACCATCGAGCATGTTCTACGTAGGCCGAATCTTGCGGTTCCCAGTGGTGAAGTGTCACATCGCAACTGAAGCACCTGACTTTATCTCCTTCGCCCAAGTAGAAAAATCCGGCTCTGGCTAATTCTTCGGGGGTCGGTCCTCCCAGATACTTTGGCCATTTTCCTTTGAACGATTGAAGACGATTTTCAAAGTCGCAGTATTCCGACAAACGCACAGGAAAAGAATATTCGTTTTTCACAGGTTCGTTTCTATGAGGGTTGAGTGACATGGGTAGGAGTTTGCTCAGGGCTGGATGACATCCGTAGGGGGGTAGACGTGAAGGTGGACATTCCCCTTTAAAACGAAACCCAGTAAAATGTCCAAGAGGACGAGCAGCATCGCTTTCGCATCCCACAGGTTTGACACGCACAGCATCACTTTCCATGATAGGGGTAGGGGCACTAAAGTTCCCATGATGCTTTACGGCATCGCTCAGGTCACAAGGTACAGCATCGTATCCATCGCAAGGCTCACAATCGCACTCGTCTGCAAACTCCGTTACGCAATTACAATGGTAACCACATGGACAATCGCAGTTTCCTTCCGGACATTTTCCGTCGCAATGCCTGGGTCTTATCCATCCAATATTAGTCACACTAGAGGAAGATACAACTTTTTTACAATCCCCAAACTGGAACGATGTCTCTTTCAAAGTATTCATCTTGTTCGCTCGGTCTTGGTAGTCCCAATGAACTATCGATCTTGCCTAGGGTTCCTTTTTATATACAGACCAATACCGATGTGACCGTACGGTAAGGTGAAATGATTGGGAAGTCGAACTCGCTTCTGGTACACGATTTGATAAACTTTTTCCAAAGGTCGACTGACGATGTGGTGAGTGGGTAAACGTACAATCTTGTTCGGTTGGTAGGTGGTCACTTTAAAGTTTCCATCCTCTCCCGATTGCAAGGCTTCTTTCATTACCCCAAAGTTGACCACTCGACTGGTACGATAATTCAGAGTCAGTCCTTTCACTTTGCACGTCGTGTGCACTTCTCCTTGTTTGTCACGGTATTCGTAGCCGTAATTTTTGGGACCGCCACTGACGAAACTTAGAATCTTGTCGTCGGGATGTTCGTCTGTCCAGGCTCCTAAACGGTCTCCTTCGATGTTAGGGTGATGTTGAATCGGGTGATGGATGTAAATGCAACTGTCCGTGTCAAAGTACAGGACGCGTTCTTCTAACAGTTCTAAAGCTTCGTACAATTTTAAGCGAGCATGGGCTGTCACGTAAGCCGCAATGATGACATTTCCAAAGGGGTCGTCTTGTACAAAGTCCAGATCTTCTTCGTAATTGACCAAGATCAAATCCTCGCGAACGACGTCCACGTGTTTCATGAATTTGGTTTTGTCGTGAATCATCTGAAAGTAGCGGGAAGGTTCTGTCAAATATTCCGTCTTGGGTAAACACGGTCGTTGTGCCATTTTACCCCACAAGCAATTTAACATCACTTTGGCAAACGATCGCCTGCCTTCGTTTTTCTCGATGTGGTCTAAAGTGATGCCTTCTTGTGCGTAGTATTTCTCTTTGAATTGTATTTGGTCTTCGGGAGTGTGACACCAGGAAGGATAGCCGCTGGCTTCTTGCTTCAGTTTCAAAAAGGCATCCACGTAGTCGGCGAAAATGCTTTTCTGAGTAGGGTCACCCTTGCGGTATTGTTGTGTCTTGGGAAAGTGGCAAATTTCGTACACTTCTAACAGTTGGTATCCCATGTCCAGAGCTTTGAACAATTCTACGCTGACCCAGGTTCCCGTCAAGGCCCGTTCTTCTTGGCTGTGATGACAAGGCTGGTCTTGGTTGCACGTTTCGGCACAAGTACGGCACAAAGGAAACATCAGTTTGCCTTGACAATGGTGAGGTAAGACGGGATGGTATAGGATCGTGGGAGGCAAAACTTTACACTTGATCAAGCCTTCGTATTGTCGAATGTTGACCAGGTCGATGTGTTCCGTGAACAATTGCGGGTGCCCTACGGGAAAACGACAATATTTGCACACGTAGGGATACAGCGAACACACGTCCAAGTATTTGATTTCTTCTCCGTTCTCTTCGTCGGCTTGGTACAGCAAACAGGTGGCATTGGTCCTTCCTCCGTACAAACTATCCCTCGGGTTCAGCGGGTCCATGAACTGGTAACTTTCCACGAGGCGTTTAAACTCGGGATCGGTTTTCATACGGTGATCGTACTCGTGTTCCCACATTTCCACCACTTGGTATCCTTCCTGTTCCAACTTTAGGCGTCGCTGACAAGTGTCCTGGTACAAGTCTTCCATGGTTCGTTGCAAAAACTGATTTTTAGTGTCACGGTCAGGGTAACAGACGGGACATCCGTGAAATAAGCAACCGTTAAACTCGTACACGATCTTGGGGTTTTCTAAGTCCCAGCCATCTACCGAATACGTTCCGATGGTCTTTTCGCCTCCTCCGTTGCGGGCATGCTGAATCCATTTGTCTTCCTTGTCACACAAGTAATGTAACCAACGTAGGGCTTTGACCGAGTATTGACGCTTGACATAGTGGGTCGTTTGAGGACTGATGACAGCCACGGTGTTTTCAGGCATGAATCGTTGGCGGTACACTAAGGAACACGCTTTGGCAATGGTGCAAGCTTCTTTCAAAGGATCGACCCCTCCGTGTTCCATGAACAGTTCTCGAAATTTTCCACAGCAACGTCGTAAAATGTCCACGTCGGAACGACAATACTTTAGCATTTCTTCCTGAAAGTCGAAAGGGTCCGAGGCATGAGCCTGGTACCAAGCGTAGAAAGCTTCTCGTTGTTCGGTACGCATGTTGTCGGGGTCGTAATAGTGAGCCTCAGGTAAATGGGGTAGAACGGCATGTTGATTGGCTTCCGTATTGAAAAAGTGTGGAAAGTACCCTTTAGCCATTTCTGTCATTCCAAACGTTTTAGGCATTCGACTCAAAGGCATGGCCAAGTAACTCATCGAATCTTTAAACTGTACTTGTCCCACTTGCATGAAAATGATTTTGGCTCCGTTCAAAGTGACTTTAGGACGCTCGGTGCCTTGTTCCGCATAGTACCTCAAAAGAAACTGTCCATCGTATCCGGATAAATTGTGAGCCATCACCGTGGCATGACGATGACAATCTCCGTAACGTTCGATGTCCTCTTGGCTCCACGTCTTGTCGATGGGGTCTAAGACCCATTGGGCAAAATCGGCTAACGTGTTTGGTCCCCGAAAGATTTTTTCACGCCCTCCTGGTATCTTGCTACAGTGAGGGCAATGACTGAAGATAGGTTCTTGAATGCACTTCTCGCACGCTCGATGAGCCACGCAGAAATTAGGAATGTGAATGCCAGTCTCTTGCATGCATTCGAAATCGAAAAAGATGAAATTGCCTTTCTTCTTGTGACCGTCCTCTTTCTCTGGTGGGGGTTGGTATTTTTGCACGTAGCATTGGTGTTCCAAGTCCACGATGTGGTGACAAATGTGACATTTTTTCTTTCCTCGACATACGTGTGCCTTGGCAGCATTGGTACATATGACTTGTTCACACGTAGGGCACAATCTCAGGAGTTGACAAGCACATTTCTTCTGTGAACCTTGCGTTTTCAGATGTTGTTGGTAACAGGTAGGGCTGACAAACGTGCGCAGACAAGTGGAACAAGGCACTGGTTCTTCGCTCAGACAGGGTGAAGAGGCCAAACATCCTGAGCATTTCAATCCACAATGCTTGTGTTGCTCTCGATTATTATAACCATGGTCACATTTCTCACAGTAATAACCGTATCCCAGAAATCCGGTGATACTGGTAATCGTATCGAAATGGTCATCGTGATGATAAACATGAATGTATTTTCCGTCCTTAAAATCTTGGCCTCGAAACAATAGAGGTCCGCGCATTTCTTGAGGGTGCACTTTCAAGGTGTATCGTGGAGCTAGGACATCTTGCAATTTTTGCATCTCAGGAATGCCGCAGGGTGTGTCATTGGGCAATCCGGCTTGTTGTAACAAGAGTTCTGCTTCGTTTCGTTGTTTGGCTCGGTCGGAACGTTGAATAGTGTCCCAGGTTCTTTTCCATTCTACCGTGTCGTTCTTGTTGGCATAGGTTCGTCCCACCACGATGGCACGGGCTAAACACATCTGGTCTTGAGGGTTGTTAATTCGGACGAGACTTGTTTTGGTGTTGCGAAGGTCGTCTACCAATAACATCTTTTTGCGTCCAGTCCCTTGAGGAGGAGAGACGTGGGTCATGTCCAGTGTGGCTTTTCCATCGGTGATGTCAAACTGGTCATTAGATTGTTGCACGTGTTGAATCTTGTCCATGACTTTGGAAGCAGTCAATTCTGCAGGGGTGCTAAACTCGATCCAAACAGGGGATTTCAAACCGTCGTGTTGTATGGAAAGTCTCAAGCGATCGTCTTCTTTGGGTTGACATTGCTGCTTGAGTGAAGTGAGCAAAGAATCCCACACCTCGGTGATGAACACTTCTGCTTTCTCTAACGGCACTTCAGCCTTGAAATCTTTAAACTTCACCGTGTATTTGTAAGCCGTGGTTCTAAATTTTCTAGAGGAGCGCTTTTCCGTCTCTCGAATGGAATAGTACTTTTCAGGGTTGACTAAGGGTGGTGAATTTGGTTTAGAGGGTTCGGATTCTGGTTCACTCATGTCCTCTTCAAAATCACTGGCATGAATTTGTGCCAAGATTTCAGCCCTGGTACGAGGCGATAGATCACGTTTCTGCCTCTTACTTTCTTCTTCTTCTTTCTTCTCGAATGAATGGGATCGTTTCATCTTGAAAGCAAAAAGTCAAATGACTCAAGTTCAAACACCATAAACTACTTTATAGTCATAGCAGACCAGCGTATATAAAAGGATGTGTGTCTTGTCCTTTCACTATTCATTTCACTCTCAAGCCGAACACAACGATGGAAGAGACTGACCAGATGGAACGTTTCGTCAGAGCTTTGCGAGGGGTCATTAGAAAATTCTCTTCAGACCAGCCTACGGACTACTCTCCTTCCTTTAGAGATAAAAGTCAAGATACTTGCTATATCTGTCAGAAGAAAGGGCATTGGTCTTCAGAGTGTCCAGACCGTCAAAAAAGAAAAAAAACAGGGACTAAAAAAGACAAAAGTCAAGATACCTGTTATTATTGTAAAGAAAAAGGACATTGGTCTCCAGATTGCCCAAAAAAGAAACAAGAGGAGTCAGAAGAAAAGAAGGATTCTTCAGAAGAAGAGAGGGATTCTTCAGAAGAAGAGAGGAATTCTTCAGAGGAAGAAAGCAGACAGGTGAAGAAAAAGAAACAGGAGAAGAAAAGAAGAAGGGAAGACAGTGAGGAGGAAGAAGAAGAGGAAAAGAGTGAGACGGTGAAGAAATTCAAAAAAGAGAGAGACTAAACAGGGAGAAAGAAGAAGTCAATAAACTTTTAATTAAAGTGTTGTGTTGTGAATTGTAAATTGAATTGTAAAAAATGGAGAAAAGAATAAATGAATGATATAAGGTAAGTGTCTTTGAGTTATGATTTTAAAATAAGAAGCTACACTCACGCACTCATACACAGACACGTACTATAAGGGTAAAATGGGTGGGTTATTTTTTTTTTTGAGTTATTGGCAAATTGAAATTGTATTTCTTTTCGAGATATGTGGGTGGCCCTGAAAAGGGCCTTTTTTTCTTCATGGTGCAGGGGTGAGTTTAAGCAATCAACTTTAACTGCCTTATGCCTTTGCCACGGCCAAGGCCTACTTCTGGACTGCGTAATGTTGATGATAATGATTGGGTTGAAATCACTAAGGGTGGTACGGTAGGCTTAGTCACAGGGTTGACGTGTTTAGCTCGGGAAGGTCGTATTCTCTTCGGTCGTGATAATGAAGTCTGATACATTTGTTTCAGACTTCTTAACTCCGCTAAAATGTCCAACAGTACCGTGGCCATTTGATTTTCACCCTCTTGTTTCTTTGCTGCTACTTCTTCTTCTTGCTGTTGCTGCTGTTGTTTTTTTCTTACCTCTTCTTCTTCTTGTTGCTGTTGCTGTAGGAGAAAAGCTTGTTCCGCTTCCTTTTGTCGTTGCATAAATTTCTCCAATTCTTCTTTCTGTCTCTGTCTAAAATTCTCCACTTGCGGTAATGAAGAAGCTAACGAAGGTTCCGGAACAAATTCTTGCGAGGAGAGGAAATCCACAAAATCCCAATTCACTTCTTCTGAAAGTAAGTCCGAGTTCCCTTGGGCAGTCTCCCCTGCTGGTGCAGCCCAATGGATCGTTTTCTGAGTTTCCGTCATGTTGAATCACTGTCGCATAGATTGACTGCACACAAGCGCTAGCGAATCTATATTGACTACGTGACGTCACAGACTGCTCTCTTCGGATTGGATGCGGGCTGACTGAATTCTGTAACGCGTGTTCGGATTGGTGAATGAACTCAATCCGTTTCAATCCCTCCTGTCCCTATAAATAAGCGCCGTTCACTGCATTGATTCACCTATTCTCGTCGCTTCAAGATGTGGACTACAGTTGAGTCATCCACCCTTGTGTCTTCCATGATGTTTCGGACAGACTTGCTTATGTATGTCCGATCGAAGTGGACCGTTGTCCACAGGACCAACACCAGCCTGTGGATACGTAGGATCTACGTCGAAAGACAAGGATGCCTGAAAAGAGTGCTGATGTACGGACCAACAGTAAGACGCAGCCTAAGGAGAAGAAGAAGACCAATGCGGTGCCATTTATGTTTATGAATACATTAACATAAACCCAAAGGCCCTTTTCAGGGCCAGCCATATTTCTCGAAAAGAGATAGTCTTTGAATTGCCTACCCCTTTTTTAAAAAAAATTTTAAAAAATCCCATGTTAAATTCCCCTTGTCCGTAGATTGTCCCACGATTTTTCGCCATGTTAAATTTCCCTTGTCCGTAGATTGTCCCACGATTTATTCCCATGTTAAATTCCCCTTGTCCGTAGATTGTCCCACGATTTATTCCCATGTTAAATTCCCCTTGTCCGTAGATTGTCCCACGATTTTTCGCCATGTTAAATTTCCATTGTCCGTAGATTGTCCCAAGGGGTTCTGTAATGCTAATTCCCATTGTCCGTAGGGTATCCCTTATTACTACTTATATTAAATACAAAACCAGTCTATGTGTGGTGGTATATTAAATACAGAACCAGCCTATGTGTGATTGTATATTAAATGTAGAACAAGTCTATGTGTGGTGGTATATTAAATACAGAAGCAGTGAATGTGTGGTGGTATATTAAATACAGAACCTGTGAATGTGTGGTGGTATATTAAGCACATAACCAGTCTATGTGTGGTGGTATATTAAATACAGAACCAGCTTACGTGTGGTTGTATATAAAATGCACCAGGCTATATGTGGTGGTATATTAAATACAGAACCAGTCAATATGTGGTTGTATATTAAATAAAGAACCAGGCTATGTGTGGTGACAGATTAAATAAAGAACCAGACTATATGTGGTGGTATATTAAAGGCAGAACCAGTCTATGTATGGTATAATAAAAATAGAGAACCAGTCTATGTGTGGTGATATATTAAATGCTTTATTACAAGAATGAAGGTCGCTGATTTTCTGAAAGTTATTAACGACAAAAAAAAAAGTAATCTTTCAGCAGAACCATACGTATAGGCAAGGGTAATGCAGTAGTGGACTTAATCCGAACGCCATTTAAGTTTTCTATACAATTTTTGCATTTTTCCCTATTTATTCAAATCGTGTAAATCGATCCGGACAAAAAGAAAGCAAACCAGGTTACGTGATCAGTATTTGTTATGTGTTGTATGTTGCTTCTGCAACTTTTTTTAAATTACTGTTTCCTTTTGATTTTTTCCATTAGTTTCATTCATTTTCTAAAATATAGGACTAATTTCTTTACAGCTCTCTCTCTCTCTCTCTCTCTCTCTCAGGTACAATAATGCCATTGGTTCAGGCAACATCATTCTTGAAAGAGACCGCTTGGTATTGCAAACGTAGTGAATAGTAAAATGTTTGAATAAGTATGAGCGGATTGAAACATTTCAGTCCTTGTTGTACATAGAGTATTGTATGTGCACAACATTCTCATAAACATTTGCCAGGAAGGAGCAAAGGCAAATGAAACTGATGTAAGCGCATTGAATGAGACTAAGTAATGTTTGGAGAAACGCAATATTTTTGAATATTTTATATCGTCTTGGAGATGTTGTGACAATGCGGGATTGTCTCCCTTCGGTATAGTAGCGTTGCAATCTGCAACATAATTCAATTACATTGAGATTTACAGTATATATATATATATATATATATATATATATATATATATATATATATATATATATCCACAGATAACTCTAACTCCTTTTGCATCAATTAAGAAGTTTCAGAGGGAAACTTTTATTTTTTTTATGGATGATGCTATCAATTTATCATTATATCATGTCCCAAAACTGAAATAAATTACTGGATATCTTGAAAAAGGTAATTGTGAAAAAGCTTGCTTCAGAAGGTTACAGTGAATGGACTGGTGAGCATGGATAATTATTATGGAATTAAATTTGAATTTAGGTCACAGACAACTAATTATTATGCGAACAACGAAAACAGTTAATGCACAATGGTATATTAAAAACCGCATAGGTCGTTGTCATCGTACTGGTAAACCTGTTTGCAGACTAGGAGATCTTATAGCAGCAATTACGAGGCGGTCGGTTTATTAAGGAAGCCTGTCAACATATCATTTGCATCATTTTAAAAATTTCTTACTGGATCGATAGTTCATAGAATGTAAACGTGACCTGCCGGTCTTACCACAAGTGTATGGCAATATAGCCCAACATTAAAATTATAATAGATGGGGATTTAATTAGTTATTTGGGCACATATGGACCATAACGAATGCGTATCGATCTATTTTGCAAATTATATTCGGAATGAGCACATATGTGGTAATATTACCTATATCAAATATAGACCAGGATTATATATGTATTATATTACCACTACACGATATAGTTTGTGACGTAATGACGTGATAAAAGGTATTAAATTCTGATGTACTCTCATACCTTTATGCTTTAAAGACATTTTTCAAGAGTCGGGTAATGTCTCAGTCATCCTTACATTTATGTGACAATCGTCATACCAACATCACAAACCTTTGTATATTATTGCAGAACTTTCTCACCAAGGTTCGTGTTAGGTATACCTATATTATGTGTGTTATCATTCATGATCATTTTTGTAAAGGTCATTTAGTTAATAATATTTTAAATACTAATTTTCCCATTGATCGTGAGTTTGCACTTTAAATATGAATCTATCTTGTCTCGCTTTTTGAATGTCGAGAATGACCCAATTCAGGATTAGCTAGCGTTACCAATGTGACCCCGTTTATCAATTGCGACGTTTTTTGTATTGCATATTAGTTATCTATATAAGAGAATCATTATGTAGAATTAAGCATATGAGGAATAAACACCAGTCTTGGATGATATTCAGTTATATTGAGTGGATTCATTTATTTTGGTTATTCGTTGGAATTACAGTGCTGCAACTGTTCAGGTTAATTGGAATAATAGATGTCAGGAATTGCTGTGGTTTCATTTAGAGACTATTTGGATATTTAATAGCTGTTTCGGAATTACTGTGAATTCGTTTAAAGACTATTTGGATTTATAACTGTTATGGAATATCTGTGAATTCATGTAAAGAAATTTTGTGATCATATCATACTGTTTATTCTGTACTGTTGATACATCAGCAAACTACAGAACGTCATTCATTGGAGCTCATTAGAGTTATCGATTCTTTTAGCATTTGATAGAACATTTAGAACTGTTTAAGATTTCAGTCACTATACTGTAAGTTACTTCTACGTTTTCAATTCTTATTGTAGGGAAATAAATAATATTGTCAATTTTACAAAATTTTATGGTTTTCGCTCTTGTTGCTACTTATTTTAAGAGCGCAGTTTTAACACTCGCAGAAATATATTATCGAATTCTTATTTTCATGATAACAGCAAAAAAGAAACAACACAAACAAAACAACTAAAAACGTAAATAAACACAAGCATTAAACATGCCAGCAGTATCGAAACAATTTATCGGTTCATGTACTTTTCATATGAAGATGATGGGTATATGTACTTTATATAAAAATAAATACAGTTTCTAAGATAACCAAAGTGCACAAATTATATCAGACTGCATCTTAGTGCATTTCGTATGGTATATAATATTTTGAGTGATTCTACTAAGTAGCTCCTCAAGATCCTAACAAATAACGAATGCTGACGATCCTGTTTTTTTATATTCACTCAACATATGTTGCAAGCTGCTGCCTACACGTGTTTTCTCAGAGCAAGTACTCCAAAATATTTCAGTAATAACGTATCGATTTGCTTATGTTTAGTGCCAAAGTGTTGTCATCGGTTATCTTGCAACTGCAACAAGATTGATTCATCAATAAAAAAGTTTAAAATAGACCATCAAGCAAGGACAGATTGCATGAAATAAATTTTCCTTTTGTAAGGTGTTTCCGTCCAAACTCCTTGACTAAGGTGAAACTGGAACGATTTCCTGTTGAAGACGCTGCTCCTGTAAAGAATAATACTTACCAAGCTTAGACTGTTATTAGATATGAATGGATCCTAATATATTTAAAGGCAAATATAAAAATCATTTAATTTAAGAAAGGAATAATGTGTAGGTATAAAGGTACTTTGGGTAAACAATGCAGTAACGATTTCATTAAGTATACACATACTTACGTAAAAAATAATATATATCAAGCTTAGACTGTTAATACACATCAATGGTTCTTAACGTATTTAAAGGCAAAACTAAAATCAATTTACAAAGAGAATAATAGGTAGGGTATAAATGTAGTTGGGGTATAAAGTCTTATCATAATCGGTTCGTATGTATGTCTGTCACACTGTGGTGAACAGTTGTCTTGGTTGTTTGAGGCGCTGTTGTGGAACATCCATGTTGCGTGCACACCTTTCTAGTTCGGATCTACTAAAGACATTTAAAAGACTTTCTGTTGCAGCTCCTTCTGAGTTACTAACAGGGAGAGGTATAGCCATGTAATATGACGATCTCTGGGCAACTAACATGGAGAGGTATCATTATGTAATAGAACCGTTTCTGGGTAATTAACAGAAAGACGTATATTCATATAAAGGGCATCTCTGTGTAATTAGCAGGGAGACGCATGATAAATCCTTCCTGAGTTACGTCGCCGGAAGCCAAGTCTAAATATCACTACTCTGCGAAAAAGGCTTTTAAAGTCAACTTAGGGGTGGGGGACACTCTATACCACCTCTAGATCTACTCAGACAAAGTAAGAGTGAAGCCTAATATGGAGAAATTTCACTGGCGACTTGAAGTGTACGAGGGATGAGAGGGAAACTAACTTCCCTGACAGGGACGGGTTATGTTAATGTCTGATTACCTGTGTCGTATCTGAATAATTTCATGAAACTATAAATCTATGAATTGTTGGAAAAACATTATATGATTCATTTAAAATGAATAAAACGAAAATTAATTGCTGTAGTTGATCTTATTAGCAAATATTGTTTATTTTATGTTCTTTACGTTGTAACTTTGTAGACATTATTGTAAATAAAATTTATAAGATAGTTCTCTCTGAGCCGCACTTTTCGTCGTTCAGGAGCACACTTGCTAGCCATCTACATAATGCGTATAGCAGTCATAAACTTTCATCAACGTTAGGAATGTATGCCAGGGGCAGTAACTATCTGTAGAAAAAGTTTGATGCACGTCCGATCTCCTGCAGCACAGAACGTCTCGTTTCAACAATTCTCATTTGAAAAAGGTACTGAGCATATGTTTGAGAAGTTATGTGTACGGTTGGTCACGTGATATTGTTTCATAAAACATGTTTTTATTAATTCAAGCAAATACTTAATAGATCTAGACTCAATCATTATATCATCTTACGAGCATTGGTTTTTTTTTACTAATTCAACATTAAGATAAATTGTGACATTGATAGCCCAAAATGGACACGATCTATATATTTATTACTTTTATTGTATTTGTTTCTGCGAATTGTTTTGCATCCGAGTTAAGATTGTTTGTCGGCAACGGAAACCGTGTTAAACAATGTCTTACATGCAAATGATACATCTGAGCAAAACAAAAATTCCGATACTGTAGTGGAAGCTTAAAGCACGATACATATTTAGATGTCTCCAATATTAATATCCCACCCGATGTCATACTGGATAACTTATGTATTTAAAATAAGTACACAACTTATACCTGTGTTTCTATCTCAGGTTCATCTTGAAATACCTGCTTAGTGAAAAGCTCGTGGTTCCTCAAGGTTCCGGACTTCTATAGAACGGTATGTCTCGTCGTTCCTCAAGATTCTGAAGGCGGAAGCATACCAATATTATTTAGAAGGAATAGTACAGGAAGTAGTTTCTAAAATAAACATGCCAAACACAGACGACGTTCCATACAGTTGAAGAAATCGAATTAATGTGTGAGCAGCAGAGGGTGAACCCACTTGATTTTAGAAAGTCCATTTTGGAAAACTATGGCTTTTACGAAAACGAAAAATATTACGCTGATAACGTGAAACCGAAGCCTCTAACTTCCCGAGAGGTTCTCTCCACCCGGTTAGCATTTTTTGGTTACTTTTTTTGTCATCGTAGTTTTCGGGCTAAATGCAGGGCGTTTTCTGCGCTGACGCCTCATTGAGGTCGAATTTTTTATCAAGGCCTATACGATATCGTGATCGTTTATTATTATAAATCCATGCGCGTATAACTGAGCCTGATTAAATAAATTTCTAAACGTAATTATGTTCATATCACCGCTACACCAAGTCTGATGAATATTTCGTAGCGTGTGTGTATCAACTCCGGTAAAAACAAATAAAATATTACAGTTGTCTCTGATCACTTTAGGTATTTGTGTATACCGCTGAGTAACATAAATCACGTCTGTGTTTTTATATCTTCCGCGCGAGAGGATTCTAGTTGGATTTGACTCTTTATCCAGCATCACATCATCATATACAACTAAATTATTAATAAATCCATTAAGGTCCTCTACGGATGGCGCTTCATCAATATTGGTTATACAATTAATAACGTCATCACCGTTCTCGTCCAACAATTTTGCATTTTCATTGAACTCTTTAAGTACATCGTAGCATCGCTGATCATCTACAGACGGAGCTACTAGATACATCTTATCCCATTTGAGCCATCTCATTACCAAATTAAGTAGCAATTGTGTTTTACAAGACCCGGACGGTCCAATTATTGTTATTCGGATATAATTTGGTAATGTTGCATGATGCTTGACTGGCTCCTGCCTTTGTATCGCTGAGAAATCAATTACATCCATGTTGTAGAAATATAATAAATAATATCGATCTATATTGTGTGAAATGCAGGTCTCGTACCCCCACAAGTGGACTAACAACTATTAAAACAATAAATAACATTTTGGATGTTACAGAAAAGTGTGAACGATGTGGTACAAAGAAATTTAAATTTATCCCTAATCCAAAGAGTCTTAAAAAAATAAAGGAGGTGATATTGCCGTTTCGTTAACTAAGTTACCAAGAACTCCGTGGGCCAAATATCCAGGAGAAAAATATCTTCCAGGTTATAACTACTGCGGTCCTGCTAACATACTTGATATCAGACTTGATAACCAAGATCAACCAAGACCTGGAGAGTATCCAGTAAACGATATCGATAAAGCATGTCACGCTCATGATGTAGCTTATAGACATATTGCAGACGTAAAAATAATCCACTCTTTAAATTCCATAAAAAAAAATCAGAGAATCATTAGCTAATTGGTTGGTAAGATCTGCGATAAAACGTAAACTAGTATTGGGAGCCTGTAATTAATCATCCGATTATTCAAATGGAATCGATTTATTATAGCCCAAGAGGATACTGGAAAGGTAGAGCAGCGATTGGCAAACTCGCTGAAGCAGCAAATGTTACACGTGTTGCTGCTGAAAAATGGTTAGCACGACAGGCAATATGGAAAATCTAATCTACCACCAACTAAAAAAATTCAGCATGCACATTTTGATGTCAGTGTTTCAAATGATGTTCATCAAGCAGATATTCTATTTTTACCACACGATAATATCAAAATTGGAAGACGTCATATAACATACAAATACGCGTTAACCATCGTTGACGTTGCAAGTAGGTATACAGAAGCAGATCCACTATCAACAAAGATAACGACTGAAGTAGTTTCTGCGTTTGAAGGAATTTATCTACGAGGACCCTTACAATGGCCACAGCTGCTACAAGTTGATCTTGGCAAGGAATTTCTTGATGCAGTATCATCGTTGATGAAGCAACACAATGTTCAAATACGACGACGACACACTGCGATTCATCGTGATCAGGTAATTGTTGAACGATTTAATCGAACACTTGCTGAGCGGTTATTTGGATATCAATATGCAAAGGAAATAATTCAAGATACGATATATCGCGAATGGGTTGCAAAATTACCAATTAATGCAATTGCAAAATAATATATACCTTTACAACGACATGATTTTTTCAAAACAACCAGTATTTGGTAATGCTACTGTAAGATATTTATATGAACCTGGTGAACTTGAAGGTGGTAAAAAAAGAGCAGCTGATAATATCTGGAGTATTACAACGTATAAAATTTCAGCGTGGTAAGATCCACGGGTAGACCGGCAATCTACAGATTAGATTCAGCTACTCCTCAACGTGGATTTACACGTGAACAATTACAAGTAATTCCTGACGACACACAATTACCACCACGATCACTTAACTAGCACCCCTACTTCGATTACAATCAGGACATCTCTCATCACATTTTCGCGTGTATGACCAAGACTACTATCTTTTCTGTCTAGGGTAAATTGTCTTGGGTCATTACTCGAGTATCGCCACAACATTAAAACGTTACAGCTTGCACAATGGTATTTGTTGTTGCTGTTTCGGCGATATAATAAATTCAGCATCGAGATCAAAGTCTCGCTTGTTGTTTTTTTGTCACATTGTTTATGACTAGTTAATTTTTTTCTTATTATGTCGCTGTCAGTAGCATCATCAATGTTTTCTGTAGCATCTATAATAATTCTTCGCATCTGAGATATTTTTCTGACTCAAGACACTTCGAGATAAATTAAGTTTGACCACTCGATACGATTATCGACGATCCAAACAACTGTATCAGAGATGGTTAACCCCGAGATGAATGAATTGTCATTGCGTATCCCAGTGCTCAGCGCATCCTAAGCAACACTAACATCAACTATGATAACATCATTTAATATGAGATTCTGTTTCTCAGTCTGTCCTGGTATATCAATATCGATATTCTGTCGTCGTGTATCAAATGGTCTGTAACACAATGGTACACGTAGATCTGAAAATTTTCTGTATGCAACTGAAATAATTGCTGTTGAAGTGTATCACGAACTATCTTTCTACTTGCCACTGTTAAATCATTTGGTCTCCACACTTGCAGAAAATCGTTCATAGATGTTTCTGAAAATAATTTTCGCATTATTTCACACTGAATTTTATTCGGTTGTAGTCTGATTAATTTCTTAAACTTCCTTAATTCTGGATCAAGAGATCTATCATCATCAGTTATCTCCTCATAATAATCTACAAAATGATTTAGCCATGATCGCCGCACATGACCAGAGCTGTATTTTTCAATAACTGCCAATCGTGAAACATGTTCAATGTATCTTTAGATACTGTGCATACTTCATCCCAAATGATGATCATTGGAATATATTTCTGGCCCATTCGATCAGGAGTCCATGTGTCACCCTTGTATCGGAAGAAGCTATGATACGTATATGATTTTTCTCCTCGTTGTTTCATTTCTCTCGCAAGTCTGTGTGTAGGTGTTAAAACAACCATATCATCTAAATTCTGTCGAAACAATTCGATCACTCGAGTTGTTTTACCAGAACTCTCGGTCCGTTTAGATAAACAGTCATGTGTCAGGATACTGGATCATGTACGGACGGTGCAGATGATGATTCTGATATCTGATTATTTTTGGTAATAAATATCTTTGATTTCAATATATGCGGATTCAGAATAAATATATAACATTTCTTTTTTTTCTCCATTCGTCCCATGATACATCGTAAGTGGTACTTGTAAACTGAAGACCATTAGCAAACTCCAATGACTCGATACGAACGAATCCAGTTAGATCAAAATCAGGAAGGGGTACATTTATCGATTTTCTAGTCATCTCGTGTGTGGGGTGTTCAAATCTTTTAAAATATCTAGAACACTTTCCCATCCCAAGAAAACTTACCGGATAACACGCGACCACATCAACCAGATAACGTCGTTGTGGTCATACTTAGTATTCAACAATCAACCATGTCCGTATTCACAGCAGCTTAGCTGTACGTCTTCAAGGAATTCAAATCGTGTTGGCTTCCACGAATTTTTCTCTCTTGCAAGGTGAGCAGCAACTGACAGAACGGTGAAACAATTATTTAGTAATTGTTCAGTATTCTGCGATGAAAAGTTCTGCGCAAGGTTTTTCATTTCTTCCTGGAGAGATTCTTTACGATATATTTCGCCATTAGGTCGTACAAATTGATCGTATTTTTCATTATCGGAACTCTGAAACAACCATACTGATACAGGATCGTTTTTACTTATTTCGTGAATAAAATCAAACATATTTCCCCTTACGGTTCGATCTCGCGGAAATATTCTTACTGCGCTAGTCCACACGTGCATATTATGATCAACTATATTTATTGGAGCTCCCGTTTTTTATAATGTTTCGAATCGTGTAAAATCTCTGCTGTCATCGTTTATACTATTATTGAGAATTTTAATTTTTTTTTCTAACTTAGCGACATCATTTATTGTAGCTCCAGTATCCTTAACTAATTCAGCCCACTCGTTTAGCTTTTACATCGCTGATCCGTTAACCCATTTCCACGTATCGCGTTTGTAAAATGTTCGGTTATTCGTTCGGCTACACAATTTAGTCTTGAAAATTTTATCGGTGCAAGATCATCGACGTTGGGTTTATCATTTAGCGAATAAATTCCATAAATAACCGCTGTTATATGATACGTTCGTTTATGGTTTATCAATACCTGTCAACATTCCTGGCTTGGAATGTTTACTTAATACTGTGGTTTTTCCATTAGCAAGGACAGGGTCACGTTTGTCACGGATAATCCACTCAGAAGTCCGGAATAACTGGGATTGTCTGTTTCTGATAATACAATAAACTTTATTCTGAAAAAATATCTTTGATCGTTGAGATAATTAATAATCGTTTCCACCCGCTTATAGTTCATTGTTGCATCAAAGACTTTATCATCAAGTACGACCTAGTATGTTGGCCACACATGAGATGCACCATCATCACGAAATTCTCTTTTAGCATCCCAAATACTATTAAATCAGAATTTTCGTTTGTTCAACCAGAGTTCGCTTCCGCAAGTCAGGTTTTCCTATGTCAAGATCGAATCTGGATTCAGGAAACGAAGTTTTCCAAGGCTCGATTCTGGATAATCTCTCAAAATCTTCCAAATTATACTTTAAACAAGTATTTAAATTAAAAATATTATATATACAATGAATCAAATAAAGAACGAATGCAAGTGGTTGATGAGAGGGTCTGCAAATCCTTGCAACAAATCTTGTGTAAATGAATTCTGCCGACAACATTCGCAAAGCGTACGGAGGGTGAGTCTAGGTCAAAAACCTTGCTTACCGTTTGGTGTTGGAGTTAGAAGGTAAACGCAGTTTTGTTTGCAATGTGGTGGCAAAAGATATAGAGAACTAAAACGATATTATTATAGAAAGAAATAACAACCTTGACAGAGTCATAGACTCTGCCCTTGATAAAAATCTTCACGATAAGGTTATAAGAAACCCTGAAGACTATATAGTAAGATTTGTACAGACAAATTATTATTTAGACAAATATTATTATAAAAAAACATGGAGCTTAAAGAATTTGTCAGACATGCTATCATCAAGAATTATGAAGCATCTCGTGATGGTGTAATCAGAAACTATCAGCTAAAAAAACAGTTTGTACTGTTGATACTACTAGTTATTTTAGATTTACTGTTGGGGAGAAGTGTTATCTCTCTCATAAATTTATGTACTAATGTTTCTTTGGAGTGATCAAAGACGGTCTTGTGATCGATATTATTGACGGACAAATACTCAAAAACTCTTTGAACAACCTGCAAGCTATCACACAGCGCGGGAATTGCACGTTCGGTGGTACTGGAAAGGTTAAAAAGATTCATAGAATCGTTAAATCCGTAATTAATGAGACAGGTGAAGAAATTATATTTCAATCAATAAATGCAGCTGTCAATTATTTCGTTATTTGCGCACCTTCAGCACAACGTGCTCCCTGAAATGCTAGATATTCAATAGACAAACACACCCTCCCATCATGTCACCACGTGGAGGGTGCTGTTTTTGCACTCTCCCGGGGTTGATTATGGGGGAGGGTGTGCACAAATATGTTGAACGTAGAGAATGGCTCCGTGTATGTTGTGCCGTCCTTAGAATTAAGTTAGATAAGATTTATGTACTGTGCCGTCCTTAAAATTAAAATTGTAAATACTACATGTACAGTGCCGTCCTCATTAGAGATCGAAGGAATTAAGGTTTACTGTAAATATATCCCCTGAGCCTGCTAGACTGTCATATGGGGATTGTGTTGTCTTTAGAATTATGTTAGATAAGATTTATGTATTGTACCGTCCTCTACTAAACATGCCCTCATCTGCCTGACAGACTAGTGTTTGACAATCTAGGGATTCACATATGTTTCTTGCCTATTAAGCCCGCTAGAATGTCATTTGGCAATCTATGGACTCACATTGGATTGTGCCGTCCTTAGTGTAAAACACCCTCCTGGACTTGCCAGAATGTCTAGGTCTTCATATAAAGGTGTAAATATTTTTCTTTTAAATATATATTTAGTATATAATGAGTTACGAAAATATCAATGATATTATTTCTGCTATTAAAAAATTAAAACATGACGGCATAAGTATATCTGATGAACTAAAAACTGAAAAAATTATTTCCGATTTTGAAACATTACAAGAACGTAAATTTGAAGGGGGATACACGCTACCATCAGAATACAAATTTGTAAAGCGAATTCAAGGCGTTTTTGAAACGCCGTATTTATCCTGAAAACCAACAACTTTATCTCAGTCAGTTCCAGAGAGGTTCATAATATCAGCGAGTTCGTCTTTAGTCGCGTAATTTGACTAATATATTTTGTCGAATTTTTTTCACTCTTAGTAGCATCGCCACGGGATCTTTCGTAAATATTTACCATTATTCGTTATAACATCCACTTGTATAATTGTGCACGACTTTGTTAGTTGGCAACGCTGATTTTGATACAGCGTCGAATACAGCAATTGCTTCACGGCCGCATATTGGTGGATCGGTTAGTGTTTGTGTTGGTAATGTTGACTACCAAACCAGGTACGATATGGTTGATAAATTCCTGCGGTGGAGCTAATCCATATGAGTCAAAATAAATAATTCTACGTGGATCAGTCACCTATGCTACACAATGAGTTCCTACACCGGTACTATTATCAAGATTAATATCACCTGTCTCGGTGTTGTTTGGTGGTTGCGGTAACTGATCGCGCATAAAAACACCTCTAAAGTTTTTGATATTTAGTTGCTTAGCAGCATATTTAAATCAAAATTTGACATAGATGAAAAACTAACGAAGTGTTCCTGGAAGTCTCAGACCCTTTCCTTTTACGGGTGTTCCTGGAAGTCTTAGGCCTTTTCCTATTGCTTTTTTAAATGCCATTCCGGCAGCTGTTCCAACAGCACCTAACGCGGTTGTTTTTTCAGCGGATGGAGCTTCAGCGGCTATAAATGTTGGTATCCCGCGAGAAGTGGAAATATACCGCCTGTCTTAGAAGTATCTTTGATGGCTCCAGCGGAAAGTTCAAGTCGTATTCCAGTTTTGGATTGTTTGGCTTTACTAAGATGTTTAAGCTGACGTTCTGTCAACGACAACTTATTTTGACCGCCTGTAATCTGACTGCTTTTTAGCTTTATTGTGGTTCCTGTTTTTTATTGATGCGAATTGTAGTTTTTTAATATGACCAGGAGTCAGACTGACACTAACATGATGATATGATGACATTTATGATTATATATTTATATTTAAATATATTTCGTGGTGCTGCCACGAGCAGCAAAACCCAAGTTGAAATTTTCATTAATTGATGCGATTTCAGTTCCATCTGCATTCATTGTTACGTTTATGTGTTCTGGATGATCAGGTGTTTTTTTTGCAAACTTGTATAGTCGTCGGAGTATCTTGCAAGACCATGTATCGGCGTGGCTACGTCGACGTTTCAGAGGCTTGATTCAATACCTTTTCCGTCAATCTCGTATGTAACACTGTTAAATAACGCCATTACGCCGTTGTTTACAAAACCAACTCGATCACCAGTTCCATATGCTGTAGCATCTGCTTTTACGAGTCTACCTTCAACTTCGATGAATGCCTCGGCGGGCAAGAAATATCTACTAGTATCCTGAACTTGTAATTCGATTGTTCTACTTGCGCCGAGTGTACGCGATTTAGAAGAATGATATTGATAATCACGCACAGAATCATCTTTAAGGACCGGTGCGTCCATGTCAAATGCTGAGTCAGGCATGCGTTTGAACATTTTATTATAATCGCGTATTTTCCAAATGGTGGGTGTATCATTTACCGTCTGCATCTAGCACGAAGACCGCTTCCTGCTATCAGACTTGCAGCCATGTTTTTGTTTTCTTTTTCTGCAATTGATCTATGTCAAGGGTAGCACACCAACTCCTTGATTTATCAAGGCTGCTAGTTTATAATTTGCGTCTTGATTTATTATTTTACTGACATCCGTTGGCATAACTTCAGTGCTAGGTAATTTTACTGGTTGTGGTGTTCGTCGTATTAATCGTGTTAGCATATCTTTGATTGCCAAGAATACTTTACCAGCAATGTCACCAATTGCACCAGGAGCTTTTTCACGAACGACGTCAATAGCTTTCATTGATAATTGTTTTTCAACAGGTGCTACGTTTGGAGCTAACCTTCTGAATAATCCCTGCATAACATCACCGAGTCCATCTTCGTAAAACGTTTTGTAAACCGGTAATCGTGAGTTTACTAGTCTGACCATGACAGGTCTGCGCTGAGAGTTGTGTATTATCATCTTATTTGTTTACCCATCTTTCTAATCACTGTGATAGTCATCAACGAATTCATTGATAAGTTACCGGTAAACGCTAATATCCATGATACCACCTGTGAACAATCTTTGACAAATATCAGCTGCTTCATTGATTATTTCTGGAGTATTATTACCAGCTCCTTTCCTCCTATGAGAACTTTTAATCGTTGTACGTCATCGAGGATATTATTAAGGTATAGATTACGGCGACTTCCTCGCGAAGTAAAACCACTTCCAGTTGCACCGGTATCAGGTACATCGTAAAACTCTTTTTCTAGTTCTCCATATAGTTTACGAAATTCCTCATCCGTTTCATCAGTTTGTTGCAGAGGTGGAGGAAGTTGATAGCAAGGCTCTTGCTTTTTTGTTTCTGTTTTTGTTTTTGTTCTTTTTTTATGTTGTTGTTTCTGTTCTTGTTTTTGTTTTCGCTATTCTTTTTCGTTTTGTTTCTGTTCTTGATTTTGTTTTTGTTGTTGTTCTTGTTTTAGATTTTTATCATGTTTTTCTACTCCACTTAAATACGCCTTATATGGAGGATCTTGTCTACCTATCCGAGTAACGTCCCGGTTTATTTTATACACCCAATCGATCCATTTGTCACGATTTGCATTTTTAGTGTATTCAGGTTTTAAATAATCACCTCTACTAGAATAATTTAAGGCAGCAAAATAACCCAAATCGTCTCAGCGTAATACTTCTTTTATGGATTTTATACCTTCTTCAGTAAATCTCTCTGTAAAACTGATTTCTTTCTTTTGGCTCTCCACTAATAGCACCTTCAGGTGCTTCTTCTTCAAGCTGAGGAGGTGGTTGAGGTTGAGCTGCAGCTATATCAGCTGGAAGTTTTTTTAAATTTCTTCTTGTTTTTTTTAGTTTTTTTGCTAGTTTTTCAGTAACTTTTGTGACAGGCATAACTAATTATTCTGCACCTTCTGCGAATTCCACCTGAGTTTCTTGACGTTCTTGTAGTTTTTGTTTAACAGAATCTCTCAGTGGAATGTATTTTTAATTGCTTCTAGTCGTTCTCGAGCTAATCTGGCTGTGTGAGACTCCAACGCTGGGGCGATTACTTGATGTAATTTTTTTAAATTTACAGCAGCAACGAAGGTATTGTCTCATATTTGGTACCCCAGTCACGCTCGCAAATTTTTTGTTGCGATGTTTTTACGATTTTTTGGGAAGGTTTATTTTGCGATTTGGCGGGTGAGTCAATTAGAGTGTGTTCACCCTCTGCTGCTCTTGGTGTAGCGGTGATATGGACCTAATTTTAGAAATTTATATAGTCAGGCTCAGTTATCCCCGCATGGTTTTATAACAATAAACTTACACGACCCCCGATCACGATATCGTATAGGCCTTGATACAATTTTTGGTTAATAGCGGCAGAGAGGGTGCGACCTCAGTGAAGCGTTAGCGTAGAAAACGCCGTGCATTTTGCCCGAAAACGACGATGACAGAAAAGTAACAAAAAATAAAAGCTAACCCGGTGGAGAGAAACTCTCGGAAAGTTAGAGACTTCGGTTTCACGTTATCGGCGTAATTTTTTTCGTTTTCGTAAAAGCCTTAGTTTTCCAAAATGAACCTTCTAAAATGAGGTGGATTTACCCTCTCTGCTGGTGTGTGGGAGAGTTGCATCGTCAGGTCGAGAGGAATAGTCACTTACATGTATCTGAGGAGGTATCTGGCTTATTTCAATAAGACTGGTCCGAAGCAACTTTCGACGTTTTCCGTGCAATACAAGTCGGCGGAAACCTTTAGTCACATTCTACTATTACCAATGACATTAGTATACTCTCTACAGCAGACAAAGGCACAATAAAATACAATTTTGCGAAATACCGGAAAAATTTAGCTGTGGTTCTCTGCCATTATGCGGTACATATTTACCTTCATGTTAAGTATTATGTTTATATTCACCGTTGAATATCTGCAGCCGGATAAGGATAACAGTTCTCCATATGTGTTGTCCACGAGGTTATGTGTAGAAGTGTATTGTTACTGACTTATGAGCAACACTATAATGCAGCTATTGAATTTGCAATGGAAGAATGAATTTCAAGGTTTTCGTCATTAAAAAGAGTCTTAAGTACAGACTTAATTTTATTTTAAGAAACCTGTTTGTCTCATACACTTGACATTTTCCAAACTTGGCAATCGATGCAAAGTAATTTAGCAACGAAGAATTTTCAGAATATAAAATAAAATCGAGGCAATTCTCTCAGTAACGGTGTTTTAAGCGGTATGTGCGATGAAAACAAGTCCTATTAACAAAAATGTTTGTACACAGAAACATAAGTTTATATAGCGGATTCACTTCAGATTCAATCATATTGGAAAACAGTGTATGTCATAGTTTGTAATACTAAGAGTGTTAATTCCAAGCTTGTTTCATTCCACAGTCAATACTGTCATGTTGTAGCTTGTTTAAATTAAATTCACTTTACATGGTTTATTTATACACGGCGATTGTTGAACTGCATAAAATTAAAGATTAGTAACCTGAGATAAAAACGTAGGTGCCATAAACATTACAATTCTACAAAGTTCTAGAGGCACAAATATTTCATATATAGAACTCCGCTTTGACTCAGCAAATGGCCATGAGGAAAAACTAACTTTGACTCAATCACAGATCATGTGCTAAACTAGCTTTGACTCTGAAATAGATCATGAACAATACTCATTTTCACTTTGCAACAGAAAATTACTCGCTAGGATGAAAACCATCATGCATGACAAGCAGAAAGGTTTAAAGAAAACTGTGCAAGGAAAAAAGTATGTTCTCTGTCAATTATGTTATAGTTTGATCTCTGAAGAAGAAAAAACCCAACTAGAACAACAACAAAATCCATCTGAGTTGCAGTATCGAACGTTATGCAGCTAGCTACACCAGTTATGAGAGGCCAAAAAGGTAAATATAAGCAGTCAATAGACAGCTGTTTACTGTACATAAATGATGAGTAGGGGAGACAGCATTGCTGTGTCATTCATTCCTCTTGGACTGATTAACAAAACCATGCTAAAAAATGATCTTTTAATTTGCTATTGGAGTAGTTAAACTTATTAAGTCTAGGAAGAGAAACAGAGGAATCACTATGGCAACTGATACATATTGTTATGTCCTCCAGATTCAGACATTATTTAATAATACGGTTTTTTTGTCATTTTATAAGGAATAATAACCAGTTCCCTTCAATACTTTTATTTCTAATTTATAAGACTTATCTGTAGCAATGGACAATATTCACTGCAATAGATTGTACGCGCTTTTAGTAGCAAGTTAATGCTGCTTCTTTCGCCCATATAGCCAGAATAAATTGCATTCATTTAGTTTGACCCAATACGATGAACAAACTTTTGCAAAAAATTAAAAAGTGTACCTGATGATATTCTTTCTTTTTTCCATCCAACTTCTCTCTCTATCCTCTCTTGCTACTTGTATAAAGTACCAGTGTTATTCTAGTGTCTAGTGTTATTTTTGTGTCTACTGTTATTCTAGTGTCCAGTGTTATTCTAGTGTCTAGTGTTATTGTAGTGTCTAGTGTTATTCTAGTGTAAAGTGTCATTCTAGTGTATAGTGTTATTTTAGTGTCTATTGTTATTATAGTGTCCAATGTTATTCTAGTGTTCAGTGTTATTCTAGTGTCGAGTGTTATTTTAGTGTAAAGTGTTATTCTAGTGTCTAGTGTTATTTTTGTATCTACTGTTATTCTAGTGTCCAGTGTTATTCTAGTGTCTAGTGTTATTGTAGTTTCTAGTGTTATTCTAGTGTAAAGTGTTATTCTATTTTGTAGTTTTATTTTAGTGTCTATTGTTATTTTAGTGTACAGTGTTATTCTAGTGTTCAGTGTTATTCTAGTGTCGAGTGTTATTTTAGTGCAAAGTGTTATTCTAGTGTCCAGTGTTATTCTAGTGTCCAGTGTTATTCTAGTGTCTAGTGCTATACTCGTGTCTAGTGTTATTCTAGTGTCTATTGTTATTCTAGTGTCTAATGTTTTTCCCGTGTCTCGTGTTTTTTAGGGTTCAAGTTGCAGAATGGCTCTATTGCGTGATATTATTTTTTTCACATTTACAGTTACTACAATGACAAAAATTATTAAAGATTTTGTATTGTAAATATGTTTTATTTTTTAACTTACCTATATTCAATGCGTTCCAAATCGGTCATCTAACGTCCAACACAGGCGATACAAGTGACATCGAAACAAGGACGTAATGATCTAATACTATGTACTCGTAGTCGTCTATTTTGACGTCAGCAAACATTCGTATTTTAAATGATTCGTTTCAGAAGTATTTTAAAAATACGTTTTACATATATTATCATTATGATTAGAAAAAAGGGAGATCACGAGAGAGAGAGAGAGAGAGAGAGAGAGAGGTATTTTCCACTGGGAAAATGTTCCTTTTATTCTATTACATTAGTTCTCGATATATCGATGAGAAAACATACTAATGTGTTTTATGTCTTTCTCTGGAAATACTAAAGTCTTCTGTCAAAAGTCTTGGAAAAGACATTCACTGGAATTTATACTGAATTCAAATATGGAATAATATGTCTGTGATTCAACAATAGACTGACACATCAGAACTTCGTAGACCACAACAGACACGTCATCATCTTCAATTTTGGATTTCTTTTTGATTTGAACTGAGTTTAATTCATGACTTTTTATTATTAGGACTTGTGTCTTTAATTCTTTCTATTAATTGTGGATTTAATTCGTAATACCGTCAGTTCTTTTATCTCATTTTTCACTTTGTATTCTTGGGAAATAAATTATTTGTTAAATTTTACAAAGCTTGTAGTTTTTCTGTTATTAATTTTAAGAGGACATACTCGTAAAATAGTATATATATATATATATATATATATATATATATATATATATATATATATATATATATATGCATACTATGCTGAGAACTCTAAGTAGATCTACGTTAAAAATTGCTTTATCGCATCATGTTTGTCCCCAATTACACTCCAAATTACCAATTGGCACTTTAGAACTTTAGAAATTGATTGCTGTCTTGTAGTTTTGAAGTTTTCATATTCACTGTACGACAGTAAGGTGAGAAATGTTTAAGATGGCATCGCGTTAAGATCGAATTGATCACCAAAAGCATTCTAGACCCTTTGTGACAAGAAGTCGCTATAATTCTGAGGTACAATCTTAGCTTTAATTTCGATTCTCTTTTAAATTCTGTCTATTAATATTGTAATCCTCTCATATATTTATGCAACCCCACAAAGTCCAAATGCTTAGTCATTCTAAGAACAAAACTGTAAAGTATCAATATTTCAAAATATTCATTCTCAATTTCAGTTGCCACCTTACCCCCATTTCATTTACCAGTCCAGTAGGCCCCGGAGGACCAGTCGGTGTTAGCTCGAACAGCTCGACCATTTATCAGGGCGTTTTCTCCAAAATGTGGTTATTATATTTTAAGATGCTATTTTTCTGTCTTTCGATAGCATAATGTATTAAAAAGCAGACGACCATTGCATTTCATTCAGTTTCAACACTTTGTATGTATATTTACGTAAGAGAAACAAAGTATGCAGAGAACATATCTTCAAAAAATTTAACATTCGTACGGTAAATAATGGACACATTACCTTGCAACATAGTATTTTCTTTGAATGCTCTATAGCGGATTTCGTGCCGATATAATTTACAGAGCAACGCTGGCAGTATTCCCAGGTCCTGGTAGAGATAACAAAGCCACTCAAGTCAGACTATAAAGGGCCAACGTAACACTGGCTCCCAGTTCTTTAGTTTAGAAGTCTTTTTGGAGACTTATGATTCATGTGTTACTCTATCGATTTTGGACACCATAAATATTTTCTTGATACAAATAAACAATCCAAACATGATAAGTTGTCAAGGATGGCGACAAAGGAAATTATGGCCTTATACAAAATGGGGGTTATAAATAGAATAAATAAGTCCTAATCCGCAGAGAATGTAAATGATGGATATTACATTCACCTCAAAGAAAGAAAGACCGAAGACTGCACGACCAGATCTCTCAGATTACACTTTGCTTTGTGTCATCTGAACTTTCTTTGTCGGCAAGATCAAACAATTGTTGAGCTGCGATGCAAACCACTAGACCACACTTATCGATTTTTACAACATACTCAGTTTCACTTGTACATTTCTTAGATCTGTAGCATAAAAGAATTTGAATGTTTAATAATAACGACGAAAAATAGATATAACGAAATTACGCGTGAATCGCACGGGATTTATGATGGTCAATATTATATAAACATTCTTTGCGCTGCTAATCAAGTATTTAGAATGTTTCAAATGTCTAGATTGTAAACTTTTTTGTGCGAACTCGAACATTTGACACTAACTACCTCTTTCTATTGGACAATTCTAGATATATGCAATGAGAAAGAGGTGGTAAACTATTTTTGTTTCCTTATTAGTTGGTGGGTTTAAGAACGCGTGCAACTACGACGACAGGTCAGTACGCCAATGAACTGTATGGGCCAAGCTTATATTACTTCTCAATGCAGATGACATGAGAACTGTAAGATCTTTAACAACTTTACGCTTTTTTAAATTGAATTTCAAGCATAATATTTTAAACACAATGATTCCTTTACGAATACTTTATGAATGCTAATAAACCACAAACGACATTTGTAAATTCTATTTTATTGAAATGTTCCACAAGAACTGCACTGCTGACAACTGCGTCACACTTGAAGTGCCAGTGGGGCAATTTAACAATCAGCAGAATTAACACCAGAAATGGGACAAATAAAAAAACGAATAATTAAATGGAGATACCCAGGTAAGCGATGTCTATGAAGATAGTTAAAACAATTATTAAATCAATATTATACAGAACTCCTGGCAGACTTGATGCATGTTAGTAATTTGATGCATGACAGAGGAAAGAGGAAGTTGTAAATATATATATATATATATATATATATATATATATATATATATATATATATATATATATATATATATATATATATATATATATATATATATGACACAAGTTGTATCGCCATATTTGAACACTTTTGAAGATTACCCAGCTAATGAATCAATTAGAAGTTTGAGTATGTTGAATACAGTCCACATGAGAGTAATATGATGAATAAGGATGGTCAACAATCGTTGAAAAGACGGGTCAAGGCACGGATGGTCAACAAATCGTTGAAAAGATGGGTCAAGGCACGGATGGTCAACAGATCGTTGAAAAGACGGGTCAAGGCAGGGATGGTCAACAGATCGTTGAAAAGACGGGTCAAGGCACGGATGGTCAACACATCTTTGAAAAGATGGGTCAAGGCACGGATGGTCAACACATCGTTGAAAAGATGGGTCAAGGCACGGATGGTCATTGTTGCTACGGTTATTGGAAATTTTAATATTTTTCCTAACTCAGCAACATCTTTTATTGTAGCACCGGTATCCCTAACTGAATCAGCCCACGAGTTTATTTTTTCACGCCTTAAATCAGTTAATCCATTTCCACGCATCGCGTTTGTAAAGTGTTCTATTACTCGTTCAGCCACACAATTTAACCTTGAAAATTTCATCGGCGCTAGTTTATCAACGTTGGGTTTTTTATTTATCTCATAAATTCCATAAATAACCGCCGTTACAGGATATGCTCGTTCATAATACGGTTTATCAATACCAGTCAATAGACCCGGTCTGGAATTTTTACTTAATATGATAGTTTTATTATTACCAAGTACAGGATCATATTTGTCACGGATAATCCAACTACCTGTTTCTGTTAATACAATAAATTTTACTCTGAAGAAATATTTTTGATTGCCCTCGTATTCAGCGATGTAGTTAATGATAGTTGCTGCTCGCTTGTCGTTCATTGTGGCGTCCGTGACAGCGTCCTTGACTCCGTCAGCGCGTATAATCTTGAACGTTGACCATGTATGAGATGCACCATCCGTGTAAAATTCTTTCTTAGCGTCATGAATTTTCGAGATCAAACTTTTATTTTTCGGATCAACCAGATCTCGTACTGGCAATTGAGATAATCTGTCAAGGTTGAATTTATACTTAACAGGCCTAGTTTGGGATAATCTTTCAAACTCGTTCATATAACTAAAACAAATATTTAAATAAAGAAAATTATATATATATATATACAATGTCCCAATGCAGATGGTTGATGATCGGCTCAGTAAATCGATGCAACAAATCCTGTAGAAAGGAATTTTGTTGGATGCACTCACAAAACATACGACGAGGAAGTCTAGGACCAATACCATGTCTACGGTGTGGTATTGGAGTGCGAGGAAAGACAGAATTATGTGGAAAGTGTGGCGGGAAACGGTTCAGAGAGCTTAAAAGATATTATGACAAAAAAAATAATAGCGGTGAAAACGCTATAAAATCCGTGAAGGATTATATATCAAGATTTCAGACAAACAATGATTTAAACATATAATATTATTATAATGGAGCAAAATATATTTGTCCCACATCCTGTCATAACAAACTATGAATCAAATATTAATGGTGTCATCAGACACTGCAAGTTGAAGAGACAAGTTGGTTGTATTAATAATGTTGGTTATCTTAGATTTACAGTTGGGAAAAAACATTATTTCTGTCATAGATTTACGTATGAGTGTTTCTTCGGAGTGATCAATGATGGTCTTGTTATTGATCATATTGATGGAAATCCTCAAAACAATAATTTATCCAATTTACAAGCTATCTCTCACAGCGAGAATAATACACGCGGTAATACAGGAAGATGTAAGACAATCGGAAAGAGGGCGGTAATTTCTACAAACATAGAAACCGGTAAAATAATTATGTTTCGTTCGATGCGTTCAGCTGCTAAATATTTTGATATTCACCCGCAATCAGTACAAAGAGTGGCAGAAAATATATATAAAACAGCTTTCTCGAAAAAACATAAACAGAAAATTACATTTCAGTATCAATAACTATCATCACCGCATTGAATTAATTTTTTTAATTTATGTCACAGTAGGTCCTCCATACACTACTGAATTTTTGATTACATAAGGGAGATTACTTTGTAATATATAGTTTTCTTCGTAGATGGTTGGTTTTTTATGATCGTAATTAGTCAGTTTAACTAATTACATCGTATAGTGCCGACGAACCTAACTCATTAGACTCATAAGTATTATTTATGGTTTTTAAATATTTCCCCATCATACAACACATGATAATATTATTGATCCGTAGGAAGCTGTGTGTAAACAGAAACCGTTACTCATTGTAATTGACCTGCAGTTGTGTGTTCACTGAACTTACAATTCTGGAAAGTTCTTTGACTGGTGCATTAATGCCTCTATATTATTGATTTTCGGTCTGCTACAAATACAGAAACTATTATTCAGAAACTGTTATAAATACAGAAACTATTATTCAGAAACTGTTATAAATACAGAAACTGTTATTATTCAGAAACTGTTATAAATACAGAAACCGCTACAAATACAGAAACTGTTATAAATACAGAAACTGTTATAAATACAGAAACCGCTGTTTAGTGTAAATATTGGTTCCTTAGCTATATATTAACTTCCGAAACATATGTTCGTAACAAGGTTTGATAGCTCGATCAGTATGGTATTGGACTGTGGCGCTCGCGGTCCAGGATCAAACCCCCATGGCTGACAATTTGTCGGTGGTGCGCATAATTGCGATTTTTATAATAGTGGGGGGAACCGCAAGAACCCCTCCGCTCAGCAAATTCACAACCACAATATTGACTGGTTGTTGATACCTATTTTTCGTATCACCCACTGGATTAATTATTATGGGTGGGAATTTGCTGAGCGTACCTTAATTAAGTTATATGTTTGTGCTGTCCCAGAAACATCCCGACGAACTCGAAGGGGTTCTGGGATATTTTTTTTTTATTTTAAAGATTTATATATTATATAATGAACCATGAAAATATCAATGATGTCGCCATTAAAAAATTAAAAAAAGATGGAATTAATATATCTGATGAACTTAATCCTGAAAAAATAGTTTCTGACTTTGAGATTTTACAAGAACGTAAAACCATGGGAACACACACACTATCATCTGAATACAAGCTCATGAAACGGATTCAATCGGCAATGTTTCAGTCGCTAGCTACCGTAGAAGATGATCATGTGAAGGAGTTCGTTCCTCTTTCTACCGCCGTAGAAAGAATTAAGTCGTTATTATCCCACGAGTATGAGGCAAAGAAAACGATTAGTACCCGTATAAGACCATTAAGAAAAATAATGTCAGATCATGAAACGATCCAAAGTAGTAATTCCGAAGATGACTGAGATCTTTGATCAGAAATAATATTTCTGAATTTGATGGGTTAGTAATTTGTTTTTTTTACTGAAATTTAACAAATTTGTACAAATTTCTTAATTTTGACTACCATTTACCCCATCAAAAACATAAAATTGTACAAATTTCTTAATTTTGACTACCATTTACCCCATCAAAAACATAAAATTGTACAAATTTCTTAATTTTGACTACCATTTACCCCATCAAAAACATAAAATTGTACAAATTTCTTAATTTTGACTACCATTTACCCCATCAAAAACATAAAATTGTACAAATTTCTTAATTTTACAAATTATTTATTTCTGAATTAATTTATTTATTTACTGAATTAATTTTTTTTTTTTTTACTAAAATCAAGAAAAATGCACAAATTACTTGATTCTGACGGGGTAGTTGGTAGTCAAAATCAAAGAAAAATGCACGAACTACTTGATTTCTGACGGGGTAGTTGGTAGTCAAAATCAGGAAAATTGAGCAATTTCGTTATATTTTAGTAAAAAAAAATAAAAATCTCAGTAAAAATAATATTATTAATAAATAAAATTAATTTATAATAAATAAAATTTGTTAGGAACAATTTGACAAGGTTAGAACTTTCTTGATTTTGACGGGGTAGTTGGTAGTCAAAATCAAGTAGTTCGTGCATTTTTATGTTTCTGAGGGGGTAGTTGGTAGTCAAAATCAAGTAATTTGTACAATTTCAGTAAAAATCAGGAAAATTAATAAATATTATTTTTTTTTGTGATAGAAATTTTAATTTTACTTTCATCGACTAGCTTTTTTTAGTTGCCTGGGCCGATTAATTTGTACCAAACACAAATTTGTGCCAGTAATAATAAAATATTTTTTTAAGTTGATCGAATTTGAGTCTGATCTCTGTTACAAATGTTCTTCTAACTGTTAAGAAATCCTCGTGTGTAAAAACCCTCCTCCACATGAAGATCTACGACGGAAGTCCTTACGACGGAAGTCTTACGACTTTACATACAGATTTATTACAAGCTCTTCTTCACGTATGTCAATCAAGCGATTAAGGTGGTCTGTGAGTTTAAAATTGATTCGTGTTAACATATTATTGTGACACCGCAAATACACGGGATTAGTTGGTTCTTGCACGATTAAATTTCCAGGGGGAACTTGTGGTGTGAACGTGTACAGGATGTATCCTTGTTGAGCTTGATTTGATCTTCCGAGATCTATTTGATAGCTGCCATCGATTACGTCACAAACCAGATTGACCGCGACCGTCGGTGTTATATTAACGATCCGCGGGGATACGTGTCTTCCGCCGCCATGTGGATCATTATCATGTCTAAGAACAGCTGGAGGTGGTGCTAGTTTTTTCCATGCATCGAGTAGTTTAGAAAAAAACTCATCAATGACATCATTGACAGATTTTCTTAATTTATCCGGATTATAATCAGGAAACTTAAACGTTACAATGTCAGCTTCGGGTATTTTGTACTTGGCTGCGAAGGATTTTTTATAATCGCTTGATGACTTAAGAACCATATCTCTAATTCTGTTATAGATAACTTCAGAAGAATTAACTATATAATTTAAAACTTCTATGTACCTAATAATATTATCGCGCGCAGATGTTGAATCAAATAAATACTCTTGAAAACTATCACGTAAATTATTTACTTGTATTTTATGGTCTAAGTTTATTGAAGCAAATATAGAATCAATATTCAAAGCAATAACACGTTCATTAAGATTATACAAAAGAGCTCTAGGATCATATACAGGTGTTCCCCCCCCTCCATCCTGGTTTTACTTCTATGTAATCTAGCCATTCTGAATTCATTTTAATATCATGACGAAGACTGGTCTTTGACGTAAAATCATCCCGAGTTGGTTCTGGTGGTCCTTTATGCACCGGGGGAATTTCAGGCCATCCTAGCACTGATCTGATTGAAGATTGATAAATATCAACGGCATAATCAGGCGAGTTTATTTCAACCGTCGAGGACAACGTCGGCTCATGAACGTTTATTGATATTTTTGATTCTTTTCCCGTTATTGATTTTATTCTACGCGCAAATTCCTCACCGATCTCTTCAATCTGGTAACTGCCAGTTGGTATTCCAACAACAACCCAGTCAGGTGTTCCATCGGGTTTGTTCTTGTTAGTAAATACAAGCGAATTATTTGCTGGTGTACCATTAAATGATTTTGATCTGATATTTGGCCAGCTGTAATATACTCGTAATTGTGCTAGTGCTATTTCTTTTACTGGAATTGCAGTTGGAAAATTAACACTAAATTCAGGATTAGTTGAACTTACCGAGATCATCGTTATCTTTGGCGGAGTTGTGTTGGTCACGATCTGCTGGAGTAATTCTGTCATTATTGATACTTGTATCTTTAATACCTTCATTGTATATTTTGGTCATCATTGAAAATTCGAAATCAGATATAATTCCATCACTGAGACTCGCTGATAACAACGAGGATAATTTCGAGTATGCTACCGTCGCTGTATGTAATTTTATTTTGTAATCGGATAATTTTTCGTTCGTACAAGTACATATTTTTTTTGTGATGATACCAAACACACCTGCAATAGTTGTTGCTGCTGAAATACAAACAGTTACAGCTACTGGTGCCATCGTTGTCAACGCTGATAATATTACACCGGTTCCAGCAACAACAGCGGATACTGAATAAACAATCACATCAACGATAACCAATCGTCGTCAATATTTTTTAACTTTTACTGTATATTGTTCGACTTGATCTTTTAGCGCCGCCTGCCATTCACGCGCTTGATTGTACCTGTATTGTGCACCGTCCATATATTTTTATGCAGTAACCAATTGAGGTGTTTCAGCTACAAATTCCAAACACCACCAGAAGGATGTTGCGGTTAATTTCTTATCAGCTGCTTCCAGAATAAATATTTCTTCGGCTCCGCTATTTAATACAACAGATACAACCCCGGAAAATCTGTCTGTGGAATGACGCCATGGAAACGTTGTAAATATTTCAAATTTTGCAGCACTGAACACGGACAACCTGTACACGCCAGTGACTGTTGCGGTATATTTGATAGTATTATTTTGTTTTGACCATGTTGCAAATCCCGATGATACCGTGCATACGATGTTTGTGATATGCCCGGGAGTTATTTCAGCTGGAATTTTAATCAGATTGGTTTTATTGATAATCTCAGGAATTCCCGCTATGATGTCTAGCTGTGTTCGTTTGATCGTGTCTAGGTCAGTTTTGATATCAACGAGTTTCATGTCAATGACGGAAGGATTTCCAAAGAACTTATTTATGGCATCATCGGTTTTCTGAAAATTTCTTCGAAGCCTTGTAAAACCGGTTACGTGAACATCATACTCGGCCCGTAGCGTGGATAGTTTTCCACCCACGTCGTCGACGTATAGTTTGTTTGCGACATCGTTGTCAGTTTTTGGAGCTGTTACAGCTACTATTTTGTTCCCGTTCATGTTAAGTTCACCTGTCATCGTGTCACCGGTGTTTCTCACGCGATTAGCAACACTTTTTGCAATTTCATCTCTGATGGTTTTAAGTGACATACTTGAATCTCTGATTCTACCACCGTCAGTAAACACGGGAATATTATCCGTAACTGCACCAAGTACTCGCCGGACTATATCATTCCATTTGATATTGCTGGTTTTTAGTTTACCATATCGATCTTGAAAAATAACAACTTCATCTGGGTCAACTCCAGCCAGGTTCATGATATCAGCGAGGTCATCTTTAGTCGCATACTTTGACAGATCAACGTCGGATTTTATTTTCTTACTAGTAGAAGATCTTCCGTAAATGTCAACCATTATAATAAGATCCGTTGTTTAAAATGCTTTACGCGCAACATATCGGTTGCTTGTATAATCATGCACAACTTTATGTGGCGGCCTGGATGATTTTGATATAGCGTCGAGTACATTAATTACTTCACGGCCGCATATTGGCGGATCTGTCATTGTTTGTGTGGGTAGCGTTGAATACCAAACTTTGGAACCTCTGGTTGCATGGAGTGGTGCGACATACTTGATAAATTCAACAGGTGGAGCTAACCCGTACGAATCAAAATAAACAATTCCACGCGGGTCAACCGCGTATGATACCCAATGAGTACCGGGTCCTGAAGTCGAGTCTAGATTAATAATACCTGTTTCGAGTTTGTTTGGTTGTTTCGGTAATTGATCTCGCATAAAAACACCTCTAAAGGCGGATATTTTTAATTTTTTAGCAGCATCAAGTAAATCAAAATTTGATGATGGAACGTTTAACGAAATGATCCTGGAAGCCTTAGGCCTCTCCCCCAACGAGATCCCGGTAATCTTAGACCGCGTCCCTTTTTTTTGTATCCCTGCCCTGTTGCTTTCTTTAGTGCCATTCCAGCGGCTGTTCCAACAGCACCTAACGCGGCCGCTTTTGCTACGGCTGGAGCAGCTGCAGCTATTAATGCCGGAATGGCCGCAAGTAGTGGGAATATACCACCCGTTTTAACCATGTCTTTGATGGCGCTCGAGGAGAGATGAAATTGAACTCCAGTTTTTTATTCTAGGGCTTTATTGAAATGTTTAATCTGATTATTTGTCAACGATAATTTGTTTGGACCACCACTAATATGATCTCGTTTTAGTGATATTTTAGTTCCGCATTTGTTGGCGGTTTTTGATTGAAGCTTTTTTACCTGACCAGGAGTCAGAGTAACATTAACATGACTATACGACATTTTTATATAAAATATATTTTTCTAAATAACACGATTAAAGATTTTCCACCGGTGCATCAACGACCCTCATTCGACCACTGCCACCTTCAAGTAACATGGCCTTGTCGCTAAGTATGACCGCGATCGCTCTGTAAAAGGCACCACCAGCTGGTGGGTTAGTAACATGAGCTCGAAAGTGTATATCAACAACAGATTGTTTGGATAAATCAAGATGTTCTAATGAAAAATAATAAATCGGATATAGACCTGTAAAATCTAGTTGTGATATTTGCAAACCAGTATCTATATTTTGATCACGTCCCATGAATGACATTAAACGATGATATGCGCGCGCTACATGATTTTGTGCATAATTTAACAATATATCCTCGGATGGTTCTTGATGTCCATTTATCCGTAAGGATACTTCACTAACTCCAAGGTTATCAAATATCATATGTGATTGTTGTTGATTATTTATCCGGTTAATATTTTGTAGTGCAATAAAAATATGTCGTGGTGCAGAAACACCCTGTTGTGATGCTATATGCCATGTAAATAAACCATTAATATTGCTTTGAGCAGCATCTGTGGTTACTGTTAACCATGATAGCAATGATTTACCGCCTTGATCCATAAAAGATAGTAATTTTTGTTCCTCAGTAATAGATGGTGTCAATACTGGCATCCACAATGAAAGTTTTGATATATTTACTTTACCATCGGCAATACCAGCACCTCGCCAGATTGCATCATTATCATCACCTTTTCTTACGAGCACAATTGTGTGTTTAGCTCCAAAGATGACCTTTCTAACATTTCTGCAAAATCCAAAGATGTGAGATAATGGAATTGCACACGAAAAATTTCTATTATCTCCTGACAGCGCTGTTTGGCGTGTTGCAAATCCTAAGTTGAAAGTCGCGCTATCACCCTTTACAATATCAAATTCAGCAGCTGGTCTGGTTGCGTGTTCAAAGTCAACTGGTTGTGGATCAACTGCAGTACCTTGCGGTGTCCGTATTTTAGCATACCTGATATGATCAGCGTTGTCGGTGATATCCTTAGCAAACATCATTGTTGGACCAGCTGATCTTGTAAAGTCGTCAGAATATCTCGCCAGACCAATTATTGTTGTAGCAACGTCGACATCATTCTGAATTGATTCAATATTTTTTCCATCAATCATGTATGTGGCGCCACTAAATAATGCCATGATCCCGTTGTTGACAAAACCAACACGTAAATTAGCAGCATATGCCGTATTAGCTTCAACATTCGTTACAAGTCTACCTTCTACTTCAATAAACGCCTCAGCGGGCAAGAAATATCTACTTGTATCATGAACCTGTAATTCGATTCTCCCCCGCTGATTTGGTAGTCTTGCGTCATAAGAATAAAATTGATAATCACGTACTGACTCGTACTTAAGGACAGGTGCCTCCATATCAAATGCTGGGTCTGATTCGCGCCTGAACATTTTTATTATAATTATCATTTTTCCAAATGATGATCATCGTCGACGAAGACCACTTCCTGCTATTAAATTTGCCGTTATATTTTTTTCTGCTTCTTCAGATATCGCCGCTAGTTTTTGATTTGCAGCTTGATTTATTATTTTACTGACATCTGCAGGCATCACCTCAGTACTTGGTAATTTTACTGGTGGTTGTTGTTTTCGTCGCAGTAATCGTGCTAGTCTTTCTTTGATCGCCGAGAACGCCTTACCAGCAACATTGACAATTGCTCCAGGAGCTTTATCACGAACAATATCAATAGCCTTCATCGATAATTGTTTTGCAACAGGTGCTACTTTTGGAGCTATCCTCGTGAATAATCCTCGAATGACATCACCAAGTCCATTTCCGTAAATTGCTTCATAGATTGGTAATCGTGAGTTTACCACTCTAACCTGTGTGGGTTTACGATGATTATCATGCACAATCATCTTATTTTATTTACCATTTATCTAACAACTAGTCATCAACGAGCTCATCAATAAGTTCTCGGTAAACGCCAATATTCATGATACCACCTTGAAATAGTCGCCGACAAATATCAGCTGCTTCATTAGTTATTTCTGGTGAATTATTTCCAGCTCGTTTTCCTCCTATGAGAACTTCTAACCGTGACACGTCATTGATGATATTATCAGGACATAAACCAGATCCTGTTTTAGGTTCATCTTGAGGTGTTTTAAATACTGGTGGTTGCATTACCGGAGTAAGTACTTCAGCGGTGGCCGGGGGTGAACCTTCTCGAAATCCATGTGGTGAATCTGTCGGTGTAAATGTCATTTTCGGTGCAGAAATTTTCTTCAAGGGGAGTAATTTAATTAGCTCTTTAGTCCTTTCAATTTCCGACTTCAACCTTTGCTGTGGCGAAGAAGATTGTTGTTGTTCTATTTGTTGCAGAGGTGGAGGAAGCTGATACTGGGAGGACTCTCCTTGTTCTAGTTGTTCCCGTCTCTCTCTATAAAGTCTTTTTACTTCTTCATTAAGTCTTTCAAATTCTGAACCTCTAGCTTGTTTTTTGTCGTAATATACGCGATATATCCATTTAATGAAATTATCATCATTTGTTTTTTCATAACGGGGTTTTAAAATACTAGATTTATTAGATAAACTATTTAATATTGCTTCAGGTAATCTCTCTCTTTCAGTTTTTCTAATTTCCTCAACAACTCCTTCTTTAAATTTTGCAATTAATTCTACGTTTTCTCCTGCTGGTTTGGATTTAGATGCAAGTTTTTTTCTCACATCGGCGACTTCAGTACGAAGTTCTTCAATACCTTCAAGTATTTCCTCATCAACAGGTGGAGGTTGAGCTGCAGCTATGTCAGTTGGAAGGTCTCGTAAAATCTTCTTTGTTTTTTTAGTTCTTCTTGCTATTTTTTTAGCCTGCACTGCAGTTTGTTCTAATACCGGAAAAATACCCCTTTTCCTCTTCTCATCTTCCTCCGCAATATCTCCCCATATAGTTTTTTCAACAGCAGCTGCAGCTTTCTTAGTAGCTGTAGTGACGGGTTTAAATAGTTTTTTAGTGTCTTCTTCGTACTCAACTTTTGATTCTTGCTGCGCTTGTAGATTTTTTCTAAATGAGTCTCTGACAGGAAGAAATTTTTTAATTGTTTCTAATCGTTCTCGTGCTGTTCTTGCAGTATGAGATTCTGGATGTATCATTTTTATTATAACATAATAATTTAATTAATATCAGCAGAAGAGGAGCAGCAGAGAGGGTGCCTACCAACGTTGGTCGTCAAAAAAATAAACAAGAAATAAATAAACACGTAGAGTACTTTATTTTTTCAGATACTATTTCAAACTGAGGTTTTATTAGTACAATCGGTCATTGCAAAAATAAACATCTCAAGGAAAGTTCATTTGTAAAATCTGGACCTTTCTACGAGATGATTTATTTTGTTTGTTTTATTTGTTTTGTCGGAATTCTATGGTCTGTTCACCCTCTCTGCTGCTCGACAACTCATTAGTATTCCAAATGTATCTGATATAATTGAGTCAGGTTGTCCCGAGGGATGTTTCCTCGCGTTGCGGCTGATGTGTATGTATGTTTGCGAGGGCGAGGGTAATCCTCAATGATATTTTTGAAATGGTCTTGTATTATATTGTTCAGTGAACTTTATCATTTTGGCAATTGTTTAATTATGAGCAAATTTAATTTTGTCGGACTAACATCCTAGGCCCGGTTTATTTTAGGAAAGCTCAAAATAAATATACTCTATTTATTTGGTCTTCTTGACAGTGCATATTTTAAATTTTGACAATCGATCTATGATGGACTTTTGACAATCGATCATTGATAATCTGATAGGATATATAATCGTAATTATGAACAATAACCCATTTTATGTATTGGTATTTTTCAAACCTGTTACATATTCCCGTATTTCAAACCAAATCGAAGATCCCGTGTTATTTGCATGAATTAAGATGATAAGACGAGCTTTGTCTCCACAGGCAGGTATTTGCGAGGTTCAGGCACATGTTTGACTACCATTCTCGCAATTTCTTCACAGAATGATTTTTTTTTATTATCCTGGTTATGGTATTTCTGGTAATACCAATATTTTTGTTAGATAAGAAACAGGATGCAAATCGCTTTTTAGTTTTAACACCAGGCATATGAAATCTTTCTTTTTGTTAAAAGGGCTGTTTAATTCCTCAGAATTTTCACTGCGACAAAGGAAAACTTCTTTTAGAGGTAAATATTGTATAACCTTATTTTGATGCTTGGTGTCTGTTGAATGTTAGTAGTAAATGGGCCACCCTAGCGACAATGGACTTTAACATGCAAAAACGGTCCATGCACTCTGGCGACAATGGGAATTTAACATGGGGCATTTTAACATGGATGGGACTGTAGAGCGTCAAGGGGAATTGAACATGGGAATGTCACCTGGGGATCAATGGGAATTAAACATTGGTAACGTCATAGGTTTATAGGGTCAAAACCTTTTATAGGGTGAAATGTATTTGTAGGGACAAAGGGTTGATAGGGACAAACATAGACATACAGAAACAAACAACTATACATTCAAACACACAGAAAAGAGGACAGAACTATTCAAAAGAAAGACTCACAGATAGAATAGAGACTCGATAAAGAAAAGTCTGTTGTATGGGTTCAAAACATTTATTCAAGTACATATATACATGGGCTCTCTGGCCTGTGCTTTGGTCTAAGCACTATCCATTAAATACATAAACATTTGAACATAAAAGAAACATATTTACGAGTTGTTCAGTTATTGACTCTAGTAAACTAATGTTTAAAATTAACGTTCACTCCTTTCTAAAATCACTTCATATGCAACGAATTTACATTAAATGTTCGTTTATAAGAAAAAGCTAAAACAAAACAAGTAACAAACAATCAAATAAGAGAAAGTTCGTGTTTATCTCTCTATCCGCCACACACGTTGTTTAAAATCTGGTCAGCTACCACTTGTGTCCCAGCATAGATGTTTCCCATCTCGTATTCCCTGTCAGTCGTAAATCTGCTGTTACGTCCATCGTGCTAGGTACACTTACCGGTAAGCAGATCAAGAGCAGTGGTCGTCTTCTTCCCATGGAGGTACAACATATGCCATATGAATAGTCACTTTTCCATCGGTGATGTCAAATTTTTCTCTCACCGACTTGCGTCTTCAATAGCCCTCAAAAGTTTGGAAGAAGTTATTTCTGCAGGTGTGCTAAATCCGAGACATACAGGCGAGTTTAAACTGTCGTGATACATAGATAGGCTCAAGCGACCTTCATCTTTGACTTGGCAATGACATTTGAGTTCCTCTAACAGTGAGTCAAGTAGATCCGTAATGAAACCTGATACTTCCTCGGCTGAACGTCAGACGCGAAGTCTTTAAATTTCACCGTGTAGGTGTAAGTTGTCGTTCTAAATTTTCTCGAGGTCGCTGTCTGGGTCATTTGGATGCTAAAATACTCCTTTAGGTCTATTGAATCCTTTCCCTTCTTGAACGCACTTTGCTGTGACGGTATGGTGGTGAAAGAGGTCAATGATGTTTGTTCCTTCTCTTTTTTCTTCTGCGTAGAGTTATTCATCTTTCTCGTCGCTTGTCCTCGCAATGAAATGTCGTTCTTGTAAGTCGTCCCTTTTTATACTGGGTGATATCAGCATGTCCATAAGGTAAAGTTTTGTGGTCTGGAAGTTTCACTGGTTGCACGTAGTTTGTCATGGCACTAGTACATAACAACTAAGATGTGGTATTGCATTGGTGATGTGATCGTGAGGCATAGAATCACACCCGAGTTTCTCGTTGGACTTGAGTCTTACGCTCTATACTTGCTGTTTGAAAGGATTCATTTTTGTCGATTGGTCTTGGTAGTGACAATGAACTATTGGTCTTGGACGTTGTCCCTTTTTATATGCTGACCAATATCGATGTGACCGTACGGCAACGTAAAGTGATTGGGAAGTCTCACTCACTTCTGGTACACGATTTGATAGATTTTTTCCAGGGGTCGACTGACGATGTGGTGAGTGGGTAAACGTACAATCTTGTTCGGTTGGTGAGTGGTCACTTTAAAGTTTCCATCCTCTCCCGATTGCATGGCTTCTTTCAATACCCCAAAGCTGACCACACGACTGGTACGATAATTCAGAGTCAGTCCTTTCACTTTGCACCCCGTGTGCACTTCTCCTTGTTTGTCCCGGTATTGGTAGCCGTAATTTTTAGTACCGCCACTCGCGAAACTTAGAATCTTGTCGTCGGGGTGTTCGTCTGTCCAGGCTCCTAAACGGTCTTCTTCGATGTTAGGGTGTTGCTGACCCGGTCGATCGATGTAGATGCAACTGTCCGTGTCAAAGTACAGGACACGATCCCCTAACAGTTCTAAAGCTTCGTACAATTTTAAGCGAGCATGGGCTGTCACATAAGCCGCAATAATGACATTTCCAAATTTGTCGGCTTCTACAAAGTCCAGATCTTCTTCGTAATTGACCAAGATCAAATCTTCACGAACGACGTCCACGTGTTTCATGTATTTGGTTTTGTCGTGAATCATCTGGAAGTAGCGGGAACATTCTGTCAAATATTCCGTCTTGGGTAAACACGGTCGTTGTGCCATTTTACCCCACAAGCAATTTAACATCACTTTGGCAAACGATCGCCTGCCTTCGTTTTTCTCGATGTGGTCTAAAGGAATACCTTCTTGTTCATAGTATTTCTCTTTGAATGTCTTTTCGTCTTCGGAAGTGTGACACCAGGAAGGATTGCCGCTGGCTTCTTGTTTCAGTTTCAAAAAGGCATCCACGTAGTCTGCGAAAATGCCTTTCTGACTGGGGTCACCCTTGTGGTATTGTTGTGTCTTGGGAAAGTGGCAAATTTCGTACACTTCTAACAGATGGTATCCCATGCCCAGAGCTTTGAACAATTCCACGCTAACCCAAGTCCCCGTCAAGGCACGTTCTTCCTGGGTGTGCTGACAAGGCTGATCTTGGTTGCACGTTTCGGCACAAGTACGGCACAAAGGAAACATCAGTTTGCCTTGGCAATGGTGAAGTAGCACGGGATGGTACAAGTCCGTGGGAGGCAAGACTTTGCACTTGATCAGACCTTCGTATTGTCGAATGTTTTTCAGGTCGATGTGTTCCGTCAGCAATTGCGGGTGCCTTGCAGGAAAGTGACAATATTTGCACACGTAGGGATACAGCGAACACACATCCAAGTATTTGATTTCTTCTCCTTTCTCTTCGTCGGCTTGGTACAGCAAACAGGTGGCATTGGTTCTACCTCCGTACAAACTATTCCTTGGGTTCAGGGGGTCCACCCACTGGTAACTTTCTACGATGCGTTTAAATTCGGGATCGATTTTCAAACGGTGATCGTACTCGTGTTCCCACATTTCCACCACTTGGTATCCTTGCTGTTCTAACTTTAGGCGTCGCTGACAAGTGTCCTGGTATAAGTCTTCCATGGTTCGTTGTAAAAACTGATTTTTAGTGCTACGATCAGGGTAACAGACCGGACATCCGTGAAATAAGCAACCGTTAAACTCGTACACGATCTTGGGGTTTTCTAAGTCCCAGCCATCTACCGAATACGTTCCGATGGTTTTTTCACCCCCTCCGTTGCGAGCATGCTGAATCCATTTGTTTTCCTTGTCGCACAAGTAATGTAACCAACGTAGGGCTTTGACCGAGTATTGACGTTTGACAAAGTTGGTCGTTTGAGGGCTGATGACAGCCACGGTGTTTTCATGCATGAATCGTTGTCGATACACTAAGGAACACGCTTTGGCAATGGTGCAAGCTTCTTTCAAAGGATCGACCCCTCCGTGTTCCATGAACAGTTCTCGAAATTTTCCACAGCAACGCCGTAAAATGTCCACGTCGGAACAACAATACTTTAGCATTTCTTCCTGAAAGTCGAAAGGGTCCGAGGCGTGAGCCTGGTACCAAGCGTAGAAAGCTTCTCGTTGTTCGGTACGCATGTTGTCGGGGTCGTAATAGTGAGCCTCAGGTAAATGGGGTAGAACGGCGTGTTGATTGGCTTCCGTATTGAAAAAGTGTGGAAAGTACCCTTTAGCCATTTCTGTCATTCCAAACGTTTTAGGCATTTGACTCAAAGGCATGGCCAAATAGCTCATCGAATCTTTAAACTGCACTTGTGCCACTTGCATGAAAATGATTTTGGCTCCGTTCAAAGTCACTTTAGGACGTTCGGTGCCATGTTCCGTATAGTATCTGAGAAGAAACTGTCCATCGTGATTGTGAGCAATCACCGTGGCATGATGATGACAATCTCCGTAACGTTCGATGTCCTCTTGGCTCCATGTCTTGTCGATGGGGTCTAAGACCCATCGAGCGAAATCGGCTAGCGTGTTCGGTCCCCGAAAGATTTTTTCACGTCCTCCAGGAATCTTGCTGCAGTGAGGGCAATGACTGAACATAGGTTCTTGAATGCACTTCTCGCACGCTCGATGAGCCACGCAGAAATTAGGAATGTGAATGCCAGTCTCTTGCATGCATTCGAAATCGAAAAAGATGAAATTGCTTTTCTTCTTGTGACCATCCTCTTTCTCTGGTTGGGGTTGGTATTTTTGTATGTAGCATTGGTGTTCCAAGTCCACGATGTGATGACAAATGTGACATTTTTTTTTCCTGAACATACGTGTGCCTTGGTACTATTGGTACGTATGCCTTGTCCACACGTAGGGCACAATCTCAACAACTGTCAAGCCCCTATGTTCCATTTCTTTTTGTGATAATAACTTGCGATACTTCACAAACAATTAAACTAACACACAAATGATCACTCCATGGGCGACTCATCGTAATTATGTTAGTCATGTTACGAAATATATCACGACTTGTTTGGATGTACTTTTCTGTGGTCACTCTTTAATTGTTTTATTGTTTGTGAAGTGACTAATGAACCTGGAAAACTATTCAACGATCCGACCGAGCCAAACAACGAAATGAAGCAGAACTCCTGTTACAACAAGCCGGACTGTCCAAAGACACACCCTGTGGCATTCCTGAGATGCAAAAATTGCAAGATGCCCTAGCTCCACGATACACCTTGAAAGTGCACCCTCAAGAAGTGCGCGGACCTCTGTTTTTTCGAGGCCAAGACTTTAAGGACGGAAAATACATTCATGTCTATTATCACGATGAACATTTCGATACCATTACCGCCATCCACGGATTCCTGGGATACAGATATTACTGTGAGAAGTGTGACCGTGGTTATAATAATCGAGAGCAACACAAGCATTGTGGATCGAAATGCTCAGGATGTTTGGCCTCTCAACCCTGTCTGAGCGAAGGGCAAGAACCAATGCATTGTCCTGCTTGTCTGCGCACGTTTGTCAGCCCTGCCTGTTACCAACAACATCTTAAGACGCAAGGTTCACAGCAGAAATGTGCTTGTCAACTCCTGAGATTGTGCCCTACGTGTGGACAAGGCATACGTACCAATAGTACCAAGGCACACGTATGTTCAGGAAAAAAAAATGTCACATTTGTCATCACATCGTGGACTTGGAACACCAATGCTACATACAAAAATACCAACCCCAACCAGAGAAAGAGGATGGTCACAAGAAGAAAAGCAATTTCATCTTTTTCGATTTCGAATGCATGCAAGAGACTGGCATTCACATTCCTAATTTCTGCGTGGCTCATCGAGCGTGCGAGAAGTGCATTCAAGAACCTATGTTCAGTCATTGCCCTCACTGCAGCAAGATTCCTGGAGGACGTGAAAAAATCTTTCGGGGACCGAACACGCTAGCCGATTTCGCTCGATGGGTCTTAGACCCCATCGACAAGACATGGAGCCAAGAGGACATCGAACGTTACGGAGATTGTCATCATCATGCCACGGTGATTGCTCACAATCACGATGGACAGTTTCTTCTCAGATACTATACGGAACATGGCACCGAACGTCCTAAAGTGACTTTGAACGGAGCCAAAATCATTTTCATGCAAGTGGCACAAGTGCAGTTTAAAGATTCGATGAGCTATTTGGCCATGCCTTTGAGTCAAAAGCCTAAAACGTTTGGAATGACAGAAATGGCTAAAGGGTACTTTCCACACTTTTTCAATACGGAAGCCAATCAACACGCCGTTCTACCCCATTTACCTGAGGCTCACTATTACGACCCCGACAACATGCGTACCGAACAACGAGAAGCTTTCTACGCTTGGTACCAGGCTCACGCCTCGGACCCTTTCGACTTTCAGGAAGAAATGCTAAAGTATTGTCGTTCCGACGTGGACATTTTACGGCGTTGCTGTGGAAAATTTCGAGAACTGTTCATGGAACACGGAGGGGTCGATCCTTTGAAAGAAGTTTGCACCATTGCCAAAGCGTGTTCCTTAGTGTATCGACAACGATTCATGCCTGAAAACACCGTGGCTGTCATCAGCCCTCAAACGACCAACTTTGTCAAACGTCAATACTCGGTCAAAGCCCTACGTTGGTTACATTACTTGTGCGACAAGGAAAACAAATGGATTCAGCATGCCCGCAACGGAGGGGGTGAAAAAACCATCGGAACGTATTCGGTAGATGGCTGGGACTTAGAAAACCCCAAGATCGTGTACGAGTTTAACGGTTGCTTATTTCACGGATGTCCGGTCTGTTACCCTGATCGTAGCACTAAAAATCAGTTTTTACAACGAACCATGGAAGACTTATACCAGGACACTTATCAGCGACGCCTAAAGTTAGAACAGCAAGGATACCAAGTGGTGGAAATGTGGGAACACGAGTACGATCACCGTTTGAAAATCGATCCCGAATTTAAACGCATCGTAGAAAGTTACCAGTGGGTGGACCCCCTGAACCCAAGGAATAGTTTGTACGGAGGTAGAACCAATGCCACCTGTTTGCTGTACCAAGCCGACGAAGAGGAAGGAGAAGAAATCAAATACTTGGACGTGTGTTCGCTGTATCCCTACGTGTGCAAATATTGTCACTTTCCTGCAGGGCACACGCAATTGCTGACGGAACACATCGACCTGAAAAACATTCGACAATACGAAGGTCTGATCAAGTGCAAAGTCTTGCCTCCCACGGACTTGTACCATCCCGTGCTACCTCACCATTGCCAAGGCAAACTGATGTTTCCTTTGTGCCGTACTTGTGCCGAAACGTGCAACCAAGATCAGCCTTGTCAGCACACCCAGGAAGAACGTGCCTTGACGGGGACTTGGGTTAGCGTGGAATTGTTCAAAGCTCTGGACATGGGATACCAACTGTTAGAAGTGTACGAAATTTGCCACTTTCCCAAGACACAACAATACCACAAGGGTGACCCCAGTCAGAAAGGCATTTTCGCAGACTACGTGGATGCCTTTTTGAAACTGAAACAAGAAGCCAGCGGCAATCCTTCCTGGTGTCACACTTCCGAAGACGAAAAGACATTCAAAGAGAAATACTATGAACAAGAAGGTATTCCTTTAGACCACATCGAGAAAAACGAAGGCAGGCGATCGTTTGCCAAAGTGATGTTAAATTGCTTGTGGGGTAAAATGGCACAACGACCGTGTTTACCCAAGACGGAATATTTGACAGAATGTTCCCGCTACTTCCAGATGATTCACGACAAAACCAAATACATGAAACACGTGGACGTCGTTCGTGAAGATTTGATCTTGGTCAATTACGAAGAAGATCTGGACTTTGTAGAAGCCGACAAATTTGGAAATGTCATTATTGCGGCTTATGTGACAGCCCATGCTCGCTTAAAATTGTACGAAGCTTTAGAACTGTTAGGGGATCGTGTCCTGTACTTTGACACGGACAGTTGCATCTACATCGATCGACCGGGTCAGCAACACTCTAACATCGAAAAAGACCGTTTAGGAGCCTGGACAGACGAACACCCCGACGACAAGATTCTAAGTTTCGTGAGTGGCGGTACTAAAAATTACGGCTACCAATACCGGGACAAACAAGGAGAAGTGCACACTGAGTGCAAAGTGACAGGACTGACTCTGAATTATCGTACCAGTCGTGTGGTCAACTTTGGGGTATTGAAAGAAGCCTTCCAATCGGGAGAGGATGGAAACTTTAAAGTGACCACTCACCAACCGAACAAGATTGTACGTTTACCCACTCACCACATCGTCAGTCGACCCCTGGAAAAAGTCTATCAAATCGTGTACCAAAAGTGAGTGAGACTTCCCAATCACTTTACGTTGCCGTACGGTCACATCGATATTGGTCAGCATATAAAAAGGGACAACGTCCAAGACCAATAGTTCATTGTCACTACCAAGACCAATCGACAAAAATGAATCCTTTCAAACAGCAAGTATAGAGCGTAAGACTCAAGTCCAACGAGAAACTCGGGTGTGATTCTATGCCTCACGATCACATCACCAATGCAATACCACATCTTAGTTGTTATGTACTAGTGCCATGACAAACTACGTGCAACCAGTGAAACTTCCAGACCACAAAACTTTACATTATGGACATGCTGATATCACCCAGTATAAAAAGGGACGACTTCCAAGAACGACACTTCATTGCGAGGACAAGCGACGAGAAAGATGAATAACTCTACGCAGAAGAAAAAAGAGAAGGAACAAACATCATTGACCTCTTTCACCACCATACCGTCACAGCAAAGTGCGTTCAAGAAGGGAAAGGATTCAATAGACCTAAAGGAGTATTTTAGCATCCAAATGACCCAGACAGCGACCTCGAGAAAATTTAGAACGACAACTTACACCTACACGGTGAAATTTAAAGACTTCGCGTCTGACGTTCCAGCCGAGGAAGTATCAGGTTTCATTACGGATCTACTTGACTCACTGTTAGAGGAACTCAAATGTCATTGCCAAGTCAAAGATGAAGGTCGCTTGAGCCTATCTATGTATCACGACAGTTTGAACTCGCCTGTATGTCTCGGATTTAGCACACCTGCAGAAATAATTTCTTCCAAACTTTTGAGGGCTATTGAAGACGTGCGGTCGGTGAGAGAAAAATTTGACATCACCGATGGAAAAGTGACTATTCATATGGCATATCTTGTACCTCCATGGGAAGAAGACGATCGCTGCTCTTGAACTGCTTACCGATAAGTGTACCTAGCACGATGGACGTAACAGCAGATTTACGACTGACAAGGAATACGAGATGGGAAACATCTATGCTGGGACACAAGTGGTAGCTGACCAGATTTTAAACAACGTGTGTGGCGGATAGAGAGACAAACACGAACTTTCTCTTATTTGATTGTTTGTTACTTGTTTTGTTTTAGCTTTTTCTATAAACGAACATTTAATGTAAATTCGTTGCATATGAAGTGATTTTAGAAAGGAGTGAACGTTAATTTTAAACATTAGTTTACTAGAGTCAATAACTAAACAACTCGTAAATATGTTTCTTTTATGTTCAAATGTTTATATATTTAATGGATAGTGCTTAGACCAAAACACAGGCCAGAGAGCCCATGTATATATGTACTTGAATAAATGTTTTGAACCCATACAACAGACTTTTCTTTATCGAGTCTCTATTCTATCTGTGAGTCTTTCTTTAGAATAGTTCTGTCCTCTTTTCTGTGTGTTTGAATGTATATTTGTTTGTTCTGTATGTCTATGTTTGTCCCTATCAACCCTTTGTCCCTACAAATACATTTCACCCTATAAAAGGTTTTGACCCTATAAACCTATGACGTTACCAATGTTTAATTCTCATTGATCCCCAGATAACATTCCCATGTTCAATTCCCCTTGACGCTCTACAGTCCCATCCATGTTAAAATGCCCCATGTTAAATTCCCATTGTCGCCAGAGTGCATGGACCGTTTTTGCATGGTAAAGTCCATTGTCGCTACGGTGGCCCCATTTACTACTAATATCACTGGTCAACAGTGAAATCATTACTGACTTGAAAAGGCCCTAATCTGTAGTATTTTGGTGTGCCGAACACGAATATAACCGTGAAAAATATGTATTGGCTCTCGTTTTGAAGATATTCATATACCTCATTTTCTATGTTTCACTGTGTAAATTTCTCCAGTAGGACTGCAGCAACATCCGGAATAATGATGTAACATTGCATAATACCATCATGCTCACATCATCCACAGTTGATTGCATCATTTTCTGATGCAATGCAATACTAATGCCATGCGGCTGCTGAAGTAAGCTGACGTCAGCAGTGTACTATACATGTGTAGGCCTATTATACTAATGCCAGGCGGCTGCTGAAGCTGACGTAAGCAGTGTACTATATAAAGCCCAATCAGATAGGTTCAGCATTTAAAATATTTTAGACGTTGTGCGAGACAGTTCAAGCTACTGTTACATAAAACTTATTATTTTATCCATTTACGTACAATAAAGAACAGTAATGCCTCGAAAGTGTGTTAATACCGCGGACAATTTTTGCTATATTTGTGGGGAAGTGACATTTGCCAACCAGAAGAAAAGTATCAATTCTCAAGTGAAGAAGGCATATCATCTTTACTTCGGATGCAAGGTTGGTGACCAAGACAAGCCTTGGGCTCCGCATATATGCTGTGCTACATGTACAACACAGCTTTCACAGTGGTTGAATTGCAAAAGGTCATCAATGCCGTTTGCAGTCCCAATGGTGTGGAGAGAGCTAAGCAACCACCTAAATGACTGTTACTTCTGCTTGGTTCCTCCTCTTTCCGGCGGAATAACGAAGCGAAAGAAGTCGAGAATAGTCTACCCAAACATTCCGTCTGCATTGAGACCAGTTCCACATGGTGAGGGACTTCCTATTCCAGAACCTCCAGCAGAATATTCTCTTGATTCATCTGACGAAGACAAAGGTGAGTCGACCTGTTCTTCTCCTGGTCCATCAGCATGCAGTGATCCAGATTTTCACTGTGGTGCATCATCAACCCCACACAGAATAACACAGGAAGAACTAAATGACCTGATTCGTGATTTGGACTTATCAAAGAACAAGGCAGAATTGCTAGGATCAAGACTCCAACAATGGAATCTTCTAGAAGAAGATGTCACAATTACTGCATATCGAAAGCGCCACCAGCAATTGGAGCCTTTCTTCAGAAAGGAAAGTAATCTGATATTCTGTTCCGATATTGAGGGCCTCATGAATGCTTTAAAAATCACTCATGACCCACAAGAATGGAGACTATTTGTGGACTCTTCGAAACTGAGTCTCAAGGCTGTGCTTTTGCACAATGGAAACATTCTTCCATCTATTCCAGTAGCGTATGCTGTCCACATGAAAGAGACATACGATAACTTAAGGCAGCTACTGAATTCCATTGAGTATAACAAGTACAGCTGGCACCTCTGTGGTGATTTGAAGGTAGTTGCCCTTTTAATGGGACTGCAGCAAGGATATACAAAATACATGTGTTTCTTATGCGAGTGGGATAGCCGAGCAAGGGAAATGCACTACATGAGGAAGGAATGGACTCACAGGCAGAATGTAGCCATTGGAGAGAAGAATATCCAACACCCAGTTCTGGTTGAGGCTCAGAAAATCTTGCTACCACCCCTTCACATCAAACTAGGTTTGATGAAGAACTTCGTGAAAGCCATTGACCGGACTTTGCCAGCATTCCGATACCTGCATGAAAAATTCCCTCGACTCAGCGAAGCAAAGATTAAAGAGGGAGTTTTTGTGGGTCCTCAGATTCGAGAGCTTTTCAAAGATGACCGGTTCAACAACTTGCTGGAAGGTGACGCGAAACAAGCATGGAATGCTTTTCGCCTAGTTTCTACAAACTTCCTCGGAAATGTTAGGGCAGAAAACTATAAGGAACTAGTAGAAGACATGTTGATGAAGTATAAGAAACTTGGCTGCAATATGTCTCTAAAGATTCACTTCCTTCATTCCCATTTGGATTTCTTTCCTAGCAACTGTGGTATTGTTAGTGATGAACACGGCGAACGTTTTCATCAAGATATCGCAACAATGGAACAAAGATACCAGGGAAAATGGTCCACTACAATGCTGGCTGACTACTGCTGGACACTCCTCAGAGATGCTCCCGAACAGCTGTACAAGAGACAGGCGAAGAAATCTAATGACTTGATTTTTTATAGGTAGGCTATTACAGTTGACCTTTTACTATTGGAATGCATTTCGTTATGTAAACATTAATTTCTTGCAGATTACAAAAAAACTAGAGCCAATTTTGCAATTTGACTGTCATATTCGTGTTCAGCACATAAAAATTGATAAGAATTGACTAATTTTATTTCAGTAACATGACTTTTGTAAAAATTTGTTGTCCAGTGTATTCTGTGAAAAATAATTGTTACAAACCAAACAATAAAAAGATATGAAGAATATCAAGTTGAAGAAGAAATTTTGAGATGCTTAAAGAAACTCGAACCTGTATTTTGTTTGGGCTGTGGAACCTACTTATCTTCTTATGGTGTCTTTTAAATGTTACGGTTTTTTAGTCATAGACTCACTAATAAAAAGAAGCGAAAACATCAAGGTTTATACAACTTAACAAATAATATAATTATCAAAGATATAAAATGAAACTGTAAGAGGAACTTATAGCGTTATGAAGTTGAGCCAAAAAGTCATGAAAAGTTATATTCAAGTTAGAATTTATTGAATGTTCAGAATAAATTTCGGATCCTCGAATGTGTGTATCACAATGGCATTGTCCAGAATCCTTTGAACAAATCACAGTAGTCCAATAATAATATTCTAGTAAAATGAGCATCTTTGAAGTTCTAATGACTAACCTTAACAAATGTCTCCTTTCAAACTTTCTAAACACAACATCAAACACATCTGCAGACTGATTTCAACAGATGGAATAAGGATCCGAAATAGAAGTGTATCTGATTGCTCAGTTCTCTCCTTATATATTCCTTCAAGAGTCTATTACGACAATATGTCGAAATATACCCCACGTGACATATTTACTACTCAATCTAATATATCAAAAATCATATTCATGTGACCTAACCCATCCAATCAAAAAACAAATTAATTCTTCTAATGAACCCACCTGATTTAAACCCTCCAGCCAACGGGAAATTACCCAAACTTGTCAGCAGGTTTTATTATTATAAACCTGGCAACATCTATTTACGGATCTTACGTAATCTACACTCGTACTATCTTAAAATAGAAGTTACCTAATATCTTTAATACATATGATCATTGCAATTGTTTGCTTTACTTAAGCCTAATTCAAAAGGATATTAACAGTATCCCTTGGAAAAATGTATACTTTCTAATGTTTTAACAAAAGTGATCCAAGTACTCATTAATGATTTCATTCATCTAAGACATGCGTACGTTCCCTTGAAACCCAATCTAAGTTTAATACTTGCAGTACGTCCCTTAAAACTCATTTTAAGTTTAATACTTGCAGTACGTTCCTTTGAAACCCAGTCTAAGTTTAATACTTGCAGTAAGTTCCCTTGAAACCCAGTCTATGTCTAATACTGCCTATATTAATAAATATACTCTTAATTATTTGGATATAGTATTATTCTTATTGCCGAATGTGGGTTTCCATATTAATTGTATCGATTCCTCATGTTGCTTAAGTTTCACTCTGCGCTCCAGTATGGCGCCTCTGTGTATGTTTCTTTTAAAAACCTGGTAAATTTTGTGTGGTTGAATGCTTATATAGATGTTTTAATTCAGAACAAGGAAGATATAATAGGATAGTTTATTTCATTTCCGCATCTTACCGGAGTACATGAGAAAAAGGAAAGATGTACACCCAAACATTAAATGGTACTCAAGATTCAATATTAATCAATCATACAATTCCCTGCATGACCCGAATCGCATTTTAACGTCTGCACACGAAATATAGCTAATTTAACTGATCTTTTCGTATTTATTCCTTTCTTCAAAATTACCAATGCTATTCCAAGACAAAATACTTGTAGTGGTGTTTATTTACTTTGTTTTGCTTTCATGTGCTGCTTGTTTTACAGCAGCAGTCCAGAGTGGAAAAAGAAAAGAACCGTTTATTATGAAGTTCAAAAAACAAGACCCAGTCGTATTGTAGTTAGTTTTTGTTAACAAGACAACACATTTGCTGCGGATAGATTCTGTGACTACATGTACTGAAGGAAGAAAGGCTCTCGAATTGATAGTGCTGGTGAATTTTGTTAGTAATATGAAGAAGAAGAAAAAAAAAACGCACGACGATCAGGGAATCGAACAGTCGTTATCGTTGACTCCATGACACACATTCGTTATCATTGTCTCCATGACACACAGTTGTTATCGTTGTCTCCATGACATACAGTCATTATCATTGGCTCTATGATACGTAGTAGTTATCGTTGTCTCCATGACACACAGTCGTTATCATTGGCTCTATGATACACAGTCGTTATCGTTGTCTCCATGACACACAGTCGTTATCGTTGTCTCTACGACACACAGTCGTTATCGTTGGCTCCATGACACACAGTCGTTATCGTTGTCTCTACGACACACAGTCGTTATCGTTGGCTCCATGACACACAGTTGTTATCATTGTCTCCATGATACACAGTTGTTATCGTTGTCTCCATGACACACAGTCGTTATCATTGGCTTTATGATACACAATCGTTATCGTTGTCTCCATGACACACATTCGTTATCATTGTCTCCATGACACACAGTCGTTATCGTCGTCTCCATGATACCCAGTCGTTATCATTGTTTCGAAGAGACACAGTCGTTATCGTTGTCTCCATGACACACAGTCGTTATTATTGGCTCTATGACGCACAGTTTAGAAAGGTTCATGTTATTTATTTTATAAATGAGACACAATGTCAGTTAAAAGAATTGCTTAGATAAGTTTTTACAATTTCCCGTGTTAGCCTCGTTTTTTCAGAGGTTTAAATAGAAGTATATAAAAGGAAATACTATAGGAAAACTCATGATTAATGAACGATTAACTTACACCTTAATAGTAAAAGTGAATGAGACCTTTTAAAAATCAGAATGGACTTTGCGTGGCTAGCATATGCGTACATGCTTTAAAAATGTCAATCAGTTTATAACATAAAACAATGTTATGTCTCATTGTCTGTTAGATTTTAAATTTAAATTTAAAGCGGGGTTGATCTTAAAGCTTTGCATACGATAAAGTATTTTGGGTATGTCATGGTTGACTGATTTTGGGTATTTTATGGTTGACTGACTTTGGGTATTTTATGGTTGACTGACTTGAGCATTTTATGATGTAAGGCGTTCCGATTAAAAACAACTTGTCGAACGACATTACTTCGTAAAGGAACATTTATTTAATATTGTGCTATTTGTCAACCTATATTCGTTGAAATTCCTTTACTTGATTGTGGAATTGTCGCATGGTCCGATGTTGATATCTTAATGCAATCATTTATCTATTTCACAAATTAAACGAATCTTAGCTATTTGCTCTGTTTTGTTTCTCTGTTTGAATCAGTTATTATCCGTTTTCAATTTTAAGGTCGATGAACTGATTAAAACAAGGTATTTACTATAGTACCGATCTTGATGTTGCCGTTAGCGTGCCATGAAATGCAGAAGGCGTTCTGTGTATACAGGAATTTTAATTTAGTACATATTGCTGTCAAAATGTGGAAATATCATTTTGTTGCAGTAGAGAAGTAATTAAGTTTACAAAACACTTTTAAAATCCTGTTATTTATTTGTGTTGCTATATATTCTCGCTTAAAACTGCCAATTGCATAGACTCAGATCTGTCATCGAAGAATGCGCGGAGAGATCTGGATCAATCGATTTTGTTAGGAGTAATCATTAGAACGAATAACACAGGCACTGATCTGCCGGCGATCATGCAAGGGAAGATAAAGGTCTATGATGTTTGCAGTTGGACAGTCTCATAAGCGAGTATATACGGCATGAAAGTTATTAGATACGTAGTTGCTTCCTAAGTGCATACTTGGTTATGAATTTTCTGTCTTAAATGAAAATCCATACTCGTGTTTAGTTCTTTGTATATCCTGTTTTTAAATCTATCTCTTTGAAATTTTTATAGGTGCCACTTTTTATTTTACTCCTAGCTGGTTGTTAAGTTTTCAACCTTTTACCTGAGATCAATAAAAAGAGCTTCAATATATATAATCACACAGAAATGATTTGAAACTTAAAGAGTTAATATTTTAGTATTGATTTAAAGGGTTTTGTTTTACAGATTTTTCATGTAACTATTACTTTTTAAATAAAACAAATTAGGCAAATATTATCACACTCTCAGTCTCCTTTCTCTGAGGCATCTGAAATTTGCATTTAGCACTTTCTATAAAAAAGTATAAATGTACTACACATAAATAAAGTATAATTTTTTATAGTAACATAACAGTGTAGTCATCAATTTTTTTCACGTCTGACATTTGTAAAACCTAATTTTTCAGGCTGTAGAAAGTATAAACTTTGAATTATTGCTCGTGCTATTATTAGACACAAAAGTAAATGTTGAATCTGAGCAAAGAATGCATCCCATTTGTGAAGTATGATTCCATACACGTATGTAGCTCAAATCAACAATAAAGCACCCAAATTAAAGAATGAATCGTTCACTCCAGCCAATTAAAAGAAACCCAAGATTGTCGATGGACACTTGACATTCTGGCTGCGATATTGGTTCAGTATTGTTCTAGTTTGCAAACTGTTTGTCCACTTTCTCCATAACATCTTTCGGAATAACATGATACAACAATTCGAAATATTTATTCCTAAAATAGGGTTTAGAGGCTTAATTATCCTTATGGGGTTAGTGATGATTGTTTGTCTGGCTGTTCTTCAAATGAAAAGTCTAGCAGACTTACAAGAACTCGGACTGACCGTGGCAACAATGAAAAAAAAAGAAGAGTATAATGTGGAAAAAGATTTGGATAAGACAGGGAGATACGGCAAAATGTCCAGGGATGCAGTATATGGAGAAGACATTGCGATATTGCGGGTAAGTGGCACGATGCTAGAATTTATGGAATTTGTGGGCAGTCGATAATACTATACTAGAGTAATATTAATAGTCACACACACATACACATGGAAGAAGATAGAAAGAGAAAGATAGATAAAATTATATTTAAAAATAATTGTTTGTACTAACAGCACGTGATCATGCGACTTTCTTTTAACTATCTATACATTTATTCTTATTAATACAACGCAGTTTACTTTTTCCGCAAATCATCCAAGCTTTTTCGTTTTCCTAAGATATACTGCTCTATTCTGTGGAAAAATCCAAGTTTAATCAGTGAATTTTAATTTTATAAATTAATGTTTTGTCATGACTATTTTTTGTATAGACTCTAGGTTACTGATCATATTTGATAAATTAATTTCCTGTCATCTCTATTTCGTTCAGCCCTCAAAAGATGAACGTCGCCGCCGAGCAGTGGATGATATAGGACCAGCAATAGACAACACTACCATGAATAAAGATCACGAACATATACATACACCGACTGGGACTGGTACATCTCTCCATCTCTCTCATTTTGTCTCTTCCCTCTATATGCCCTATTTATGATTATCTACAACAGATACTTGTATTGTATGCACCTCTTGTTCTCTGACTATGAGTCTCTGCACTTTCCGTTATTAAAAGAAATGTTAATTTAAATACTATCGAGCAGATTTCTTTGTTCTACAACATGCTAGTAGAATTGGCCTATTGAATTAATATTTTCTTTGCAATTATGGTAACTTCCTACGACAATCTGATTAAAATAAGATCTCCACTGTTCTACGTGAAGATTTGAAAGCAATCACTTAAGGGTCACATTGTGACCTTTGAATTAGTCGATGGAAATGCAGCTGTCGGAAATTTGAAAGTGAATCAAATCGTTCGTCACACATCGATGCTCTTAGTCATACTGCTGAATGTCCCAAACGCAAAGATATGACTTCTCTGATTCGATGATAAAGTTAACGATTAGGGTAAGACCTTAAGTCACGAGAACATGACCCCAAAACTGTGAGATCTTCACGGAAGACAGTGGAGATCTGATTTAATCAAATTGCTTCTTACGGTATCGTGGGTTCTTCAGTATCGCGGTATTCGATGTTTTTGGTAATGTTCTTCAAATCGCCTCTTATTGTGTGTTTATCTCATTTACACAGGATGAACATTATTTAATTGGTCTGAATCACGGTTTTGTTTGGGGACAATGTCGGAACTGCTGGCGAATATACTATTTTAAAAATGCACGCATGAAGTTCACTTTTTCAAACATGATCGTATCCGATGTTATACACTAAAATTTATTTCTTCTAGCATCGATATCACTGTAACGAATCGGTTAACCAATTTGTCGTCTGGTAATGTCCAATGATAGTATAGTCGAGTCAGGTCACATGATTGCCCCATTTGTCAAGAACCAAGAGATCGAATCTAAAGTAGCATGTAAATGTGCTAGATTTCTGGTGGCTTTCTGAATTGACAGGTTTTGACGTAAAAACTTTGTTGTACACAGTTTATTACTTTTCATTGTAACGCCTGGTTTTGTTTGAACAGTCTGTGGTCAACATGTACTTTCATGCTCATGTTGGTGTGCCCATTCTCACATACAATTCTGGCGCCACGCATCTCCCTTCACAAGTGGTTTCATATGCATTGTTTTTATTCTCTCAGATACGTTTCTGTGTTGGATGGTACATGTGACAGAATGAGAGCCATTGAAATGGCATCCAATTTTCAAACTGATTTACAATTTGTGCAGCATATACATCAAGATCCTAACATTAGGAATAGAGTTCGTCATCGTTAAAAATATTTTTTTATATTACCCCGATATCAGAGTAACGCCCCTTGCATAACCTGGAATCTACATGGCGTCTGTTTATAGATCTTTATCCGAAATTGTCTGATTTAAACTGGAAATTAAATGTATGTTAATACAGAACAAAGATCACCAATTAGACAATATTTTGAAAGTCAGTGTCTTTATTTACTTATTCGCCGATTGCTGACTGTGAGACCCTCGATACCATACCACTACAGTATACTTTATAAAAATATGACATTAATCGAGATGAAATTTCATGTATAGATCATGTACACGCAACTAAGCAAATGCTCCAAAACAAAATAAATAAATGTATTTTAAAAGCCCCAAAATAACAAAATTAATTCGAAAGACAACCAGATTATATAACAAATGTATTATAAAATACAAAAAAACACGTCAACATAATACAAATATGTCTTCTTATTGCAGTTTTCAAAACATCTCGAGTTAGGCTTTAAATTTACCAGTCCTCTACTTAACAAAGAGAAGATATTCTTGTAAATGGGGTTTCATCTTTAGATAAATTAAGCAAATGCTCCAAAACATATTTTTTCACGTATCAATGGAATCGGATAGGGGAAGCCTCTGACCTACACCGTAATTTGAATATTTCATATTCACTCTTTTTTCTGTTTCTTTGTTCATTGCTTGAGATTAATCTTTCAGGAGAAGATCTAGTTTTGGAATTATTTCTATGCTGTCACTGTTAAATTGCTCATAACCAGTTTTCTGAAAATCTAATTGCCTATGTATCAGTAAAGATGTTTCCAAAACAATCTTAAACATGTATTCCTTCGTATGGTAGAAGTCAATACATTTTGACACTCGTAAATAAAACTAATACTCTTGGTAACTATTTGAAGACAACGTAAGATACTGACAGTGTCTGAAAATTTCACTTTTTTGGTCCCCCTACTCAAAATGTGAATTTCTATTTTCGGGCTTCCTCCTCACATGCAAATAATTTAATAACATCGATGCATTTCAAGAGGTTACACCTCGTACAATGGGTATTATTAAGGTTGCGAATTAATAACATCGATGCTTGTGAAGCATTGCACCCGATACAACGCGTATTCTTATAATTGCAAAGTAATAACATCGATGTATTTCAAGAATTACATATGACAGAATGGGTATATTTGCAGATGCATTTCAAAATTATACCTAACATAAGAACGTATTTATAGTTGGCGAGTGTTGCTCAATAACATTTCAATATACAAACCTTAACCATCTTTTTTTCTTCGTAGATTTCAAATCAAATTAATTTTGGAGGCAAATGAGTGTGTACTGAATGTAGATTATGCAAGTGGGATTTATGTTATTGAATGAAGTTGACAAATAAAACTGTTGAAGACTGTATTGTATTAGATCAGGCTTATACAATTATCAAACATACATCCTAGATATCTCAAGATTTACTTACATGGGATGAGTGGAAGACTTCCTTTCGTTGAATGTAACGTTTTACAAACCTGTTGTAATTATTTTTTGCACTCCTAGCAGTAGCATTTTTTAAATATATAAGGTCTAATTGAATTATGATTATTATGAAGACGAATTCAAATAAGAATTGTTTGGTGTCATCATCTATTCTTTTTAATTTACACTGGTGGCGCTGTATACATACGGTGGGGAAGAACAACCTGTCCTGACGATGTTAATACAGAAATAGTTTATTCAGGTCAGTAAAATTTGTGATTATATGTTAGTAATTTGCAGTAAATGTACGTGTGAGAGGGGAGTCATTAGTTAACCAGAAGTGATTTTTTTTTCACTTATCAAGCTTTTCTCTAAGATGTGACTGTGACCATTCTTATCTAACCTGATTTCGTTTATTTAGATTTGATATAGATAGAATTACCTATCTTTGGCAATGCAAATTACAGTCTGTTCTAGCAGCAGAGAGGACGAACCCATCTCAATAAATCCAAGCAAGAAAGTCTATACGGCTTATCTTAACGGAGGAAGGTTCCATTTTGAAAAATAATGTTTTCAAGAAGGAAAGGCATCATTGGAAGGGTCGGGCAAAAAAGGTATGTACGGGTTACCGAGGAGAGGTCGCGTCCTCGTTGCTTTTATCAATTAAAAAAAGTTATATCAAATAATGCAAACCTCGGAGAAGCTTACACAACTAGATTAGCTCGGGAGAGAGAGAGGAAGCAATAAAAAAGTATATACCATTAAGAGATGCTGTTAAAGAAAAGTTACAAGCGCGACAAGAATCCCAAGTTGAATTTGCAGAAGGTGCAGAACAGTTATTTAGACCTGTTACAAAAGTTACTGAAAGAGTTGTAACAGCTACTGAATGTCTTCTTCCATCAATCAAACAAATCGCTGAACAAACTGAAAACATAGCAAAAAAATCTAAACAAACAAAAAAGGTTTTACGAGCACTTCCAAGTGAAATAGCTGCTGCTCAACCTCCCCCCGTCGGTGAAGAAATACTTGAAGGTATTGGCAAAGTTCGTACTGAAATCGGTGATATAAAAGATCGCATACCAGAAACAGAAACAGAACAAGCCAGGGCTAAAGTTGATATAAACGATAAATTTGCCGAAAAAAGTATTAATTTAATAAAGGAAACTAAAGACGTAAATAAATTAGCTGAGTTTGCCGTGCGAAGTTATGATCATCTAGAAAGAGTTTTAAAATCCGAGTATGTCGATGCTGTAAGTCGTGAAAATTGGTACAAGTGGATATTTCGTATACACTATGATGCTGATCAGGCTAGAAACAGTGACACTAGATATATTGTATTTATTAACGCAATAGATAAATATTTTACACGAATACAACAACCACAAATACAACATTCCTTACCGCAGCAACAGAAAAAACAACAACCACAACCTCCTCCACCGCAGCAACAGAAGAAACAAACTACTCGACCACAATCTCTAGAAGAAGAATTTTACGATGCGCCTGGTGCTACTGGTAGTGGTTTGGGAAGTAGTCTTGTTGCTTGTTCCAACAATATTCTCAATGACGTGCAACGGTTCTCATAGGAGGAAAACGTGATGGTAACAATTCTCCGGAAACAATTAATGAAGCAGCTGATATTTGTCGACGATTGTTCACAGGAGGTATCATGGATATTAACATTTACCGGGAACTTATTGATGAACTCGTTGATGACTACAGTGATTAGATAAATGAATAATAAATAAGATGATCATACACAATAACGGTCACCGCAGACCCGTGATAGTCAGAGTAGTAAACTCACGATTACCTGTTTACAGAGCGTATTACGGAAATGGACTTGGTAATATTATTCAGGGATTATTTAGAAGGATGGCTCCCAAAGCAGTACCAATCGCAAAACAATTATCAATGAAAGCTATCGACGTTATTCGTGAAAAAGCTCCTGGTGCAGTAAAGCCTTCACGGCAATCAAAGACAGAATAACTCAACTATTACGCAGACGTCAGACTTCCAAACCACAAGTAAACTTGCCATCCACAGAGGTTATGTCCGCGGATTTCAGTAAAATAATAAACCAAGCCGCAAATTAAAAACTATCAGCCTTGGTAAATCAGCGTGGAGATGAAAAAATAAACGCAAGTTTTATTTCAGGAAGCGGAGTTTCCCGAGGATCTAGGCGATCACGATTTAAAAAATGAGCAGTATAATAAAGATGTTCAAAAGTATATCCGATACAGCATTTGACATGGATGAAGCAGTCCAAAAAGATGAATCTGTGCGTGATTATCATTATTATTCTTATGAAGCACGTGCACCCAATGCACGAGGAAGAATTGAATTGCAGGTCCATGATACAAGTAGATATTTTCTACTCGCTGAGGCTTTTATTGAAGTAGAAGGTGAGCTTGTAACAGATGTTCCTCTCAATACACCATATGGGAGGGATGTTATAGTTAGTTTTGTTAATAAAGGTATTATGGCGTTATTTGACAGTACCACATACATGATTGATGGAAAAAACATAGAAACAATTCGAAAAGATGTTGACGTTGCCACCACAATAGTAGGGTTAGCAAGATACTCCGACGATTATACAAGATCAACCGGTCCTTCAATGATGTTTGCCAAAGATAATTCTGATAATCCTGATCATAGGCAATTTCTTCAAGTACAAGTACCACGTGATAGTGCGGTTGATTCACAACCAGGTCCACCTACAACAATAACCAGACCCGGCGCCGCATTTTTGATGCTACATGGTAACAACACCGATTACAATATGGGATTTGCTAACTGTAAACTAATGTTGAAAGGTGATCGTAGAAGATGTTCATGCGCGATTCCACTATTACATATCTTTGGATTTTGCAGAAATGTCCGAAAAGTTATCTTTGGAGCGAAACACACAGTTGTGCTTGTACGAAAAGGTAACGATAATGATGCCATTTGGCGACCAGCCGCTGCTGCTTCTGGTAAAGTAATACTGTTTAAACTATCGCTGTGGATGCCAGTAATGACTCCATCGACTGCTGAAGAACAGCGTTTACTTTCTTTTATGAACACAGGTGGTAAGTCTCTGTTCTCGTGGTACTCAATGTCCACCGATAGTATCCAAAATAATGTTGGGTTATTCACGTGGCAAATAGCGACTCAACAGTGTATTTCTGCACCGAGACACATATTTATTGCGCTGAAAAATGCTAATCGGGTGGGTAATCAAGAACACTCACATATGATATTTGACATCCTTGGAGTCAGTGAGGTTTCTTTGAGGATAAACGGACATCAAGAACCATCCGAGAATATAATTTTAAATTTTGAAAACAATTATGCTCGCGCGTATCATCGACTGTTGTATATGGGACGTCTTCAAAACGTAGATACTGGTTTACAAATATCACAGTTGGATTTTACAACATTGTATCAAATCTATTACTTTTCACTAGAACATTTAGATTTATTTAGGCAGTCTGTCGTTGATATACACTTCAGGGCTAACGTGAATCCAGGTGCTAGTGATAATTACAAAGCAATCGCGGTTATACTTAGCGACAAAGCAGTGTTACTTGAAGGTGTTGGTGGTCGAATGAGAGTCGTTGATGCGCCAGTGGAAAATCTTAATGTGTTACTTTAATCCACGTTATTTAGAAACACGAGTATTTTATAAAATGTCTTACCATCATGTTAGTGGTAGTCTGACTCCTGGTCAGATTAAAAAACTACAATCCGCATCAGCAAACAAATGTGGGACCACAATAACGCTAAAGCACAATCAAATCACAGGCGGTGAAAATAAACTATCAGAACGTCAGCGCAAACATTTTGATAAAGCCAAACAATCCAAGACTGGAATACGACTTAAACTTTCCGCCGGAGCCATCAGTGACACCGCTAAGACAGGCGGTATATTTCCGCTTCTCGCAGCAATACCAGCGCTGATAGCTGCTGCTGACCCAGCTGTTTCAAAGGCGGCTGCGTTAGGTGCTGTTAGAACCGCTGCTGAAATGGCATTAAAAAAGCAACGGGAAAGGGCTTAAGACTTCCAGGAAGTTATCGAGGAAAAGGTCTGAAACTTCCAGGAACACTGCGTTAAAAACCAGCGGTTTTACACCGATCTCAAATTTTGAATTAACTTGATGCTGCTAAGCAACTAAAAATAAATTTTTTTTAGAGGTGTTTTTATGCGAGAACAATTACCAAAATATCCAAACAGCGCTGAAACCGGTATTATTAATCTCGATAACAGCACTGGACTTGGAACTCATTGGGTATCATACGCAATTGACCCTCGTGGAATTGTTTATTTCGATTCGTATGGGTTAGCTCCACCGCAGGAATATATCAAGTATGTCACACCCGTTCACGCAAAAGTTTGGTACTCAACGTTACCAACACAGAAATTAACCGATCCGCCAATATGCGGCCGTGAAGCAATTGCTGTACTTGGCCTATATCAAAATCATCATTATCACCTCACAAAGTTGTGCACAATTATACAAGTCAACAGTTTGAGAAATCATTGATTTAGATCCCCATTTGGAAAAACGGAGAAAGGAATAATGGTAGATATTTAAGGAAGATCCCACGGTGGTATTACTGCGAGTAAAAAGAAAAATCTGACATAGATCTGTCAAATTACGCGACAAAGACGATCTTAATGATCTCATGAACCTAGCTGGGGTTGACCGAGATGAAGTTGTTTTTCAGGACAGATACGGTGTTTTGAAAACGAGCAATATCAAATGGAATGATATAGTTCGACGAGTGCTCGTGCGGTCACGGATAGCATCCCTGTGTTTGCTGACGGCAGTAGAATCAGAGACTCAAGTATATCGTTTGCAACCATCAGAGATGAAATTGGAAGAAGTGTTGCTAATCGCTTGAAGAATACCGGTGACACAATGACAGGTGAACTCATCATGAACGGAAATAAAATAGTAATGCTCAACGATCCAACATCCGACGAAGACGTGGCAACAAAAACATATGTGGACGTTAACTACAGCACTGTAGATAATAAATTATCCACGTCACGGGCCCAGTATGACGTTCATGTAAATATGTTCACGAATCTTCGTAGAAATTTTAGAAAAATTGATGAAATCGAAAATGTTTTCTTTGGTACTCCATTGACCGCTGACATGAAACTCTCTATATCAAGACGAACATTGACACGATTAAAAAAACACAAGAAGATATCGTAAGTGGAATTCCTGATATCGTTAACAAAATTAATCTGATTAAAATTCCTCATAAACAGATTATCAACGTGGCATACACAGTGTCATCCGGGTTCGCAACATGGTCACAGCAAAATAATGCTATCAAACATACCGCGGAAATCACTGGTGTGTACAGGCTTTCTGTGTATAGCGCTGCAAAAATTTAGTGTATACACTACATATCCCTGGCGGCATTCAACCGATAAGTTTTCCGTGGTTGTGTCTGTTGTCTTAAATAGCGGAACCGAAGAAACATTTATACTGGAAGCAGCTGATAAGAAATTAACCGCAACATCTTTCTGGTGGTGTCTGGAATTTGTTGCTGAAACAACTCAATTGGTTACTGTATAAAATACAATGGAAGTTCAAAAATTTAGAAATGATCAAGTACGTGAATGGCAATCAGCGTTAAAAACTCTCATTGACAAGTATACCGCGAAAGTAAAAAAATACCGAAGACGTGTAGTTGCCATCGATGTTGTAGTATACTCGGTATCTACACTCGTCGCGTCCACCGGGGTAGTATTATCAGCGCTGACCTCGCTAACGGTAGCAATAGCAACAATATGTGTTTCATCATCGACGGCCATCGCTGGTGTTTTTAATGTTATCGCGAAAAAGATATCCACGTGCGCGAGTACAAAATTGCACGATTATATTACGCGGTTACACGCGGCAACAAACGCGTACTCGATATTATTGTCGCTGATATTATCCAGCCTCGATGACACAACGATATCAGATTCCGAATTTACCAACATGGTGAAGATATACAATGCAGTGATTGATTTAGAAAACCATCATTGAAAAATGACGGTTTAAATAATGACCGAACTACTTCATCAGATAGCCGCAAATACAAGTCCGCGGAAAACCACAATAATGACAGTAAACTCCACCAACCCTGAATACAGTATTAATTTTCCAACTGCGATTCAGGTAAGCGAGATCGCCCTTGGGGAGCTGCGAGTATACTACAGTTGGTCAAATATCCGGTCAAAATCATACGGTGGATTACAATCAAATAATTCGCTGGTGTTTGCAAATAAAAATAAACCAGATGGAACCCCCGACTGGAACGTTGTTGGGATACCGACCGGAAGTTATCAAATCGAACAGATCAATGACGAATTTGCGCTCAGAATAAAAAAACATCACAGGCCGGGAATCCAAAATAGCAATAACAGTTCATGAACCAAAATTCTCCTCTGCAATGATTACGCCCTTGATATCTATCAATCATCAATCAGATCAGTGCTAGGATGGCCTGATGTTAAACCGCCGTTGACTCCGCCGTTACCTGAACGAAAACGGTCTGATTTTACTTCAGATAAACAATCATGCAACGAAGTAAACACATCATACAAAGATCGCTTTCTTAAAATAAAAAATACAACTCGGGTTAGCGGGCTTCAATTTAATAATAAGACTGCTGTAGTTTGGTATTTTGACAAACATGATGGAACTGAATTTATATTCATTCGCCCAGATGAAATTGCTAGATATTTCAGAGTTATTAATCAAGAACATAAAACACAACGAGAAAGGCTACGGCAATGTTTCCAAGAACATCTTTTCGATATTGCAAGTTCACGCAGCGAAATCATTAAACAAGTAGAAATATTAAATCAACTTGTATCCTACATGGAATATATTAACCAGCGAGTAATTAAGGCAACAATTGATTACACTGACGACGAAAATCTCCATAAACAAAGATTTTTAAATCCACATTCGATAACAGAAGCTTATCTACCAAATTATAAATTTCCCGGGTACAACCCATCCGAGTTAGGAAAATCCGTCAACGATATCATCGATGAGTTTTTCCCTAAAATACTCGCCGAGCAAAAAAGAATAACCCCACCCCGGGATAACATTCTCCGGCAGAAAAATGACCCCAACGGGGCAGGCCGCCATGTATCTCCGGGAATCGTAAATATAACCTCGACGATGCAATCTATCAGACAAACACAGAAATATCCACACAGGCACAAGAAGGATATATCGTATATACTTTTACCCCCTGGATCTCTCATTGTGCAAGAGCCAATTAACCCGGTCTATCTACGGTGTCATAATCCACTGTTATCAAGAATAAATTTCAGACTAACTGACCAGTCCGGCAACTTGATTGACCTAAGAAATGAAACACTGAGTCTGAATTTATATGTAAAATCTTAAAGATTTTTAAATATTAAAAATCTACGATTCATCGTAGAGTGTTACCTCCGTTGTTTTTTATCAAGGAAATAGTACATACTTTAAAAATGTCACTGACACATTGAAAACAGCAACAAAAAATTCTCCTTCCTTGATTTTTATCCTTGATACATTTTTTTTACTGACAAATGGACTAAAATCAGTAAGAGAAAGACTAAAATCTGACATACTTTCACTTTCATTTCCACGAATGAGTCTAACTTTCATTTTGATTACCACTAACAGTTTCTGACATAATCTTTCTTCGTTGTCTCACACGAGTATTAATTGTCTTTTCTGCTTCGTATTCACGAGATAATTCTGATCTAATTTTTTCGATTGCACGAATGAGAGAGACAAATTTCCTCACCTCATTTTCTTTTACTATGGCTAACGATTGAAATATCGCGGTCTAAATTTTCTTTACGAATCTGTATTCCGATGGCAGGGTATACCCTCCCTCCTCCTTTCGTTCTTGCAATGTTTCAAAATCAGAAATAATTTTTTCAGGATTTAGTTCATCTGATATATTTATGCCGTCTTTTTCTAATTTTTTAATAGCAGAAATAATATCATTGATATTTTCGTAATTCATTATACAGTATATAATATGTATTTGAAAGAAAAATATTGTACACCCCTATGTGAAAACCTAGGGTGCCCATATAACATCCTAGCAAGTCCAGAAGGGTGTTTATGTTTACACTAAAGACGTCACAACCCGATATGAACCTCTAGGGTGTCCATATGGCATCCTACCAGGCTCAGGAGCACACGAAACACAACCCCCTATGTGAGCCCCTAACCTGTCAAACAGCAGTCTAGCAGACTTAAGAGGGTGTGTTTCCCAAGGACGGCAAAGCACATAAATCTTAATTCTAAGGAGGACGGCACAATCTCCCTATGTGATATCCTAGGGTGCCCATATAATATCCTAGTTAGTCCACAAGGATAGAGTAAACCTTAATTCTAAGGACGGCACAACACATATAGCATTTACAGTAAGGACGGCACAATCTACCATGAAACCTCTAGATTGTCAAATAACATTCTAGTAGGTTCAAGAATATATATTTACAGTAAACCTTAATTCTAAGGACGGTACAAAATATGTAGTATTTACACTATTTACAGTAAGGACTGCACAACACATATAGTATTTACAGTAAGCTATTTACACTATTTACAGTAAGGACAGCACAACACATATAGGACGGTACAGACGGACACGGGAGCCGTTCTCTACATTCAACAGATTTTTGCACACCCTCCCCCAAAATCAACCCCGGGAGAGTGCAAAAGAGCACCCACCATGTGGTGACATGGCCGGAAGGTGGGTGTTTGTCTGTTGAAGATCGAACAATCAGGAGAAAGAAAACGGGTCCTATAGTATATAAGCTGATACTTGGAAATTCAAAGATAGCTCACGCGATAGGCCTGACTTATTTGTTGTTTATATTCTTAATTCTTCTTAATTATAATCGCAGAAAAAATGTAGATGAACCAGTAAACCAGACGGATTCAGCAAAACAAATATATTGTCTGTGAAAAAAATATTATTTATCACCAATAATCGTTTAGACCTACCCGTACTGACAGTCCTTCATAAAAATCTACCGGAAGTAATCGGAGATAACTGTTAGGGCTTGAAATAGATCTGATGCCAGACTGATTGTTGAGATAGACCGTAGTTATTTTACTTCCGTGTTTGTCGAACCGTTACCACAAAAATATTTCTTGCATAGATATTCTGAAATCAAGGAGAGAGAAAAAATAAAGATACTGACTAAACGAGGAAAGAATGATAATTTACCTTTGAGTCTATTCTAGCCGGCATGTACATTTATGATACATTGAGAAACTGTAATAGCCCAGATAAGCGGTGACTGATTTGGTGCAACGTGTATACAACTTCCGAGAACATAATGAAGCTAGGGGGCGGTTAATCAGTACAGGAAACAACAATAACTCTATCAACCGCGTTACATATCCGCGATAGAGTTACCTCTCTTCATTGCCTGTATCTAAACATACCAAAATGAGATTCGCTGATCATACTTCTGAGAAAACGATGATTTGTATATTTTATTTGCGACTTTTCGTACTCCTTCGGGGTGAATACCGAAATACTTGGCAGCTGCGTTCATTGACTTAAATATTATTTTTTCATCTGTTTCAATATTAAAAGATTTAACCGCCTTAGGAATCTTTGTGTATTTCCCAGTCCCACCACGTGTAGAATTTTAGCTCGGTGTGATAACTTGAAGGTTCTGTAAAGAATTATTGTTCTTTTCTCCGTCAATATGATCGTTCACAAAACCGTCTTTGATCTCCCCGTGAAAAACCTCCAATATAAATTTGGGACAAAGATACCGCTTACCCCCAGCGGTGAATCTAAAATAACCAGCATTATCAACTACACCAACTGGTTTTTTTCCGCTGACAGTGTCTTACTACACCATCACGAGATGATTCATAATTTTTAATGTTGAGATATCTGACAAATTCATTTTGCTCCATTTATATATAATATTATTTGTCTAAGTTATAATTTATCTTAACAAATCTGGCTTTATAGTCTTCAGGGGTTCTTATGGCCTTAACAATGACAGGGTTGTTATTTTTGTTTTTTATCATAATATCGTTTTTACTCTCTGTATCTTTTACCACCACAACGCGCACACAGCTGTGTTTTGCATTTAACTCCAACACCACATCTTAAAGACGGTTGTGGACCAATACTTCCCCTCCTTACACTTTGCAAATTTTGACCGCAGAATTCATCTACGCAAGATTTGTTACAAGGAGTTGAAGACCCTACCATCGACTTGCACTGATTTCTTACTTGAGTCATTATATATATATATATATATATATATATATATATATATATATATATATATATATATATATATATATATATATATATATATATAATACTTTTTATTTAAATACTTGTCTGAAATATAATATGGAAGAATTTGAGATAATATATACAATCCAGCCTTGGATAACTTCCAGATTCGATCTTGACAGAAGAACCCCTGACTTGCGGTGGCGAACTCTGACTGATCTGACTATTAATCTGATTAATATAACAAAAATTTTGTGATGATGGGGCATCTCACACGTGGTCGACATTCAAAATTATACGTGACGACGAAGTCATTGATGCTACAATGAACGATACGCGGGCGAAAACGATTATATATTATATCAACGATCAGATATATTTTTTCAGAATAAAGTTTATTGTGTTAGCAGAAACAGATTCCGCTGAGTGGATTATCCGTGACAAACGTGACCTTGTTCTTGCTAATGGAAAAACCGCTGTGTTAAGTAAAAATTCCAAGCCAGGATTACTGACTGGTATGGACAGACCATATTACGAATGAGCGTATCCTATAACCGCGGTTGTGTATGGAATTTATCAGCTAAATGATAAACCCAACATTAATGATCTTGCACCAATTAGATTTTCAAAGTTGAATTGTGTAGCCGAGGGAGTAATCAAACATTTTACAAATGCGATGCGTGGAAATGGGTTAACGAATCTAAGACGTGAGCGAATAAACAATTGGGCCGAATCGGTCAAGGATACCAGAACTACAATACATGATGTCGCTAAGTTAGAGAAAACACTAAAATTCCCATTAATCGTAGCAACGATAACAGAAGAGATTTTACACGATTCGAAACATTATTAAAAAGGGGGGCTCCAATAAATATCGCTGATCATAATGCTCACGCGTGGACCAGCGTAGTCACAATATTTCCACGAGATCGAACTGTACGAATTTACCTAGTCTCTGGAAGAAACATGTTTGATTTTATTCACGAAATAAGTAAAAACGATCCTATGTCAGTATGGTTATTTAAAAGTTCAGATGATGAAAGATATGACAAATTTGTAACGACCTAACGGCGAAATATATCATAAAAAATCTCTTCATGAAGAAATGAAAAATCTTGCGCAGAAATTTTCAACAGAGAAAACTGACCAATTGCTAAGTAATTGTTTTACAGTTCCATCTGTTGCAGCTCACTTTGCAAGAGAGAAAAATTCGTGGAAGCCAATACGATTTGAATTTCTCGAAGACGTACAATTAAGTTGCTATGAATACGGACACGGTGGATTGTGGAAAACCAAATATGACCACGTTATCTCGTTTGATATGGTCGCGTGTTATCCTGGAAGTTTTCTTGGGTTGGGAGAGTGTTCTGGATATTTGGAAAGATTTGGACATCCCACAAACGAGATGACAAGAATATCGTTAAATGGACCACTACCTGATTTTGATCTAACCGGATTCGTTCGTATTGTATCATTCGAAATAGCTAAAGGTCTTCATCCGATCTGTTATGTTAGTTTGGTAGACACTTTTCAGAAAAACGCTGGGCACCAGTAGTTTTATTACGATATATGACTGATTGTAAAATATTAATATCGTTGATTGTAAGTGGGGCAATTATATCATATCGGAAACAGACCGAAGTTTGGTTACCAGCACCTGATGATCATAAAACCGCAAAGGATCTCGGTAGAAAAATAATCGGTAAATTTACTCAAGGTGGAACATATGATCATAAACAACATGATGCACGATTAATTCTAGATGATGCTGAATATGATTTTATAATCGATGATGCAACGAAGAGAAATAGATTTGTAAGTCGAGAAAACGCTAACTTATCTGACGGAACACGGTTAGATACAACTGTTGGTTATATTGATGGCGAGTCGCCTCAGTTTACTCATTTAAGATCTTCAATGCTCGCTTATGTTTCTATAAATTTATTATCGATGATAAATAGATTCCCTGACATTGAAGTCAGAGTTGCAACGGATTCGTTTTATATCGATATCCAGACACAAGACGGTCTATCTAAACGGGCCGGGGTAGTTCTGGTAAAACGCCTCGGGTGATCGAATTATTTCAAGAGAATTCAGATGATATAGTTGTTTTAACACATACACACATACTCGCAAATGAAATGAAACAACGGGGAGAAAAATCATGTACTTACCACAGCTTTTTTCGATACAAGGGTGACACATGGACTCCTGACCGAATGGGAGAGAAATATATTCCAAAACTTATTTGGGATGAAGTGTGCACAGTATCTAAACATACATTTAACATGTTTCTCGATTGGTTGTTATTGAAAAATACAGCTGTGATAATGTGCGGCGATCACGGTCAACCACCACCGTTTGTTGGACCATCTCCACATAATTGGCTAAAGAATTTTGTAGATTATTAAGAGGAGATAACTGATGATCATAGATCTCTTGATGCAGAATTAAAAGAATTAAAAAAATTAATCAGACTACAACCGAATACAATTCAGTATGAAAAAATGCGTAAAATAATTTCTGAAACTTCAATGAACGACTTTCTTCAAGTGTGGAGACCAAATGATTTGATAGTGGCAAGTAGAAAGATAGTTCTTGATACACTTCAACAGAGGTTATTTGAAAAGCATAAAGAAAAGTTTTCAGATCTACGTGTGCCATTGTGTTATAGACCAGTTGATTCACGACGACAGAATATCGACGTTGATATACCAGGACAGACTGAGAAACAGAATCTCGTATTAAATGATGTTGTTTTGGTTGATGTCAGTGTTGTTGAGGATGAGCTACACGCTGATAAATCCCCGTGGACGTTAGGATAAGCAATGACAATTCACTCATTTCAGGGGTTAACCATCTCTGATCTTCGAGTTTGGATTGTAGATGATATGTCGAATGGTCAAATTTAGTTTATCTGTCTCGAGTCTGAAGAATATCTCAGCTGCGAAGAATTGTCATAGACGTTACAGAAAATATCAATGATGTTATTGACAGCAATATAGTAAGAAAAAATTAGCCAGTTATAAACAAAGTGGCCAAAAAAAAAACGCGACTTTGATCTAGATGTTGAATTTGTCATAGCGCTAAAACAGCAGCAGAATAATCACTGTGCGATCTGTAATTGTGTAATGTTGTGGCAGTACTCGAGTAATAATCCTAGACAATTTACCGTAGATAGAAAAGATACTAGTCGCGGTCATGCAGGCGAAAATGTGATGCTGACCTGTCTCGAGTGTAATCGACGTAACGGCGCTAGTTAAGTGATCGCGGTGGTAATTGCGTGTCTTCGGAAATTACTTGTAATTGTTCACGTGTAAATCCACGTTTAGGAGCAGTTGAATCTAATCTGTAGATTGCAGGTCTACCCACGAATCTTACCACGCTGACAATTTTGTGTGTTGTAATACTCCAGACAGGATCAGTTGCTCTTTTTTTTACCACCTTCAAGTTCACCAGGATCATATAATTATCATAATGTCACATTACCCAACACTGGCTGCACTGGAAAATCACGTCGTTGTACTGGTATATGCGAGCTTGTAATTGCTTGTAATTGTGTTAATAGGTTTCTTGTTGGTTGTTCGATTAATTTCATTATTTAGCGCAGCTATTACACTTCGTAATCTTGCAACCCATTCGCGAGATCTAGTATCTTGAATTATTTCCTTCGCGTAGTGATATCCAAACAACCGCTCAGCAAGTGTTCGATTAAATCGCTCAACAATTGCCTGATCACGGTGAATTGCAGTATGTTCTCGTCGTATTTTGACATTATGTCGCTTCATCAGCGATGATGTCGCGCCCTGAAATTCTTTGCCAGGATCAACCTGTAACAGTTGTGGCCATCGTAGACTACCTCGTCGACAAATTCGTTTAAACGCAGAAGCTACTTCGGCAGATGTCTTTGGTGATGACGGCTCTGCTTCTTTATGCAACATCAACGACAGATAACGCGTATTTGTATGTTACTCGACGTCTTCCAATTTTGATAGTATCATGTGATAAAAATAGAATATCAGCCTGATGAACTTCATATGGGACGCTGACATCAAAATGCGCGTACTGTACCCCCACTCTGCTGCTGTTCTTCCCATTGTGTATTGTGCTCATTACACAAAATATTCATCGTCATTGTGTTATTTTGTCTCATATAGGTATCGCTGCAGGATCGTCTCATACCCTTACTGGCGCTGCAGTCAACACGCTGTGCCTTCCACATGATCCAATATGGGGCACCTACACAGACGGCCTGGAGAATTATGCATTCATGTATGGCGCCGAGTACATGGATCAAGGTCTCTTCAAAATGACAAATGCCGAGGCACTCTCAAGCCATAATATGCTATGTGTCGTCTGCCGCAGCAGACTGAGGACCACCACCTTTATGCTTCCAGCGAGAAATCGTTGCTTTGGTGACTGGCATGTGGACTATCACGGCTATCTGATGACGGGATTTCATGCACATCCGGCGTCCTCGGATTATATCTGTGTGGACGAGGCTCCAGAGGCGGACCCCTCCGTGTTCCGGAGGAGAGTACGGTGTTCTAATGTACAGAGTCGAGAACATATGTGGTTCACTTTCGTGCCCACAATATAAGGAGGGCGAGAACTGACCTGTGCAATTTGCAGCAAATAAATATACACTTTTTCTCCTGTTTGAAAACAGAAAGCAATCTCAAGCAACCAAATATATATATTTTCCTGAATAAAAGTAGAACTTTACTTGTATATCAAACGCCTCCTCAATCTGCCGTCAATACACATGCATATAGAAGTGTCATAGTAAGTATTTTGCCATCATTTCTTTTCTGGATCCTGATTGTCGTCAGAACTTCTATTCCCCTATGACTTGGCAAACAATCCACACAATATATGCAGGGTGTGGATGATTATCATTAATAATCCAAGAAAGTAAAGTGGCCTAGCCGAAACAGCCATTGTCGCTACTACTGTTTTGTCACCAATAGTACGGGTAACCCTTATACTTCTGAAACTCCAGTTTGGTGTTGATATTATCTATAATTTCCTCTGCTATTTGGTTGCCTTACTCTTCTCCATGTCTTTGCTTTAAATAATATTCTACCAGTTTTGTTGCAAAGTAAGGGGATACCGCTGTAATTTTTGCAAGTTGGAGGAAGTGTGGTAGGCTTTTTACATATTTCTTTTTAAATTCATTCGATCCCATTATCATTAAATATATATCATAACTTATCGCCAGAAGAGTTTCATGTTCGTGAGTCTTAATGCTTTTAATTGTAAGCTGTATATCTTTATTTTATTGATATACGATATTTTTTTACCTAAAGGCAATATTTGAGAGCATTCCACATCTGATATGATCTGGTCAAGCTGATTCCATATCGTCATTACAGGAACAGAACCATGCAGGTGTTGTATTTCCTTAACAGTTTTCGGCAGAAAGTATGCTAATATTTTTGGCATTTATATATCGGTGTTGTTTAAAAATCAAAAGTACTAAACGTTTATTGTCTAAATGCGCACGGTTCCTTATTTGTTATCGGAGTTGTCGGTGATTTTCTATTTACGCCAAGAGAGTCTCGAATTCATCCCCACTAATAATTTAACCCTCGATAGCCACTGAATACAGTTCACTGATAGTGTTGAGACTGATTTGTGTCGCTGCAATCAGGTCTGAATAGATTCATACTCATGAATAAAATCCTATTGAAATTAATTTGTTAGCAACCCCAGAGACGCCAGTTACTATCGATGTAGCCCTACGATGGTTGTTGTTGCCGTGATTCCACCCACGCCGCAAGTCCATCAACATAATTTACAGCCAAACACGCTCGCTTGTGTTTCACGCTTATTCCACTTCTCTTGGTCATTTCAACTCGCAGCCGTTTTTCTGCTTCGGTCATTATTTTTCTCTTAATAATACAGTTGCGTAGACCAATTACATGACACACTGACTCTGTCACGACACTCCACCTCAGGTGAGTTTGTACGCGCACATTCTAGCCAATTATTCTTTACTTTTCTACAATTGTTATATAATTATATCTCTTGTTGGGGGATATTTAAATTTCTGGCAATTTACGTTGGTGGGGGGAGGGGGCTGTAGCCACTTTTATGTAAAAACACACTGATTTCACCCATAGCTTTTACATCTGGTGATCGTTATTGTCCAACAACTATTACCCAAACAAGTGCATTCTTGTTACATAACAGTCAAGGTCTTAATTTTCTCAACTGAGTCATTGTTGGATTGAAAATATTTGCAGTAATCGTAGCCGTGATCGTAGTGGTGAATACCCTTTCGCCGTTGTATAAATTAAACCCGAATGATTGTGCACCTTGTAGTGCAGTCAATGTTTGGGCGTTTTCACTTGCACGTGCGATGATTCCAAGCTTGCCTGAAGTTGGCATTGATACATCAATGTGATTGCAACGACCAATTGCTACTTTAAAGCAGATATTCATGGAAAAAGGAAAATTGTTATCGATGTTAGTTTCCGCTGCCAGTTGGTCCAACACCCCGTCGGTAAATTCGGCAACTTCATCACCGCGGTCAGAATCCATTACTTATATAATAATGATAAAAATCTAATCTTAAAGCAAAAGGCCAAAGACGGTTAAGTACCTGTCAGGATAAGCACTGAGTGTTTCGAACTGATTTTCATCTCTGTCAACTAATGATGTTTATAATTCAACTGTGTTAATTTCGATAATATTACTGTTCGACCTGTTAATTTGTGATATGACTGAAACGAAGTAAAAACCAAGATTCTGCTTGCCAGTAATCAACATTCCAATTTGAATTCCAGTTATGATAAATAAGTGTGATGCGGACTCACGCACCTTTAAGATGTGACGTTTAGGTGTGTCAAAATTACTTACACGAGAACTAAAAGCAAGCCGAACATTTGCTAAGGTTATGTCATTTTTTTCCCACTCCTTCTTAGATTAATATTCCTCGCATATGGTTTTATGACGTTAGCTCGCATGGTAGTGGTGGTACGTTACTGATCTGTTCATCCACGTATTGTTTTGTTGTTGCATTAGTATCAACAACATTCTCATTGATATAAATAATCGATAATCCGGCGTCCCCGATACAAATGATTTCAGTGATTTCAGACTCGGTTCTTTGCAACGACGCCCTTCAAGGGGACAACAAGATTTTGAATGTCAGCATTAGGCTTTTTAAGTTTGACACTTTGATCTTCAGAAATCTCAAACTCACCTGGGTCAACGTCAACAACTACAACAGTAAACTCAGTAAAATTCACTTTGATGGCAAACCTGCTCAGATCCACATTTACGCCATGTCCTAGGACTGAGAAACGTACGTAAATTTTAATAAGCATTTTGAATAATATTAAACGTACTTTAATGTGGAATCAATAAATGCTTGATGAGTTGGTTAACATTAAGTGCACGCAACGATTCAACAATACAAAGAGCGTTTACGCGATCATGCAACGGAGTTTGTACTCGTTCAGTGAAATAAAACAGTGGTTGTCGTCCGCGTAGGCTGCTAGTGGCCTTAATGAAATAATTAACAATTTCAACTGGTTCTGCTAGACTTTATGAGCCATAATATATATTTATGCTCTTGGTTATGATCTCGTGTTACATTTTGAAACGCAAAAAGACAAGTGCTGATGCGGTAAGTCCATGTTGAATTCTTATCTGTGATGTGAACTGTCCCATAATACCAGTTGGTGGGTGTGCGTCTGTGGTATGTGCAAGAAACGACAGCGTTGACTGCGGTTCTGGATTGCATAAACGATAACAAACGTGATTATATAGTGAGTGAAAGGGTCAGGACAGGCATCCAGAAAGTCAATGTTGACAATTCAATTTTTCCATTAATACCGTCTGTGCACCAAACTGCATCTTGGACGTTGTTTTACCGAAGAAGGTGACTGTGTGTTTGGCTCCAAAATAACTTTGAGACATCTCTTTAAAAGCCCCAAATATGTGACTGAGGGAAATTGCGCACGAAATCCTTAATGAGTCAACAATGAATCGTGATTGATGCTGTTTAAATCCGTGACAGAAATTTGAGTTGCGCCTAGACATTAAAGGGTCGGTGGCAGCAGGTCTAACATCCATGGTAGATGGTTTTGGTGGATCTACAATAGAATCCCGCACAATTGGATGAAATGTATAGGGTCTAATATCTGCATGAGCAGATCAATCTTTGAAAAAGATCATTGTTGGGCCAGCTGTTCTCGTGTAATCGTGGCTGTATCTGGTGAGTCCAAGAAATGTAGTGGCTATGTCGACGTTCTCAAGAATTTATTCCAATTTCCTTTCCATAGATGGAATAACGTGCACTTTTAAACAACGCCATCATTATATTGTCAACAAATCCAGGTTGGAGATTGCCATTGTAATTGTTACCACGGTCGGTATGTACTAGTTTTCCCTGAATTTCCTGCACATGCAATTTTTTTTTTATTGATTGCGGTCTCTATCTGGGTATGAGTAATACTGAAAATCTTGTATACTAGAAAAAGGCGCGCTCATCTCAATGGCTGAATCAAATATTTCTCACCCATGAGACAAAGAAGTCTACTTGTTTTGCTAACCTTACTTTCCGTGTCTCAGTCTAGTCATCTCAGGCCAGTCGTCTCAGTCAAGGTGTTCACGCGCTCAGAACTACTTTTATAAAAAGAAACCCTTGTTATCTTATGCTGTGCATGACGTAGTTGTTCTAAAATCAAACAACAACAACAGGAACAAATATATAACAAAAACATAGTAACTTAAGTTAAATCCATCTTTGAGAGCACACGATACAAAAACATTTCGAGAGAGACAAAGACAAACGCATATGATGTCGAGCTTTTTGGTATTATGCTTGTTCGTTCCACACAGCATGGTCAATTTTATCCTATATGCAGGCCCAGATCAGTACATTTTTAAATCAGCCTCATTAAATGTAGCTAAAGCTACGTAACTAGTTTTAAATACTTCGTGTGAAACAAATTATATACTGTTAGCTACATTTAATGACGCTGACCTGAAAATGACTGTCCTACAGATAGGATAAAATCCTCAATGGTGAAATGAACAATATAACATAAAACACTGATCCATGCATATATACTATAGACATATACACTTCATAGCCTACCTACTCTCTTAACACCTACGGAAAAATTAGCAACAGCTAGAAAAGTGATATAAAGCACATGCATTTTTTTTCTAATTTTGTTAAGCATCTCCACTGTGCCCCGGTTGAATCAAAAATATACCTACAATATTTAATGACAAATAAGAGACTTACCAGCCAGAAGGAATAATTTATTCATCAGCACATTAATCCATAAGCAAATTTCAATGTAGCACTTGCCATATTTCCAGGACAGAAAAAATAAATGTTCAAAGAATCCGTGAACTTGAAAGTTTAGCACATGGTTATCCGCTAGAGTCCGTTTTTGAAGGGTCTATTATACACGGGGGTACTTTTAAAATCAATATTAAGGACAACACAAGTATGTCAAACACAGTTTCACCTCCTCCAAAGAAAAGAATAGTGATATACAATAGTGACGCAGATCTCTACTTACCCATGAATAATCTAAAGAAATATGTTACTCTTCGTTACAGGTTGTACTAAGTATAACTACAGTAGAGCTGAGTAGCCAATATCGTTTTTTATTTACAATATAACTTTTCAAAATTGGAACTGATGAAAATAAAACAGTTTCTTGCAATAAATACTAATTATTTATTGTCAATTTCATATAACATCCATATATTAAATGTGATAATACCTCATTATTATGCGACGTTTTATGGTGTTTTTTTTATTGCTCACGCGTATTAACTGTGTACTTCTGACGCAACGGTCACACCACAGCCCTCATTAACATATTTATATTAATGCGCCGCATGTAAACATTGGATGTGAACACTAGTGCAGAATTCTTTTTACTTTGAAGGAAAATATTGGATGAGAAAAATAATCTTCGTTGGCGTTTGGACCGAGACAAGGAAATCCCACTCGGGCAAGCCTCGTGGGGAGACTAATAATATAAACCCTTGACTGGGATTTCCTAGTCTCGGTCCAAACCCCAACATAGATTCTATATATCTTTCAACCGAGGCATTGTTTATACATTATTGATCTTGTCTAATAATATCTTTAGCGTGACGGCTTTAGTGGCTTCACTACTTACATCCTCAACTTTAACCCACTTCCCATTGCTAGATGTGCAGTCACTGAATCAGATCATCGTTGTTGCGCGGCTTCATTAATGATTTTACCAACCGCAGGTAGCGTAGTGTCTGTCGATGGTAGTGTAAGCGCTTTTGATGGTGCTCGGGTCACTAATCGTTGTAGTCGATCTCAAATTGATAGAATCTGAGATTATATTGCGATGACAGAATTTAGTGTGTGATCATTGGAACATATATAAATTTTAGTGTCTTCGCCTGTCACCAATTAATTCTTGGTCGAATTGCTTCATTGGCACGTATGGAAATTTTACAGTCTTCGCCGGTCACCAATCGAATCTTGGTCGAATCGGTTTATTGGCTGAGTCTTTGCTGCGGAAGGAATTTCAATTTTATTCGAAGAGGCGCCAGTGCTTGCTGAAAGGTCAAATGAGTTGTTTTTGGGCAGACCATCAAACGGTTGTGATCGGATATTAGGCCAACTGCAATACGCTTGCAGCGACGCAAGAGCAATGTCAAGAGTGAGTAATTCACAAGCGGTAACAGGTGCAGAAAAAGTCACACTGCATTCTGGTTTCGTTGAGATTATAATCATCGAGGCGAGTTGTATTTACAACAACATATTGCACCGCAGCAACCATTTCGCAGCACACGCAGGGTCTTAATAGTTCAGACCTTATCACCGATTTACGATCATTCATTCGTCGTATATATCACTGATATCTTCAACAAATTCATTCATTAGCGTACAATAAGTATTTCAGTCCTTGATGTTATTGGTGAGCAGCTCCCGACAAATTTAATTTAGTACATATTGCTATCAAAATATGTAAATACCGTCTTCTTGCAGTAGAAAAAAGTAATTAAGCTTACAAAAGTCTTACGTAATCCCGTTATTTATTTGTATTGCTGCATATTCTCGCTTATAACTGCAAACTGCATAGACTCAGATCTGTCATCGAAGAATGCGTGGGCAGATCTGGATCAGTGTATTTTGTTAGGAGTAATCATTAGAACGAATAACACAGGCACTGATCTTTCGGCGATCATGCAAGGGAAGATATATGTCTATGTTGTTTGCAGTTGGACACTCTCATAAGCGAGTACATACGGCATTATAGTTATTAGATGTGTAGTCGATTCATAAGTGCATACATGGTTATGAATTTTCTGTCTTATATGAAAATCCTTACTCGTGTTACCTCTTTGAATATCTTGTTTTTAAATCTATCTCTTTGAAATTTGTATAAGTGTCACTTTTATTTTTACTCCTAACTGGTTGTTAGGTTTTCAACCTTTTACCTGAGATCAATTGAAAAAGAGCTTCAATATATATAATCACACAGAAATGATTTGAAACTTAAAGAATTAATAGTTTAGTATTGATTTAAAGGGTTTTGCTCTGCAGATGTTTCATGTAACTATTACTTTCTAAATAACACAAATTAGGCAAATATTATCAACTCTCAGTCTCCTTTCTCTGAGGCATTTGAAATTAGCCTTTAGTACTTTCTATAAAAAGGTGTAAATGTATTACACGTAAATGAAGTATAATTTCTAAATAGTAACACACCAGTGTAGTCATCAATGTTTTCACTTCTGCCATTTGTAAAACCTTATTTTTCAGGCTGTAAAAATAATAAACTTTGAATTATTGCTCGTGTTATTAATAGACACAAAAGTTAATAATGAATCTGAGCAAAGAATGCATCCCATTTGTGACGTATGACCCAATACACGTATGTAGCTCAAATCAACAATAAGGCACCCAAATTAAAGAACGAATCGTTCACTCCAGCCAATAAAAAGAAATCCAAGATTGTCGATGGACACTTGACATTCTGGCTGCGATATTGGTTCAGTATTTTCTAGTTTGTCGATTTGCTTTCTCCATAACATCTTTCTGAATAACATGATACAACAGTTCGAAATATTTATGCCTAAAATAGGGTTTAGAGGCTTAATTATCCTTATGGGGTTAGTGATGGTTGTTTGTCTGGCTGTTCTTCAAATGAAAAGTCTAGCAAACTTGCACGAACTCGGACTGACCGTGGCAACAATGAAAAAGAAAGAAGAGTATAATGTGAAAAAAGATTTGGATAAGACAGGGAGATACGGAAAAATGTCCAGGGATGCAGTATATGGAGAAGACATTGCGATATTGCGGGTAAGTGGCATGAAGCTAGAATTGGTGCAATTTGCGGGCAGTCGATAATACTATACTAGAGTAATATTAATAGTTACACACACATTAACATGGAAGAAGAGGGAAAGAGAAAGATAGATAGAATTATATTTAAAAATGACTGTTTGTACTAACAGCAAGTGATCATGCGACTTTTTTTTAAAACTATCTATACATTTAGACCTATCAATATAACGAAGTTTACTTTTTCCGTAAATCATCCAAGCTTTTGAGTTATCATAAGATATACTGCTCTATTCTGTGGAAAAATCCAAGTTTAATCAGTGAATTTTAATTTTACAAATTAATGTTTTGGCATAACCATTTTCGTATAGACTCTAGGTTACTATTCATATTTGATAAATTAATTTCTAGTCATCTCTATTTCGTTCAGCCGCCAAAAGATGAACGCCGCCGGCGAGCAGTGGATGACGTAGGACCAGCAATAGACAACAGTACCATGAATAAAGGTCACGAAAGTATACATACACCGACTGGGACTGGTACATTTCTGACTCTCTCCCTCCATCATTTTGCTTCTTCTCTCTTTATGCCTTATTTATGATTATCTACAACAGATACTTGTAAGCACTTCTTGCTCTCCGACTATTAGTCTCTGCAATTTCCGTTATTAAAAGAAATGTTAATTTAAATACTATCGAGCAGATTTCTTTGTTTTACAACATGCAAGTCGAAGTGGCCCACAGAACTAAAATTTTCTTGCAATTATGGTAACTTTCTATGACAATCTGATTAAAAGAAGATCTCCACCGTTCTACATGAAGATTTGACAGCAATCACTTAAGGGTCACATTGTGAGCTTTGAATTAGCCAATGGAAATGCAGCTTTCGGAAATTTGCAAGTGAATCAAATCGTTCGTCACACATCGATGCTCTTCAGCCATACTGCTCAATTTCCCAAACGCAAAGATATGACTTTTTCTGATTCGCTGATAAAATTAACGAGTAGGGTAAGACCTTAAGTTTGAACCAATTTTGTCGTCTGCTAATGTCCAATATCTGCGAATTTCACCTCGTGTTTTCTGTTTCTTTGTTCATGGCTGAAGATTAATCTTAGAGAAGATCCAGTTTTGGAATTATTTCGATTCTGTCACTAATAAATTGCTCATAACAAGTTTTCTGAAAATCTAATTGCCTATATATTAGTAAAGGTGTTTACAAAACAATGTTAAAAACGTATTCCTTCTGATGATAAAAGTCCATACGTTTTGACGCTCGTAAACAAAACTTATACTCTTGATAAATATATAAAAAGACAATGAAAGTAACACAATATCTGGGAATTTCACTATTTTGGTCCCTCTACTCGCAATGGGAATTTCTATTTTCGGGTTTCCTCCTCACGTGCAAATAATTTAATAACATTGGTGCATTTTAAGAAATTACATCTCAAACAATGGGTATTTTTAAGGTTGCAAATTAATAACATCGATGCTTTTTGAAGAATTAAACCCGATAACGGATAGAGTTGCAAAATAATAACATTGATTTATTTTAAGAATTACAGATTATACAACTGGTATATTTGTAGGTGCAAAGTATACCTGATAGAAGGATATATTTGCATTCGGCGAGTGTTGGTCAAGAACATTTCAATGTACAAACCTTAATCATCTTTATTTTTCGGCGCAGATTTCAAATGAAATTAATTTTGGGGCAAATGAATGTGTTCTGAATGTAGATTATGCAAGTGGGATATGTGTCATTGAATGTTGTTGACAAATAAAATTGTTGAAGACTTTATTGTATTAGATCAGGCTTATACAATTATCAAAGATACATCCTAGATATCTCAAGATTTACTTACATGGGATGAGTGGAAGACTTCCTTACATTGAATGTAACGTTTTAAAAACCTGTTGTAATTATTTTTTGCACTCCTAGCAGTAGTATTTTATAAATATATAAGGTCAAATTGAATTATGATTATGAAGACGAATTCAAATCCGAATTGTTTTGGTGTCAACATCTGTTCTCTTTACACAGGTGGCGCTGTATACACGCGGTGGGGAAGAACAACCTGTCCTGACGATGTCAATACAGAAATAATTTATTCAGGTCAGTAAAATTTGTGATTAGATGTTGCAGAACAGAACATTTTTCACGTATCAAGCTTTTCTCCAAGATGTGACTGTGACCATTCTTATCTAACCTGATTTCGTTTATTTAGATTTGATATAGATAGAATTACCTATCTTTGGCAATGAAAATTACAGTCTGTTCTTCCCATAGTTATTGGCATTGTGCTCATTACACAAAATATTCATCGCCATTATGTTCTTTTGTCTTCATATAGGTATCGCTGGAGGATCGTATTATGACCATACAGGCACTGCAGTCAACACGCTTTGCCTTCCACATGATCCAATATGGGGCACCTACACAGACGACCTGGAGAATTATGCATTCATGTATGGCGCCGAGTATCACGATCAAAGTCTCTTCAAACTGACAAATGCCGAGGCACTTTCAAGTCATAATATGCCATGTGTCGTCTGCCGCAGCAGACTGAGGACCTCCACCTTTATGCTTCCAGCGAGAAATCGTTGCTTTGGTGACTGGCATGTGGAATATCACGGCTATCTGATGACCGGACATCATACACATAAGGCGTCCTCGGATTATATCTGTGTGGACGAGGCTCCAGAGGCCGACCCCTCCGGGTTCCGGACAGAGTACGGTGTTTTAATGTACAGAGTCGAGGCCATATGTGGTTCACTTCCCTGTCCACAGTATATGCAGGGGCGAGAACTGACCTGTGCAATTTGCAGCAAATAAATATACACATTTTCTCCTGTTTGAAAACATATATATATATGAACTTTACTTGTATCCTGAACGTCTTCACAATCGGCCGTCAATACACATGCATACAGAAGTGTCATAATAAGTATTTTGCAATCATTCCTTTTCTGGATCTTGATTGTCCTCACAACCTCTATTCCCCCATGGCATGGCAAAGAAGCCACATACTATATCAGGTGTGGATGATTATTGTTATTAAATCCACGAGAGTAAAGGGGCTTATGCGAAAATGTCTTTGTCGCTACTACTGCTTTGTTACCAATTGTACGGATAACCCTCATGCTTCTGAAACTCCAGTTCGGTGTTGATATTATCTTTAATTTTCTCTGCTATCTGGTTGCATTCTTCTTCTCCATGTCTCTGCTTTAAATAATATTCTACTAGTTTTATTACAAAGTTATTGGATACCGGTGTAATTTTAGCAAGTTGGAGGAAGTGTGATATGCTTTTTACCATATTTTCTGGATGAGTTGATTCCATATCGTTATTACAGGAACAGAAACATGCAGGTATTGTATTTCCTTAACAGCTTTCGGCAGAAAGTATGCTAATATTTTTGGCATTTATATATCGTTGTTGTTTAAAAATCGAAAGTACTAAACGTGTATTGTCTAAATTCGCACGGTTCCTTATTTGTGATCAGAGGTGTCGGTGATTTTCTATTTACGCTAACAGAGTCTCGAATTAAGTCCCGCTAATTAACTTTACCCTCGATGGCCACTGAATACAGTTCACTGATTGTGTTGAGGCTGATTTGTGTCGCTGCAATCAGGTCTGAATAGATTCATACTCATGAAAGGAATCCTATTGAAATTAATTTCTTAGCAACCCCCGAGACACCGGTTACTATCGATGTAGCCCCGACAATAATTACGATTGACGCACCTACGATGGTTATTGTTGCCGTGATTCCACCCACGCCACAAGTCAATAAATATCATTTACAGCCAAACACTCGTTTGTGTTTCACGCTCATTCCGATTCTCTTGGTAAATTTCAAGTCGCAGCTGTTTTTCTGCTTCGGTCATTATTTTTCTCTTAATAATACAGTTGCGTAGACCAATTACATGACACACTGACTCTGTCCCAATTCTTCACTTCAGGTGAATATGCACACGCACATTTTAGCCAATTAATCTTTCTTTTTCTTCTACAATTGTCATACAATTATAAAAAAATCTCTTGTTGGGTGATATTCAAATTTCCGGCAATTTAAGTTGATGGGGGAGGGGGTGTCGCCATTTTTATGTAAAAACACACCGATTTCACCCATAGCTTTTACATCTGGTGATCGTTATTGTCCAACAACTATTACCCAAACAAGTGCATTCTTGTTACATAACAGTCAAGGTCTTAATTTTCTCAACTGAGTCATTGTTGGATTGAAAATATTTGCGGTAATCCTAGCGGTGATCGTATTGTGAATACCCTTTCGCCATTGTATAAATTAAACCCGAACGATTGTGCACCTTGTAGTGCAGTCAACGTTTGTGCGTTTTAACGTGCACGTGCGATGATTCCAAGCTTGCCTGAAGTTGGCATTGATACATCAATGTGATTGAAACCGCCAATTTCTACTTTCAAGCAGATATTCATGGAAAAAGCAAAATTGTTATCGATGTTAGTTTCCGCTGCCCATTGGTCCAACACCCCGTCGGTAAATTCGGCAACTTCATCACCGCGGTCAGAATCCATTACTTATATAATAATGATAAAAATCTAATCTTAAAGCAAAAGGCCAAAGACGGTTAAGTACCTGTCAGGATAAACACTGAGTGTTTCGAACAGAATTTCATCTCTGGCAACTAACGATGCTTATAATTCAAATGTGTTAAATTCGATAATTGTGCTGCTCTCCCTGTCAATTTGTGATATGACTGACACGAAGTCAAAACCAAGATTCCGCTTGTCAGTAATCAACATTCCCATTTGAATTCCAGTTATGATAAATAAGTATGATCAGAATCGCGCACCTTTCGGATGTGACGTTTAGGTCTATCAAAATTACTTACGCCAGAACTAAAAACAAGCCGAACATTTGCTAAGGTTATACCATGTTTTTCCACTCCTTTTTTGATTAATATTCGTTGCTTATGGTGTTATGAAGTTACTACCCATTGTAATCGTGGCACGTGACTGATCTGTTCATCTACGTTTTGTTTTGTTGTTGCATTAGTATCAACAACATTCTCACTGATATAATCAATCGATACTCCGGCGTCCCCTATACCACTGATTTTAGAGACTTTAGTCTGGTTCTTTGCAAAGATGCCCTTCATGCTGACAATAAGATTTTGAATGTCAGCATTAGGCCTTTTAAGTTTAACACTCTGATCTTCGGAAATCTTAATCTCACCTGGGTCAACGTCAACAACAAGAACAGTAAACTCAGTAAAATTCACTTTGGTGGCAAACCTGCTCAGATCCACATTTACGCCATGTCCTAGGACTGAGAAACGTACGTAAATGTTAATAAGCATTTTGAATAATATTAAACGTACTTTAATGTGGAAAAATAAATGCTTGATGAGTTGGTTAACATTAAGTGCACGCAACGATTCAACAATACAATCACCGTTTGTGGGATCATGCAACGGAGTTTGTACTCGTTCAGTGAAATAAAACAGTGGTTGTCGTCCGCGTAGGCTGCTAGTGGCCTTAATGAAATAATTAACAATTTCAACTGGTAGTGCTAGACCCTATGAGCCAAAAGATATTGTTATGCTCTTGGTTATGATCTGGCGTTACATTTTGAAACGCCAAAAAGACAAGTGCTGATGCGGTAAGTTCATGTTGAATACTTATCTGCAATGTAAACTGTCCCATAATATCAGTTGCTGGGTGTGCGTCTGTGGTATGTGCAAAAAACGACAGCGTTAACTGCGGTTCTGGATTGCAAAAACGATAACAAACGTGATTCTATAGTGATTGAAAAGGTTAGGACATGGCATCCAGAAAGTCAATGCTGACAATTCAACTTTTCCATTAATACCGTCTGTGCACCAAACTGCATCTTTGACGTTGTTTTACCGAATAAGGTGACTGTGTTTGGCTCCAAAATATCTTTGAAAACATCTCTTTAAAAGCCCCAAATATGTGACTGAGGGGAATTGCGCACGAAAACCTTAATGAATCAAGAATGAGTCGTGATTTATGCTTTTAAATTCATGACAGAAATTTGAGTTGGGCCTAGACATCAATGGGTCGGCGGCAGCAGGTGTAACATCCATGCCATAAGGTTGTGGTCGGTCTACAATACAGCCCGCACAATTTTTTCAAATGTATAGAGTCTAATGTCTGCATGAGCAGCAGAGAGGGCGAGCAGACCATAGAATTCCGACAAACAAATAAAACAAACAAAATAAAATCATCTCGTAGAAAGATCCAGATTTTTACAAATAAACGTTTCCTGGAGATGATTTTATTTTTTGTTGAAACCAATCCCGTCAATAAAACCTTAGTTCGAAAAGGTAGCTAAAAATAAAGTACTCAAAGTGTTTATTTATTTTTTGTTTAATTACTGGACGACCAACATTGGTAGACGCCCACTTTGCTGCTATTAATTTTAAAAATCAGAAACGTTAAACGATTTTATCAAGACCCACACGATATCTTGTTCTTGGATCATGTAAATTTATTGTTATAAATCCATGCGGAGTAGCTTGCGCTCGTGAAAAGAAATTTCTGAATTTAATTATATCCATGTCACCGCTGCACCAAGTTTGATGAATATTTCGCAGCGTGTGTGTGTCTACGCCATTAAACACAACTAAAATATTACAATTGTCCCTGATTACTTTTGGTATTTGTGTATATCGTTGAGTAACATAGATCACATCTGTATTTTTATGTCTGCCACGAGAAAATATTCTAGCTGGATTTGTTTGTTTATCTAGCATCACATCGTCGTATACAACTAAATTATTAATAAATCCGTCTAAAACATCTACGGATGGTTCTTCATCAATATCGGTTATAAACTCTATAACATCATTACCTTCGTCCAGTAATCTTGCGTTTTCAATGAAATCTTTAAGTACATCATAACATCGTTGATCATCAGCGGATGGTGCTACTAAATATAATTTATCCCATTTTAACCATCTCATTATCAGATTAAGTAATAATTGCGTCTTACCCGATCCAGATGGTCCTATGATAATCATTCTGATGGAATTCAGTAGCGCTCGATGATGCTTAACAGGTTCTCGTTTTCTTGTCGCTGAGAAATCGATTATATCCATATATATTATAACATGAATTTATATTGCTTACGCTGTAGATCTAAAACTCCAACTACTGATTTAGCTACGGTTACAGCAAAAAATAAAAAAATAGCGTATGGTGGAAAATGTTCTGTGTGCGGTAGGAAGAAATTTTCGTTTTTACCTAATAAGCGCGGTGGTGATATTGCTAATTTGATTACAAAGTTTCCAGGTGCTCCATGGGCTAAATACAGCGGAGAAAAACATCTACCAGGATATAATTATTGCGGTCCTGGTACCAGACTTGATATCAGGCTCGATAATCAAGATCAACCAAAACCAGACGAGGAGCCAATAAACGCTATTGATCGAGCTTGTCACGCTCATGATGTAGGTTATAAAAGTAAAAATCTACAAGATAGACATATTGCAGATGTGAAATTAGTTCACGCGCTAGATTCTATAAAAAATAAAAATATCAAAGAAAAATTAGCTAATTGGTTAGTAAGATCTGCAATGAAAAGTAAACTCGTATTAGGGTCTGGTAATATATAATGGAATTAATTTATTATTCACCAAGAGGATACTGGAGAGGCAAAGCAGCAATTAGTAAACTTGCTGATGCAGCAGCGGTTAAACATTCTACTGCTAAAACGTGGTTATCTAAACAAGCAAGATGGCAAATTTACCTACCACCACCGAAACGAATTCAGTACGCGTATTTCGATGTCAGTGTTCCTAATGAAGTTCATCAAGCTGATATTCTGTTTTTACCACATGATACTGTACGTAGAAAAACGTACAAGTACGCGTTAACCGTAGTTGATGTTGCAAGTAGGTATAAAGAAGCAGAACCTCTATCAACGAAAACATCATCTGAAGTAGCCGATGAGTTTGAACGAATTTATCAACGAGGTGGTCTGCGATGGTCACAATTATTACAGGTTGATCCTGGTAAGGAATTTCTTGGTCCAGTATCATCGCTGATGAAACGACATAAGACCAAAATACGACGAGGTCATACTGCAATTCATCGTGATCAGGCAATTGTTGAGCGATTTAATCGAACACTTGCTGAGCGGTTATTTGGATATCAATACGCGAAGGAATTTATTCAAGATAAAAGATCTCGCGAATGGGTTGCAAGATTATCAAGCGTGATAGCTGCATTAAATAATGAGATTACACGAACAACCAACATGAAACCCATTAATGCAATTACAAAAAAAATATACCAACACAAAGAAAAGATATTGAAAAACAAAAAATATTGGGTGATGTTACAGTCAGATATTTATATGAACCAGGTGAACTTGAAGGTGGTAAAAAAAGAGCGACTGATCCTATTTGGAGTGTTACCACACACAAAATATCCACCGTGACAAGATCCTCAGGTAGACCTGCAATCTACAGATTAGATTCGGCTGCTCCTCAACGTGGATTTACACGTGAACAATTACAAATAATTCCCGAGGATACACAACTACCACCGCGATCACTTAACTAGCACCCAAGGCGCTGGCGCCTCTACGTCGATTACACTTGAGACAGGTCAACATGGTATTTTCTCGTGTATGACAGCGACTATTATCTTTTCTGTCTACGGTAAATTGTCTTGAATCATTACTCGAATATCTCCACAGCATTATACAATTGCAACTTGCTCAATGATTATTCTGCTGCTGTTTTAACTCAATAATAAATTCAACATCAAGATCAAAGTCACGTTTATTTTTTTTATCAGATTGTTTGTATCCGATTAATTTTTTTCTTATTATATCATCATTGATGATGTTAAATTTATCAACGATTTCAGGAATTATGATTCTACGTAATTGAGATATCTTTCTGACCCTCGATACCGCTAAATAAACAAAATTTGACCACTCGATGCGATCGTCCACAATCCAAACTCGTGTATCAGAAATAGTTAATCCCTGAGACGAGTGGATCGTCATAGCGTATCCCAACACCCATGGAGATTTGTCAGCGCGTAATGCATCTTCGACCACACTGATATCAACGGCGACAATATCATTTAATACGAGATTCTGTTTTTCAGTCTGTCCTGGAATATCAACATTAATATTCTGTTTTCGTGTATCTGATGGTCTATAACACAACGGTACGAGCAATTCTGAGTATTTTTCTTTATGTAGTTGAAATAACTGCTGTTGTAAAGCGTCTCTGATTATTTTTCTGCTTGCTACTATCAAATCGTTGAGTCTCCATAAATTTAAAAAATCACTCATTGAGGTCTCTGAGATCACTAAACGTATTATTTCACACTGAATTTTGTTTGATTGTAATCTGATTAATTTTTTAAATTCCTTTAAATTTGCATCGAGAGCTCTATGATCATCATCTATTTCTTCGTAATAATCAACGAAATTATTTAACCAATCATGTGGAGATGGTCCAACAAAAGGCGGCGGTTGACCATGATCGCCACACATTATTATAGCGGTATTTTTCGTCAACAACCAATCAAGAAACATTTTTAATGTATCCAATGACACCGTACATATCTCGTCCCAAATAATTATTTTAGGTATATATTTTTCTCCCATTCGTTCAGGAGTCCATGTATCCCCGCGCCACCGAAAGAAACTATGATACGTGCACGATTGTACTTGCCGTTGTTTCATCTCGCGTGCAAGTCTATGTGTGGGTCTCAGCACGATCATATCTGAATTTCTAAAAACATTAATTGCTCGAGACGTTTTGCCGCATCCACCAGGTCGATTAAGATATACTGTCTTATATCTAGTTATTGGATCACTCAACGATGGCGCTTTCGACATTTCTGATATTTTATTACACTTACGATAAAAATCTCTCATTGGAACATCTGCTGATTCTGTATAATTGCGTAATATTTCCTTTTTTATTCTCCACGAACTCCATCGTTCATCATTACTTATAAATTTCATAACAGATTCTAAATATTTACTCGAAATATAAAACGAATCTGTTGCGACTCTGACTGCGGTCTCAGGAAATCTATTAATCATCGATAATAAATTTATAGAAACATAAGCCAACATGGAAGATCTTAGATGAGTATACTGTGGGGAGATATCATTTATGTAACTAACGATCGTGCCCAATTTTGTTCCGTCGGATAAATAAACACTTTCTCGATTTACAAATATATTTCTCCCTGTTGTATCAGCGATTATAAAATCGTACTCGGCATCATCTAAAATTAACCGTGAGTAATGTCTTTTATGATCATATGCACCACCTTGAGTGAATTTACCTATAATTTTTCTACCGAGATCTTTTACGGTTTTAAGTTTAATCTCGAGAATTTTGGGAGCTTCTTTCATAATATCATCTTCGGAAACATCAGGACATTTTTCCTTAAACTCGCTAATAACTTCATCAATACTGATAGAATTTGGCATGGGCAACCAAACTTTGGTCTGTGCATGATATGATATAATCGCCTCACTGACCACCAACGATGTCAGTATCGCACAATCTAGCATATATCGTAATAAAACTATAGGCACCCAACGTTTTTCACAAAAATGTCTGCCAAACCAAACATAACAAATCTTGTGAAGATTTTCATTAAACTCGAATGATTCAACACAAGCAAATCCAGTCAGATCATTATCAGGTAATGGTCCATTAATTGCCACTCGCGTCATCTCGTTTGTAGGGTGACCAAATCTTTTAAAGTACACAGAACAATCTCCGTATCCTAGAAAACTTCCCGGATAACATGCAACCATAACAACCGAAATGACATCATTGTAATTATATTTGGTATTCCACAATCCGCCATGTCCGTATTCGACGCAACTTGCGCGTATATCTTCAAGTAAATCAAATCTTGTTGGTTTCCATGAATTTCTTTCTCTAGCGAAATGAGCCGCAACAGATGGAACGGTAAAACAATTAGTTATAATTTGTCAATATTTTCCGTGGAGTGCTTGAATTCTAAAAACTTTTCCGCGAGATTTTTCATCTCGTCATGGAGAGATTCTGTTCGATATATTTCACCGTTTGGTCTAACAAACTGATCAAATCCACCTTCCTCATTACTTTTAAATAACCATACCGATACAGGATCGTTTTTACTTATTTCATTGATAAAATCAAACATATCTGCCCCAGAATTATCTGGGAGGTAAAATCTAATAGTTCGATCACGTGGAAATATTGTTACTGCACTGGTCCATGCGTGCGCGTTATGATCAATAATGTTTATAGAAGCTCCTTTCGATTTATATTTCGATTCGTACAGTACTTCTCCCGTTATTGTTGATACTACTATTGGAAATTTTAATATTTTTCCTAACTCAGCAACATCTTTTATTGTAGCACCGGTATCCTTAACTGAATCAGCCCATGAGTTTATTTTTTCACGCCTTAAATCAGTTAATCCATTTCCTCGCATCGCGTTTGTAAAGTGTTCTATTACTCGTTCGGCTACACAATTTAACCTTGAAAATTTCATGGGTGCCAGTTTATCAACGTTGGGTTTTTTATTTATGTCATAGATTCCATAAATAACTGCTGTTACAGGATACGCTCGCTCATAATACGGTTTATCAATACCCGTCAATAGACCCGGTCTGGAACTTTTACTTAATATGGCAATTTTATTATTACCAAGGACAGGATCATATTTGTCACGGATAATCAAACTACCTGTTTCTGTTAATACAATAAATTTTACTCTGAAGAAATATTTTTGATTGTCCTCGTACTCAGCGATGTAGTTAATGATAGTTGCCGCTCGCTTGTCATACATTGTGGCGTCCTTGACAGTATTGCGTATAATCTTGAACGTTGACCATGTATGAGATGCACTATCCGTGTAAAATTCTTTCTTGGCGTCGTGAATTTTCGAGATCAAACTTTTATTTTTCGGATCAACCAGATCTCGTACTGGTAAGTTAGTAGATAATCTGTCGAGGTTGAATTTATATTTCACAGGCCTAGTTTGGGATAATTTCTCAAACTCGTTCATATAATTAAAACAAATATTTAAATAAAAAATATTATATATACAATGTCTCAATGCAGATGGTTGATGATCGGTTCAGTAAATCGATGCAATAAATCCTGTAGAGGTGAATTTTGTTGGATGCACTTACAGGGCATACGGCGGGGGAGTCTAGGACCAATACCATGTCTGAGATGTGGTATTGGGGTGCGAGGAAAAACAGAATTATGTGGAAAGTGCGGTGGAAAACGTTTCAGAGAACTTAAAAGTATTATGAAAAAAACAATGATAATGGTGAAAACGCTATAAAATCCGTGGAGGATTATATATCAAGATTTCAGACAAACAATGATTTAAACAAATAATATTATTGTATAAATGGAGCAAAATATATTTGTCCCACATCCCACAATAACAAACTATGAATCAGATCGTAATGGTGTCATCAGACACTATAGGTCAAAAAGACTGGTCGGTGTTGTTGATAATGCTGTGTATCTCAGATTTACTGTTGGGTAGAAAAGGTATCTCTGTCATCGATTTACGTACGAGTGTTTCTTCGGAGCGATCAAAGACGGTCTTGTTATTGATCATGTTGACGGAGATCCTCAAAATAATAGTTTATCCAACCTTCGAGTTGTCACACAAAGCGTGAACTCTTCATGTGGTAATACTGGAAGATGTAAGACAGTTTCTAGAAGGGTGATCAAGGCCACAAACACAGAAACTGGTGAAGAAATTATATTTCGTTCGATATGTTCTGCTGCGAAATAATTTGATATTCACCCGTATTCAATACAAAAAGCAGCAGAATATATATATAAAACCGCTTTCTCAAACAATATAAACAGAGAATCACCTTCCGATATCAATAATTATCATCACCACATTGAATTATTTTTTTTGTCAGAAATTGCTACTTACCTGAAGGGTGATGACTCCGTTGAGCATATTCATGTAACTGAGTTACTTCCCCTTGACCGTGTTCATTGTGTAATAGTAGATCCGTTGCAGGGGAAAACCCAAGAAAAATCCCCCAATTATGGGTTTTTCCAGGTTTCTCCACTATATATACTGGCCTCATACGCTGTGTTTTGCCTCTAAACTTGCTAGTGTGTGGTGGCAGACTAGGAGTTATGGGGCCGCCTCTAAATTTGCTAGTGTGCGGTGGCAGACTAGGAGTTATGAGGTTTAATGTTGTGTTTTGCCTCTAAACTTGCTAGGATGTGGTGGCAGACTAGGAGTTATGAGGTTTAATGTTGTGTTTTGCCTCTAAACTTGCTAGGCTGCGGTGGCAGACTAGGAGTTATGAGGCTGTACTGTCTTTATATGTATCCTTGAACTTGCTAGGCTGCGGTGGTAGACTAGGAGTTATGGGATTTCTTGTGCCCGTTGAACTTTGGTAGAATGCGGTGGCAAGCTACGAGTTCTGGGTTGTAAATATATGTTCTTTGTATCCTCTAAACTTAGTAGAATGCGGTGGCAATCTACGAGTTTAATGAGGATTATCTTTACCCTCTTTTGCCTCTAGACCGTTGTTTGACCGGTTAGGGGCTCTCACAGGCGGTAGTGTTTCGTATATCCGTTGAACTTGGTAGAATGCGGTGGCATTCTACGAGTTCTGGGTTGTAAATATATGTTGTGTTCTGTGTATCCTCTAAACTTAGTAGAATGCGGTGGCAATCTGCTAGTTTAATGAGGCTGTAAATACGTGTTGTGCCGTATAAACGAACTCGCTATGGGATAATTTTTTTTTATTTTAAAGATTAATATATTTTATATTAAGAACCATGAAAATATCAAAGACATTATTTCTGCTATTAAAAAACTAGAAGAAAACAAAATTAATACATCTGATGAACTAAATCCTGAAAAATAATATCTGATTTTGAAACATTAGAAGAACATAAGAATGAAAATAAGTACGTTCTATCATCTCAATATAAGTTCATAAAGCGGATTCAGGCAGCTATATTTCAGTCACTAGCTAAGGTGAACGATGATCAAGTAAATGAATTTGTTCCTCTTTCTGTCGCAGTAGAAAAGGTCAGATCGGGATTATCCAGCGAGTACCAAACGAAAAAACAATCAGTACCCGCATAAGATATTTAAGAAAAATTATGTCAGCAGGTAACGACCAAAGCAACCCTGTCTAAAATATCATATATTTATTCTGAAATATTTTATTTTTTCTGAGATTATATTTATTCTGAGATTATATTTTTTCTGAGATTATATTTATTCTGAATTATTTTATTTATTCTGAATAATTATATTTATTCTGAATTATTATTTATTTATTCTGAATTTGATGGGTTAGTTGGTACTCAGAATCATGCAAATCAATCAAATTCATAATTTTGATGGGTTAGTTGGTACTCAGAATTATGTGAAATGATCAATTTCGTAATTTTGATGGGTTAGTTGATATTCAGAATTATTATTTATTATATTTATTCTGAATTATTATTTATTTATTCTGAATTATTATTTATTTATTCTGAATTTGATGGGTTAGAATCATACAAACCGATCAAATTCATGATTTTGATGGGTTATTTGTTTCCCAGAATCATGCAAATCAATCAATTTTGTAATTTTGATGGGTTAGTTGGTACTCAGAATTATTATTTGTTTTATTTTTTCTGAATTATTTTATTTTTTCTGAATTATTATTTATTTATTCTGAATTTGATGGGTTAGTTGATACTCAGAATTATGTGAAATGATCAATTTCGTAATTTTGATGCGTTAGTTGATGCTCAGAATTATGTGAAATGATCAATTTCGTAATTTTGATGGGTTAGTTGATACTCAGAATTATTATTTATTTTATTTTTTCTGAATTATTATATTTATTCTGAATTATTATTTATTTCTGAAATTGATGAGTTAGTTGATACTCAGAATTATTCTGAATTATTATTTATTCTGAGATTATATTTATTCTGAATTGTTATTTATTTATTCTGAGATTGATGGGTTAGTTGGTACTCAGATTTATGTAAAATGATCAAATTTATAACTCGAATGGGTTAGCTGGTACTCAGATTTATTCTAAATTATTATATTTTTTCTGAATTATTACATTTTTTCTGAATTATTATTATTTATTCTAAATTATTATTATTTATTCTGAATTATTTTATTTTTTTCTGAATTATTATTTATTTCTTCTGAATTATTATTATTTTTTTCTGAATTATTATTTATTTATTCTGAAATTGATGGGTTAGAATCATACAAACCGATCAAATTTATAACTCTGATGGGTTAGTTGGTATTCAGATTTATTATTTATTTTATTTTCTGAGTTGTCCATTAGATCGTCGGGTAAAGTTGCCTGATTCTGTAATTGATTTTAATTGAATAAAATATCAAAACCAGTAAAAATTACAAAAAATCAGTAAAATTAGCTCAAATATCAGTGAAATTAGCTCAAATATCAGTAAAATTAGCTCAAAAAATATGTAATTTTTTACTGATTTACTGGTTTTTACTGGTTTTGATATTTTATTCAATTAAAATCAATTAGACAATCAGGCAACTTTACCCGACGATCTAATAGACAAAATCACCCAAAATGGGTAAAATACCCCTCAAAAACACGAAATTTGTTGATTTTTCACTGAAATTCAGAAAAAAAATAAAATATTTCTGATAAAATAAAATAAAATAAAATAAAATATTTCTGATAAAATAAAATAAAATAAAATAAAATATTTCTGATAAAATAAAGTAAAATATTTTTGTTCCACTCCTTATTTTATTTATTTTGGAAGATTATTTTTTTAAGTTGATCGACTTTAATACAGGAGTGTGTATAATTTAGAATCTGATCTATGTTGCAAATGATCTCGATAATATGTTTTTGACGGAGCTCATCTAACTGTTCTTGTGTTAATAATAAATCCTCACTTCCGTATTCATCAATAACTAAATTAACGTTAAATTGTTCTGTGTTTTGCGAAAACGCTGTTCTGATGGCGTTTTCAAGTACTTCTTTGTCGTGTATAAAAACCTTCACGTGCTGGTACATTATATAATATTTACTTGATTAATTAAGATTTCACATACAGATTTATCACAAGCTCTTCTCCACGTATGTCAATTAAGCGATTAAGGTGGTCTGTGAGCTTAAAATTTATTCGTGTTAACATATTGCTGTGACACCGCAGATACACAGGATTAGTTGGTTCTTGCACGATTAAACTTCCAGGGGAAACTTGTGGTGTAAATGTATATAAAATATATCCCTGTTGAGCCTGATTTGATTTTCCGAGATCTATTTGATGGCTGCCATCGGCCACGTCACAAGCCAGATTGACCACGATCGTGCTGGTTATATTAACGATTCCCGGAGAAACGTGTCTGCCGCCGCGGTGTGGATCATTATTATGTCTTAAAACAGTTGGAGGTGGTGCTATTTTTCTCCACACAGCTAGTATTTCAGAAAAGTTTTTCGCGACAAGATCATTGAGTGATCTTATCAATTCGCCAGTTTCAAATCCTGGTAGTGTAAAATTTAATAAATCTGCTTCAGTTATTTTATAATGATCAATGTATGCTTGTTTGATACTATTTTTTTCTCCTGTATCTATATAATTATTAGCATTTATTACCTCAATAATGGTCTGATTAAAATATTTAAGATCTAATACAATTTGATTTAAATGTTGTATCGTTGCAATGATCTGATGTCTTAGATCGTCATTAGGATATTCCAGGATATAGTTTTTAAACAACTGTGCTAGCGTCGTTAATGTAGTTGTGTATTCAGTTTTAATTCTGTCAGATATTGATCTGAAATCTCTTTCATAAACAATATTAGTTGATGTTTTCACATCAAAATCAATGATAGAAAACGGTGTTATAGGATATCTTTTACCATCTTTCAAAATGTAATAATTATCCTTGTCAGTCCATGGATACAACAAATTTCGGTATTCTGGAGCTGTTATAAACCTGGCATCGACCGCGAGAAATTCAATTAATTTTGGTTCTGGTGGTGCTTCATACACCGGTGTAACATCAGGCCAACCTAGTACGAATCTTATCGTGGATTGATAAATATCAACGGCATAATCGGGAGAATGTGTCTAAACCGTCGAAGATAGTGTCGGTTCATGAACGTTAATTGATATTTTTGCTTCTTTTCCGGTTATTGATTTTATTCTACATTGAAATTCCTCATTGATATCTTCAATCTCATAACTACCAGTGGGTATTCCAACATCTATCCAGTCAGGAGTACCATCTGGTTTGTTCTTGTTAGCAAATACAAGTGAATTATTTGCTGGTGTACCATGAAATGATTTTGATCTGATATTTGGCCAGCTGTAATATACCCGTAATTGAGCTAACGCTATTTCTTTTACTGGAATTGCAGTAGGAAAATTAATACTAAATTCAGGATCAGATGAACTTACCGAGATCATCGTTATCTTTGGCGGAGTTGTGTTAGTCACGATCTGCTGGAGTAATTCTGTCATTATTAATACTTGTATCTTTAATACCGATACCTTCATGATATATTTTAGTTATCATTGAAAACTTGAAATCAGATATAATTCCATCACTGAGACTCGCTGATAACAACGAGGACAATTTCGAGTATGCTACCGTCGCTGTATGTAATTTTATTATGTAATCGGATAATGTTTCGTTCGTGCAAGTACATATTTTTTTTTGCTATGATATTAAGCACACCTGCGATAGTTGTTGCCGCTGAAATACAAATAGTTACGACTACTCGTGCCATCATTGTCACCGCTGATAATATAACACCCGTTCCAGCAACAACAGCGGATACTGAATAAACGATCGCATCAACGATAACTAATCGTCGTCGATATTTTTTTACTTTTACTGTATATTGTTCGACTCGATCTTTCAACGCTGCCTGCCATTCACGCGCTTGATTGTACCTGTATTGTCCACCATCCATATATTTTTATGCAGTAAATAATTGAGGTGTTTCAGCTACAAATTCCAAACACCACCAGTAAGATGCATAAATATTTCTTCGGTTCCGCTATTTAATATAACAGACACAACCCCGGAAAACCTATCGGTTGAATGACGCCATAGAAACGTTGTAAATATTTCAAATTTTGCACCACTAAACACAGACAACCTGTACACGCCAGTGACTGTTGCGGTATATTTGATATTTTTATTTTGCTGCGACCATGTTGCAAATCCCGATGATACCGTGTATACGATGTTGGTAATATGTCCGGGAGTTATTCCGGCTGGAATTTTAATCAAACTGGTTTTATTAACGATCTCAGGAATCCCCGCTACGATGTCTTTTGATCGTGTCTAGGTTAGTTTTGATAGTGTCTAGGTTAGTTTTAATCGTGCCTAGGTTAGTTTTGATATCAGAGAGATTTATGTTAATGGTGTGCGGAGTGCCGAAGAATTCTTCTGCGGTTCTTTGATGGTTTCTGCGAAATCTTACAAAAGTGCTTACATGAACGTCATACTCAGCCCGCAGCGTGGATAATTTACCATCTACGTTGTCGACGTATTTTTTTGTTGCTGCGTCTTCGTCGGATGTTGGATCTCTTAAAACTACTATTTTATTTCCGTTCATGCTGAGTTCACCTGTCATTGTGTCACCGGTGTTTCTCACACGATTAGCAACGCTTCTTGCAATTTCATCTCTGATAGTTTTAAACGATACACTTGAATCCCTGATTCTGCCGCTGTCAGTAACCACAGGAATGTTATCTGTAACTGCACCGAGTACTCGTCGAACTATATCATTCCATCTGATATTGCTCGTTTTTAGTTTACCATATCGATCTTGAAAAATAACAACCTCATCTGGGTCAACTCCAGCCAGGTTCATGATATCAGCAAGTTCATCTTTAGTCGCATACTTCGACAGATCAACATCGCCGGATTTTCTCTTAACGCGGGAATATCTTCTTCCGTAAATATCAACCATTATAATAAGACCTGTTGTTTAAAACGCTTTACGCGCAACGAATCGGTTGCTCGTATAATCATGCACGACTTTATGTGGCGGTTTGGATGATTTTGATATAGCGTTAAGTACATTAATTACTTCACGGCCACATATTGGCGGATCTGTCATTGTTTGTGTGGGTAGCGTTGAATACCAAACTTGTGCGTGAAGTGGTGCGACATACTTGATAAATTCAACGGGTGGAGCTAACCCGTACGAATCAAAATAAACGATTCCACGTGGATCAACCGCGTATGATACCCAATGAGTACCGGGTCCTGAATTCGAGTCTAGATTAATAATACCTGTTTCGAGTTTATTCGGTTGTTTTGGTAATTGATCTCGCATAAAAACACCTCTAAAGGCTTTTATTTTAAATCGTTTAGCAGCATCAAGTAAATCAAAATTTGATGCTGCAACGTCTAACGAGGAAGCCTTAGACCTCTTCCCCAACGAGATCCTGGCAATCTTAGACCGCGTCCCTTTTTTTGTATCAATTTCCAGTTGCTTTCTTTAGAGCCATTCCAGCAGCTGTTCCAACAGCACCTAGCGCGGCTGCTTTTGCTACGGCTGGAGCAGCAGCAGCTATTAACGCTGGAATAACCGCAAGAAGTGGAAATATACCACCTATTTTAACCATGTCCTTGATGGCGCTTGGAGAAAGATGAAATTGAACTCCGGTTTTTGATTCTAGAGCTTTATTGAAATGTTTAATCTGATTATTTGTCAACGATAATTTGTTTGGACCACCACCAATCTGATCTCGTTTTAATGATATTTTATTCCCGCATTTGTTGGCGGTTTTTGATTGAAGCTTTTTGACCTGACCAGGAGTCAGAGTAACATTAACATGACCATACGACATTTTTATATAAAATATATTTTTCTGAATAATTAAAGATTTTCCACTGGTGCATCAACGACCCTCATCCGACCACTACCACCTTCAAGTAACATGTCTTTATCGCTAAGTATGACCGCAATTGCTCTATAATTAACACCACCTGTATTTAACGTTGCTTTAAGATGTATATCAACGACAGATTGTTTTGATAGATCAAGATGCTCCAGTGAAAAATAATAAATCGGATATGATTCTTTAAAATCATATTGTGATATTTGCAACCCAGTATCAACATTTTGATCACGTCCCATGAATGACATTAAACGATGATATACACGTCCTATACTATTTTGTTCATAATTTAGTTGTATATTTTCTGTTGGTTCTTGTTGTCTGTAACGCCTAGTTTATCAAATATCATATGAGAGCGAGTTTGATCACCTAATCGATTAGTTTCCTGAAAAGCAATACAAATATGCCGTGGTGCAGAAACACCTTGTTGTGATGCTATATGCCATGTAAACTGACCGTTAACGTCTGTTTGTATACTATCTGTGCTTGTTGTTAACCATGACAACAAAGATTTACCACCAGTGTCCATGAAAGAAATCAACTTTTGTTTTTGCGATCGTTGGAGTCATTACCGGCATCCACAGTGAAAGTTTCGATAATACTACTTTACCAGCATCACCAAGAGGTCTCCAAAGAGCATCGTTATCATCACCCTTTCTTACAAGAACAACCGTGTGTCTAGCTCCAAAAATAACCTTTCTAAAATGTCTGAAAAATCCAAAAATATGCGAAGGTGGATTTGGACATGAAAATCTTGTATTGTTTCCTAGCAACATTTTTCTACGCGCTGCAAATCCCAAGTTGAAATTTTCATTAGAACCATGAACTATTGGCCACACAGCAGCATCAGCGGTATTAGTATCGTTTCTTGGTCGTCTTATATTATACGGATCGCTTTCAGGATGATTGGAGTTATCTTTCACAAACATCATTGTGGGACCTGCTGATCTTATATAATCATCAGAATATCTTGCTAGACCAATTATTGTTGTAGCAACGTCTACATCTTTCTGAATCGATTCGATATTTTTTCCATCGATCATATAATTGGCGCTATCAAATAGTGCCATGATCCCGTTGTTGACAAAACCAACTTTTACTGCATCTGCCTAATTAGTATTATCCGTTTTTACAATTGTACCTTCTACCTCAATAAACGCCTCAGCGGGTAAAAAGTATCTACTTGTGTCATGAACTTGTAGTTCAATTCTTCCACGCTGATCTGGTATTCGTGCGTCATAAGAATAAGACTGATAATCACGCACAGATTCATCTTTAAGCACAGGTGCTTCCATGTCAAATGCTGTGTCTGATATACGCTTGAACATTTATAATAATTATTTTCCGTTTAACACGTTGATTACCGCGTTCGGGAAACTCCACTTCCTGATATCATACTTGAAATATTATTCCCCGATTCACCTGCTAACGCCGCTAGTTTTTGATTTGCAGCCTGATTTATTATTTTACTGACATCTGCAGGCATAATTTCAGTACTTGGTAATTTTACTGGTGGTTGTGATTTTCGTCGCAATAATCGTGCTAGTCTTTCTTTGATTGCCGAGAAAGCCCTACCAGCAACATTAACAATTGCTGCAGGAGCTTTATCACGAACAATATCAATAGCTTTCATCAATAATTGTTTCGCAACAGGCGCTACTTTTGGAGCTATCCTTGTAAATAACCCCCGTACAACATCACCAAGTCCATCTCCGTAAATTGCTCTATAGGTTGGTAATCGCGAGTTTACTGCTCTGACCTGTACAGATTTACGATGATTATTATGTATGATCATCTTATTTTATTTGTTATTTATCTAACAACTAGTCATCAACAAGTTCATCGATAAGTTCTCGGTAAACGCCGATATCCATGATACCACCTTGAAATAATCGTCGACAAATATCAGATGCTTCATTAATTATTTCTGGTGAATTATTTAAAGCTCGTTTTCCTCCTATGAGAACTTCTAACCGTGACACATCATTAATAATATTATCAGGACAAACAAAATTATTTCCCAGACCACTACCAGTAATACCTGGTACATCATCGTCAGGATCTTCTTTTTTAGAATCTATTTTACTTGATAAAAGAGACAATTTCTTTTTCCGCTCAGTCTCTCTCTCTCACTCAATTCTTCTTTTGTTTGTCTCGCTCTTTCTTTTTTTTGTTCCACTTCTGCCAGCATCCTTTCCCTTTCCTTTTTAAACTCTTCAATTGACTCCCGCTTCGATGAAGAAGATTGCTGTTGTTCTATTTGTTGCAGAGGTGGAGGAAGCTGATACTGGGAGAGTTCTTCTTGTTCTAGTTGTCTTACTCTCTCTCTATGAAGTTTTTTTATTTCTTCAAGAAGAGTGTTATATTCTCGACCTTTAGCCTGTTTTTTGTTGTGATATACGCGATATATATATCTAATAATATTATCATCACTTACCTTTTCATGACGAGGTTTAAAAATATCAGATTTATTAAATATACTATTTAATATTACTTCGGGTAATTGTTCTTTTTTAGTATTTCTAATTTCTTCAACAACCCCTTTCCTAAATTTTGCAATCAATTCTACGTTTTTTTTCTACTAGTTCGGGTTCAGGTGTATGTTCTTTTTGCACGTCGGCGACTTCAGCACGAAGTTTTCCGATTTCTTCAAGTATTTCCTCACCAACAGGTGGAGGTTGAGCCGCAGCTATATCAACTGGAAGATCTCGTAAAATCTTCTTTGTTTGTTTAGTTCTTTTTGCTATTTTTTTAGTTTGTGCCGCAGTTTGTTCTAATACCGGAAAAATACCCTTTTTCCTCTTCTCATCTTCCTCCGCAATATCTCCCCATATAGTTTTTTCAACAGCCGCTGAAGCTTTCTCAGTAGCTGCAGTGACGGGTTTAAACAGTTTTTTAGTGTCCTCTTCATACTCAACTTGTGCTTCTTGCTGCGCTTGCAAGTTTTTTCTAAATGAGTCTATGACAGGAAGAAATTTTTTAATTGCTTCTAATCGTTCTCGTACTATTCGTGCAGTATGAGATTCTGGATGTATCATTATTTTGATATAACAATTTTTTAATTAATATAGCAGCAGAGAGGGCGCCTACCAATGTTGGTCGTCGAGTAATTAAACAAAAAATAAATAAACACGTAAAGAACTTTATTTTTCAGCTACCTTTTCGAACTAAGGTTTTATTGATGGGGTTGGTTTCAACAAAAAATAAAATCATCTCAAGGAAACGTTTATTTGTAAAAATCTGGACCTTTCTACGAGATGATTTTATTTTGTTTGTTTTATTTGTTTGTCGGAATTCTATGGTCTGTTCGCCCTCTCTGCTGCTGCATGTGCAGATGAATCTTTGAAAAAGATCATTGGTGGGCCAGCTGTTCTCGTGTAATCGTGGCTGTATCTGGTGAGCCCAAGAAATGTAGTGGCTATGTCGACGTTGTCAAGAATTTATTCGATTTTCTTTCCATAGATGGAATAACGTGCACTGTTAAACAACGCCATCATTATATGGTTAACAAATCCAGCTTGGACATTGCCATTGTAATTGTTACCACTGTCGGCATGTACCAGTTTCCCCTCAATTTACAAGAATGGCTCACACTGAATGAAGAACCTCGACGTGTAGCGCACATGCAATTCTATTTTTATTGATTGGGGTCTCTAGCTGGGTATGAGTAATACTGAAAATCTCGTATACTAGAAAAAGGCGCGCTAATCTCGCAAAGGCTGAATCAGATATATCTTTCAACCGAGGCATTGTTTATACATTATTGATCTTGTCTAATAATACCTTTAGAGTGACGGTTTTGGTGGCTTCACTACTTACATCCTCAACCGTAACCCACTTCCCATTGCTAGATATGCAATCACTGAATCAGATCATCGTTGTTGCGCGGCTTCATTAATGATTTTACCAACCGCAGGTAGCGTAGTGTCTGTCGATGGTAGTTTAAGCGCTTTTGATGGTGCTCGGGTCACTAATCGTTGTAGTCGATCTCAAATTGATAGCATTGGAGATTATATTGCGATGACAGAACTGAGTGTTTTGATCATTGGAACATATATAAATTTTAGTGTCTTCGCCGGTCACCAATTGATTCTTGGTCGGATTGCTTCATTGGCACGTATGGAAATTTTACAGTCTTCGCCGGTCACCAGTCGAATCTTGGTCGAATCGCTTTATTGGCTGAGTCTTTGCTGCGGATGGAATTTAAATATTATTTGAAGTGGCGCCAGTGCTTGCTGAAAGGTCAAATGAGTTGTTTTTGGGCAGACCATCAAACGGTTGTGATCGGATATTAGGCCAACTGTAATACGCTTGCAGCGACGCAAGAGCAATGTCAAGTGTGCATAATTCGCAAGCGGTAACAGGTGCAGAAAAAGTCACACTGCATTCTGGTTTCGTTCAGATTATAATCATCGAGGCGAGTTGTATTTACAACAACATATTGCACCGCAGCAACCATTTCGCAGCACACGCAGGGTCTTAATAGTTCAGACCTTATCATCGATTTACGATCTTTCATTCGTCGTATACATCACTGTCATTCATCGCATACATCACTGTCATTCGTCGTATACATCACTGATATCTTCAACAAGTTCATTCATTAGCGTACAATAAGTATTTCAGTCCTTGATGTTATTGGTGAGCAACTGCCGACAAATTTAATTTGGTACATATTGCTATCAAAATAGGCAAATACCGTTTTCTTGCAGTAGAAAAGTAATTAGGCTTACAAATGTCTTACGTAATCCCGTTATTTATTTGTATTGCTGCATATTCTCGCTTATAACTGCAAACTGCATAGACTCAGATCTGTCATCGAAGAATGCGTGGGCAGATCTGGATCAATGTATTTTGTTAGGAGTAATCATTAGAACGAATAACACAGGCACTGATCTGCCGGCGATCATGCAAGGGAAGATACATGTCTATGTTGTTTGCAGTTGGACACTCTCATAAGCGAGTACATACGGCATTATAGTTATTAGATGTGTAGTCGATTCATAAGTGCATACATGGTTATGAATTTTCTGTCTTCAATGAAAATCCGTCCTCGTGTTACCTCTTTGAATATCTTGCTTTTAAATCTATCTCTTTGAAATTTGTGTAAGTGTCACTTTCATTTTTACTCCTAGCTGGTTGTTAGGTTTTCAACCTTTTACCTGAGATCAATTGAAAAAGAGCTTCAATATATATAATCACACAGAAATGATTTGAAACTTAATGAGTTAATAGTTTAGTATTGATTTAAAGGGTTTTGTTCTGCAGATTTTTCATGTAACTATTACTTTTTAAATCAAACAAATTAGGCAAATATTATCACACTCTCAGTCTCCTTTCTCTGAGGCATTTAAAATTAGCCTTTAGTACTTTCTATAAAAAGTGTAAATGTATTACACGTAAATGAAGTATAATTTCAAAATAGTAACATAACAGTGTAGTCATCAATTTTTTCACTTCTGCCATTTGTAAAACCTAATTTTTCAGGCTGTAAAAGTAATAAACTTTGAATTATTGGTCGTGTTATTATTAGACACAAAAGCAAATGTTGAATCTGAGCAAAGAATGCATCCCATTTGTGAAGTATGATCCCATACATTATGTAGCTCAAATCAACAATAAAGCACCCAAATTAAAGAACGAATCGTTCACTCCAGCCAATTAAAAGAAATCCAAGATTGTCGATGGGCACTTGACATTCTGGCTGCGATATTGGTTCAGTATTGTTCTAATTTGCTAACTGTTTTGTCGATTTGTTTTCTCCATAACATCTTTCTGAATAACATGATACAACAGTTCGAAATATTTATGCCTAAAATAGGGTTTAGAGGCTTAATTATCCTTATGGGGTTAGTGATGGTTGTTTGTCTGGCTGTTCTTCAAATGAAAAGTCTAGCAGACTTACATGAACTCGGACTGACCGTGGCAACAATGAAAAAGAAAGAAGAGTATAATGTGGAAAAAGATTTGGATAAGACAGGGAGATACGGAAAAATGTCCAGGGATGCAGTATATGGAGAAGACATTGCGATATTGCGGGTAAGTGGCATGATGCTAGAATTGGAGCAATTTGTGGGCAGTCGATAATACTATACTAGAGTAATATTAATAGTTACACACACATAAACATGGAAGAAGAAGGAAAGAGATAGATAGATAGAATTATATTTAAAAATGACTGTTTGTACTAACAGCACGTGATCATGCGACTTTTTTAAAACTATCTATACATTTAGACTTATCAATACAACGAAGTTTACTTTTTCCGTAAATCATCCAAGCTTTTGAGTTATCATAAGATATACTGCTCTATTCTGTGGAAAAATCCAAGTTTAATCAGTGAATTTTAATTTTATAAATTAATGTTTTGGCATAACCATTTTCGTATAGACTCTAGGTTACTATTCATATTTCATAAATTAATTTCTAGTCATCTCTATTTCGTTCAGCCGCCAAAAGAGGAACGCCGCTGCCGAGCAATGGATGATATAGGACCAGCAATAGACAACAGTACCGTGAATAAAGATCACGAAAGTATACATACACCGACTGGGACTGGTACATTTCTCTCTATCTCCCTCTCTCAATTTGCCTCTTCTCTATATATGCCTTATTTATGATTATCTACAACAGGTACTTGTAAGCACTTCTTGCTCTCCGACTATTAGTCTCTGCACTTTCCGTTATTAAAAGAAATGTTAATTTAAATGCTATCGAGCAGATTTCTTTGTTCTACAACATGCAAGTCGAAGTGACCTACTGAACTAAAATTTTCTTTGCAATTATGGTAACTTACTATGACAATCTGATTAAAATAAGATCTCCACCGTTCTACGTGAAGATTTGACATCAATCACTTAGGGGTCACATTGTGACCTTTGAATTAGCCAATGGAAATGCAGCTTTCAGAAATTTGCAAGTGAATCAAATCGTTCGTCACACATCGATGCTCTTCAGCCATACTGCTCAATCGCCCAAACGCAAAGATATGACTTTTCTGATTCGCTGATAAAATTAACGAGTAGGGTAAGACCTTAAGTTTGAACCAATTTTGTCGTCTGCTAATGTCCAATATCTGCGAATTTCACCTCGTAGTTTCTGTTTCTTTGCTCATGGCTGAAGATTAATCTTAGAGAAGATCCAGTTTTGGAATTATTTCGATTATGTCACTAATAAATTGCTCATAACAAGTTTTCTGAAAATCTAATTACCTATATATTAGTGAAGGTGTTTACAAAACAATGTTAAAAACGTATTCCTTCTTATGATAAAAGTCGATACATTTTGACGCTCGTAAACAAAACTTATGCTCTTGATAAATATATAAAAAGACAATGATAGTAACACAATATCTGGGAATTTCACTATTTTGGTCCCTCTACTCGCAATGGGAATTTCTATTTTCAGGTTTCCTCCTCACGTGCAAATAATTTAATAACATTGGGGCATTTCAAGAAATTACATCTCAAACAATGGGTATTTTTAAGGTTGCGAATTAATAACATCGACGCTTTTTGAAGAATTAAACCCGATACAACGGATATAGTTGCAAAGTAATAACATCGATTTATTTCAAGAATTACGGATAATACAATTGGTATATTTGTAGGTGCATTTCAAAAGTATACCTGATAGAAGGATCTATTTGCAGTCGGCGAGTGATGCTCAAGAACATTTGAATGTACAAACCTTAATCATCTTTATTTTTCGGCGTAGATTTCAAATCAAATTCATTTTGGAGGCAAATGAATGTGTACTGAATGTAGATTATGCAAGTGGGATATGTGTCATTGAATGAAGTTGACAAATAAAACTGTTGACGACTTTATTTATTAGATCAGGCTTATAAAATTATCAAACATACATCCTAGATATCTCAAGATTTACTTACATGTGATGAGTGGAAGACTTCCGTACATTGAATGTAACGTTTTAAAAACCTGTTGTAATTATTTTTTGCACTCCTAGAAGTAGTATTTTATAAATATATAAGGTCAAATTGAGTTATGATTATGAAGACGAATTCAAATCCGAATTGTTTTGGTGTCAACATCTGTTCTCTTTACACAGGTGGCGCTGTATACACGCGGTGGGGAAGAACAACCTGTCCTGACGATGTCAATACAGAAATAATTTATTCAGGTCAGTAAAATTTGTGATTAGATGTTGCAGAGCAGAACATTTTTCACGTATCAAGCTTTTCTCTAAGATGTGACTGTGACCATTCTTATCTAACCTGATTTCGTTTATTTAGATTTGATATAGATAGAATTACCTATCTTTGGCAATGAAAATTACAGTCTGTTCTTCCCATTGTTATTGGCATTGTGCTCATTGCACAAATTATTCATCGCCATTATGTTCTTTTGTCTTCATATAGGTATCGCTGGAGGGTCGTAGTATGACCATACTGGTGCTGCAGTCAACACGCTTTGCCTTCCACATGATCCAATATGGGGCACCTACACAGACGACCTGGAGAATTATGCATTCATGTATGGCGCCGAGTACCAGGATCCAAGTCTTTTCAAACTGACAAATGCCGAGGCACTTTCAAGCCATAATATGCCATGTGTCGTCTGCCGCAGCAGGATGAGGACCTTCACCTTTATGCTTCCAGCGAGAAATCGTTGCTTTGGTGACTGGCATGTGGAATATCACGGCTATCTGATGACCGGACATCATACACATGTGTGGACGAGGCTCCAGAGGCCGACCCCTCCGGGATCCGGACAGAGTACGGTGTTTTAATGTACAGAGTCGAGGCCATATGTGGTTCACATCCCTGTCCACAGTATATGCAGGGGCGAGAACTTACCTGTGTGTGTGTTTGAAAACATATATATATATATATATATATATATATATATATATATATATATATATATATATACGTTCCTGTATAAAATAGAACTTTACTTGTATCCTGAACGTCTTCACAATCTGCCGTCAATACACATGCATATAAAAGTGTCATAATAAGTATTTTGCAATCATTCCTTTTCTGGATCTTGATTGTCCTCACAACCTCTATTCCCCCATGGCATGGCAAAGAAGCCACATAATATATGCATGTGTGGATGCTTATTATTATTAATCCACGAAAGTAAAGTGGCTTAAGCGAAAAGGCCTTTGTCGCTACTACTGCTTTGTTACCAATTGTACGGATAACCCTCGTGCTTCTGAAACTCCAGTTCGGTGTTGATATTATTTTTAATTTTCTCTGCTATCTGGTTGCATTCTTCTTCTCCATGTCTCTGCTTTAAATAATATTCTACTAGTTTTATTACAAAGTGATTGGATATCGGTGCAATTTTAGCAAGTTGGAGGAAGTGTGATATGCTTTTTACCATATTTTCTATCTTCGTTTTAATTTCATTCCATCCCATTATCATTAAAGATATATCATAACTTATAGCCAGAAGAGTTTCTTGTTCGTGAGTCTTAATGCTATTAATTGTAATCTGTAGATCTTTGTTTTATTGATATCCGATATTTTTACCTAAGGGCAATATCTGAGAGCATTCCACATCTGATATGATCTGGATGAGTTGATTCCATATCGTTATTACAGGAACAGAAACAAGCAGGTATTGTATTTCCTTAACAGCTTTAGGCAGAAAGTATGCTAATATTTTTGGCATTTATATATCGTTGTTGTTTAAAAATCAAAAGTACTAAACGTTTATTGTCTAAATCCGCACGGTTCCTTATTTGTGATCAGAGGTGTCGGTGATTTTCTATTTACGCCAACAGTCTCGAATTAAGTCCCGCTAATAACTTTACCCTCGATAGCCACTGAATACAGTTCACTGATTGTGTTGAGGCTGATTTGTGTCGCTGCAATCAGGTCTGAATAGATTCATACTCATGAAAGGAATCTATTGAAATTAATTTCTTAGCAACACCTGAGACGCCGGTTACTATCGATGTAGCCCCGACAATAATTACGATTGACGCACCTACGATGGTTGTTGTTGCCGCGATTCCACCCACGCCACAAGTCAATAAATATCATTTACAGCCAAACACCCTCGTTTGTGTTTCACGCTCATTCCAATTCTCTTGGTAAATTTGAAGTCGCAGCTGTTTTTCTGCTTCGGTCATTATTTTTCTCTTAATAATACAATTGCGTAGACCAACTACATGACACACTGACTCTGTCCCGATTCTTCACTTCAGATGAATATGCACACGCACATTTTAGCCAATTAATCTTTTATTTCTTCTACAATTGTCATACAATTATAAAAAATATCTTGTTGGGTGATATTTAAATTTCCGGCAATTTAAGTTGATGGGGGAGGAGTTGTCGCCATTTTTATGTAAAAACACACTGATTTCACCCATAGCTTTTACATCTGGTGATCGTCATTGTCCAACAACTATTACCCAAACAAGTGCATTCTTGTTACATAACAGTCAAGGTCTTAATTTTCTCAACTGAGTCATTGTTGGATTGAAAATATTTGCGGTAATCCTAGCCGTGATCGTAGTGTGAATACCCTTTCGCCATTGTATAAATTAAACCCGAATGATTGTGCACCTTGTAGTGCAGTCAACGTTTATGCGTTTTAACGTGCACGTGCGATGATTCCAAGCTTGCCTGAAGTTGTCATTGATACATCAATGTGATTGAAACCGCCAATTTCTACTTTCAAGCAGATATTCATGGAAAAAGCAAAATTGTTATCGATTTTAGTATCCGCTACCAGTTGGTCCAACACCCCGTCGGTAAATTCGGCAACTTCATCACCGCGGTCAGAATCCATTACTTATATAATAATGATAAAAATCTAATCTTAAAGCAAAAGGCCAAAGACGGTTAAGTACCTGTCAGGATAAACACTGAGTGTTTCGAACAGAATTTCATCTCTGGCAACTAACGATGCTTATAATTCAAATGTGTTAAATTCGATAATTGTGCTGCTCTCCCTGTCAATTTGTGATATGACTGACACGAAGTCAAAACCAGGATTCCGCTTGTCAGTAATCAACATTCCCATTTGAATTCCAGTTATGATAAATAAGTATGATCAGAATCGCGCACCTTTCGGATGTGACTTTTAGGTCTATCAAAATTACTTACGCCAGAACTAAAAACAAGCCGAACATTTGCTAAGGTTATGCCATTTTTTCCCACTCCTTTTTTGATTAATATTCCTTGCATATGGTGTTATGAAGTTACTACCCATGGTAATGGTGGCACGTGACTGATCTGTTCATCCACGTATTGTTTTGATTTTGCATTAGTATGAACAACATTCTCACTGATATAATCAATCGATACTCCGGCGTCCCCTATACCACTGATTTTAGTGATTTCAGTCTGGTTCTTTGCAAAGATGCCCTTCATACTGACAACAAGATTTTGAATGTCAGCATTAGACCTTTTAAGTTTAACACTCTGATCTTCGGAAATCTCAATCTCACCTGGGTCAAGGTCAACAACAACAACAGTAAACTCAGTAAAATTCACTTTGGTGGCAAACCTGCTCAGATCCACATTTACGCCATGTCTTAGGACTGAGAAACGTACGCAAATGTTAATAAGCATTTTGTATAATATTAAACGTATTTTAATGTGGAATAAATAAATGTTTGATGAGTTGGTAAACATTAAGTGCACGCAACGCTTCAACAATACAATCACCGTTTGTGGGATCATGCAACGGAGTGTGTACTCGTTCAGTGAAATAAAACAGTGGTTGTCATCCGCGTAGGTTGCTAGAGACCTTAATGAAATAATTAATAATTTCAACTGGCAGTGCTAGACCCTATGGGCCATAATATATTGTTATGCTCTTGGTTATTATCACGCGTTACATTTTGAAACGCCAAAAAGACAAGTGCTGATGCGGTAAGTCCATGATGAATACTTATCTGCAATGTAAACTGTCCCATAGTACCAGTTGGTGCGTGTGCGTCTGTGGTATGTGCAATAAACGACAGCGTTGACTGCGGATCTGGATTGCATACACGATAACAAACGTGATTCTATAGTGAGTGAAAGGGTCAGGACAGGCATCCAGAAAGTAAATGTTGACAATTCAACTTTTCCATTTATATCGTCTGTGCACCAAACTGCATCTTTGACATTGTTTTACCAAATAAGGTGGCTATGTTTTTGGATCCAAAATAACTTTGAGAACATTTCTTTAAAAGCCGCAAATATGTGACTGAGGGGAATTGCGCACGAAGATCTTAATGAATCAACAATGAGTCGTGATTGATACTGTTTAAATCCATGACAAAAATTTGAGTTAGGCCTAGACATCAATGGGTCGGCGGCAGCAGGTGTAACATCCATGCCATATGGTTGTGGTGGGTCTACAATAGAGCCCGCACAATTTGATGAAATATATAGGGTCTAATGTCTGCATGGGCAGATGAATCTTTGAAAAAAATCATTGCTTGTCCAGCTGTTCTTGTGTAATCGTGGCTGTATCTTTTGAGTCCAAGAAATGTAGAAGCTATTTTGACGTCGTCAAGAATTTATTCGATTTCCTTTCCATAGACGGAATAACGTGCACTGTTAAACAACGCCATCATTATATTGTTAACAAATCCAGCTTGGACATTGCCATTGTAATTGTTACCACTGTCGGCATGTACCAGTTTTCCCTCAGTTTACAAGGATGCCTCACACTGAATGAAGAACCTGGACGTATTCGGCAGATGCAATTATATTTTAATTGATTGGGGTCTCTAGCTGGGTATGAGTAATACTGAAAATCTCGTATACTAGAAAAAGGCGCGCTCATCTCAAAGGCTGAATCAGATATATCTTTCAGCCGAGGCATTGTTTATACATTATTGATCTTGTCTAATAATACCTTTAGCGTGACGGCTTTGGTGGCTTCACTACTTACTTCCTCAAACGTAATCCACTTCCCAGTGCTAGATGTGCAATAACTGAATCAGATCATTGTTGTTGCGCGGCTTCATTAATGATTTTACCAACCGCAGGTGGCGTAGTGTCGGTCGATGGTAGTGTAAGCGCTTTTGATGGTGCTCGGGTCACTAACTGCTAGAATCGGAGATTATATTGCGATGACAGAACTGAGTGTGTGATCATTGGAACATATAGAAATTTTAGTGTCTTCGCCTGTCACCAATTGATTCTTGGTCGAATTGCTTCATTGTCTGAGTGTTTGCTGCGGCAGGAATTTCAATATTGTTCGAAGTGGCGCCAGTGATTGCTTTAAGGTCAAATGAGTTGTTTTTGGGCAGACCATCAAACCATTGTGATCGGATGTTAGGCCAACTGTAATACGCTTGCAGCGACGTAAGAGCAATATCAAGTGTGAGTAATTCACAAGCGGTAACAGGTGCAGAAAAAGTCACACTGCATTCTGGTTTCGTTGAGATAATCATCGAGGCGAGTTGTATTTACAACAGCATATTGCACCGCAGCAACCATTTCGCAGCACACGCAGGGTCTTAATAGTTTCAGACCTTATCATTGATTTACGACCTTTCATTCGTCGTATACATCACTGTCATTCGTCGCATACATCACTGATATCTTCAAGAAGTCCATTCATTAGCGTACAATAAGTATTTCAGTCCTTGATGTTATTGGTGAGCAGCTCCCGACAAATTTAATTTAGTACATATTGCTATCAAAATAGGCAAATATCGTTTTTTTTGCAGTAGAAAAGTAATTAAGCTTACAAAAGTCTTAAGTAATCCCGTTATTCATTTGTATTGGTGTATATTCCTACTTATAACTGCAAACTGCATAGAGTCAGATCTGTCATCGAAGAATGGGTGGGCAGATCTGGATCAATGGATTTTGTTAGGAGTAATCATTACAATGAATAATGTAGGCACTGATCTGCCGACGATCATGCAAGGGAAAATATGTCTATGTTGTTTGCAGTTGGACACTCTCATAAGCGAGTACATGCGGCATTATAGTCATGAGATATGTAGTCGATTCATAAGTGCATAGATGGTTATGAATTTTCGTTCTTATATGAAAATCCTCACTCGTGTTTACCTCCTTGAATATCTTGTTTTTAAATCTATCTCTTTGAAATTTGTATAAGTGTCACTTTTATTTTAACTCCTAGCTGGTTGTTAGGTTTTCAACCTTTTACCTGAGATCAATTGAAAAAGAGCTTATATACATATATATATATATATATATATATATATATATATATATATATATATATATATATATATATGTAATCACAAAGAAATGATTTGAAACTTAAAGAGTTAATAGTTTAGCATTGATTGAAAGGATTTAGTTTTGCAGAGTTTTCATGTAACTATTACTTGTTAAAAAATAACAAATTAGGCAAATATTATCACACTTACAGGCTCCTTTCTCTGAGGCATTTGAAATTAGCCTTTAGTACTTTATATAAAAAAGTTTAAATGTACTACACATGAATGAAGAATAATTTTTCAACAGTAACATAACAGTGCAGTCATCAATTTTTTTCACTTCTGCCATTTATAAAACCTTATGTTTCAGGCTGTAGGAAGTATAACTTTGCATTATTGCTCGTGTTATTATTAGACACAAAAGTAAATGTTGAATTTGAGCAAAGAATGATACCCGTTTGTGAAGTTTGATCCATACACCTATGTAGCACAAATGAACAATAAAGCACCAAACATTAAAGAACGAATCGTTCACTCCAGCCAATTAAAAAAAGAAACCCAAGATTGTCGATGGCCACTTGACATTCTGGCTGCGATATTGGTTCATTATTGTTCTAGTTTGCTAACTGTTTTGTCCGTTTGTTTTCTCCATAACATCTTTCTGAATAACATGATACAACAGTTCGAAATATTTATTCCTAAAATTGGGTTTAGAGGCTTAATTATCATTATGGGGTTAGTGATGGTTGTTTGTCTGGCTGTTCTTCAAATGAAAAGTTTAGCAGACTTACATGAACTCGGACTGACCGTGGCAACAATGAAAAGGAAAGAAGAGTATAATGTTGAAAAAGATTTGGATAAGACAGGGAGATACGGAAAAATGTCCAGGGATGCGGTATATGGGGAAGACATTGCGATATTGCGGGTAAGTGGCATGATGCTAGAATTGGTACAATTTGTGGGCAGTCGATAATAATATACTAGAGTAATATTAATAATCACACACACATACACATGGAAGAAGAAGGAAAGAGATAGATAGATAGAATTATATTCAAACATAATTGTTTGTACTAACAGCTTGTGATCATGTGACTTTCTTTCAACTATCTATACCTTTAGACCTATCAGTACAACGTAGATTACTTTTTCCGTAAATCATCCAAGCTTTTGCGCTGTCCTAAGATATACTGCTCTATTCTGTGGAAAAATCCAAGTTCAATCAATGAATTTTAATTTTATAAATTAATGTTTTGGCATATCCATTTTCGTATAGACTCTAGGTTACTATTCATATTTCATAAATTAATTTCTAGTCATCTCTATTTCGTTCAGCCGCCAAAAGAGGAACGCCGCCGCCGAGCAGTGGATGATATAGGACCAGCAATAGACAACAGTACCATGAATAAAGATCACGAAAGTATACATACACCGACTCGGACTGGTACATTTCTCTCTCTCTCCCTCTCTCAATTTGCCTCTTCTCTCTATATGCCTTATTTATGATTATCTACAACAGGTACTTGTAAGCACTTCTTGCTCTCCGACTATTAGTCTCTGCAATTTCCGTTATTAAAAAAATGTTAATTTAAATGCTATCGAGCAGATTTCTTTGTTCTACAACATGCAAGTCGAAGTGGCCTACTGAACTAAAATTTTCTTTGCAATTATGGTAACTTGCTATGACAATCTGATTAAAATAAGATCTCCACCGTTCTACGTGAAGATTTGACAGCAATCACTTAGGGGTCACATTGTGACCTTTGAATTAGCTAATGGAAATTCAGCTTTCGGAAATTTGCAAGTGAATCAAATCGTTCGTCACACATCGATGCTCTTCAGCCATACTGCTCAATCGCCCAAACGCAAAGATATGACTTTTCTGATTCGCTGATAAAATTAACGAGTAGGGTAAGACCTTAAGTTTGAACCAATTTTGTCGTCTGCTAATGTCCAATATCATGCGAATTTCACCTCGTTTTTTCTGTTTCTTTGCTCATGGCTGAAGATTAATCTTAGAGAAGATCCAGTTTTGGAATTATTTCGATTCTGTCACTAATAAATTGCTCATAACCAGTTTTCTGAAAATCTAATTACCTATATATTAGTAAAGGTGTTTACAAAACAATGTTAAAAACGTATTCTTTCTTATGATAAAAGTCCATACATTTTGACGCTCGTAAACAAAACTTATACTCTTGATAAATATATAAAAAGACAATGAAAGTAACACAATATCTGGGAATTTCACTATTTTGGTCCCTCTACTCGCAATGGGAATTTCTATTTTCGGGTTTCCTCCTCACGTGCAAATAATTTAATAACATTGGGGCATTTCAAGAAATTACATCTCAAACAATGGGTATTTTTAAGGTTGCGAATTAATAACATCGATGCTTTTTGAAGAATTAAACCCGATACAACGGATATAGTTGCAAAGTAATAACATCGATTTATTTCAAGAATTACAGATAATACAATTGGTATATTTGTAGGTGCATTTCAAAAGTATACCTGATAGAAGGATCTATTTGCAGTCGGCGAGTGTTGCTCAAGAACATTTGAATGTACAAACCTTAATCATCTTTATTTTTCGGCGCAGATTTCAAATGAAATTAATTTTGGGGCAAATGAATGTGTACTGAATGTAGATTATGCATTGGGATATGTATCATTGAATGTTGTTGACAAATAAAACTGTTGAAGACTTTATTGTATTAGATCAGGCTTATACAATTATCAAACATACATCCTAGATATCTCAAGATTTACTTACATGTGATGAGTGGAAGACTTCCTTACATTGAATGTAACGTTTTAAAAACCTGTTGTAATTATTTTTTGCACTCCTAGCAGTAGTATTTTATAAATATATAAGGTCAAATTGAATTATGATTATGAAGACGAATTCAAATCCGAATTGTTTTGGTGTCAACATCTGTTCTCTTTACACAGGTGGCGCTGTATAAACGCGGTGGGGAAGAACAACCTGTCCTGACGATGTCAATACAGAAATAATTTATTCAGGTCAGTAAAATTTGTGATTAGATGTTGCAGAACAGAACATTTTTCACGTATCAAGCTTTTCTCTAAGATGTGACTGTGACCATTCTTATCTAACCTGATTTCGTTTATTTAGATTTGATATAGATAGAATTACCTATCTTTGGCAATGAAAATTACAGTCTGTTCTTCCCATAGTTATTGGCATTGTGCTCATTACACAAAATATTCATCGCCATTATGTTCTTTTGTCTTCATATAGGTATCGCTGGAGGATCGTATTATGACCATACAGGCGCTGCAGTCAACACGCTTTGCCTTCCACATGATCCAATATGGGGCACCTACACAGACGACCTGGAGAATTATGCATTCATGTATGGCGCCGAGTACCACGATGAAAGTCTCTTCAAACTGACAAATGCCGAGGCACATTCAAGCCATAATATGCCATGTGTCGTCTGCCGCAGCAGGCTGAGGACCTCCACCTTTATGCTTCCAGCGAGAAATCGTTGCTTTGGTGACTGGCATGTGGAATATCACGGCTATCTGATGACCGGACATCATACACATAAGGCGTCCCCGGATTATATATGTGTGGACGAGGCTCCAGAGGCCGACCCCTCCGGGTTCCGGACAGAGTACGGTGTTTTAATGTACAGAGTCGAGGCCATATGTGGTTCACTTCCCTGTCCGCAGTATAAGCAGGGGCGAGAACTTACCTGTGCAATTTGCAGCAAATAAATATACACATTTTCTCCTGTTTGAAAACATATATATATATATATATATATATATATATATATATATATATATATATATATATATATACTTTCCTGTATAAAATAGAACTTTACTTGTATCCTGAACGTCTTCACAATCTGCCGTCAATACACATGCATATAGAAGTGTCATAACAAGCATTTTGCAATCATTCCTTTTCTGGATCTTGATTGTCCTCACAACCTCTATTACCCCATGGCATGGCAAAGAAGCCACATACTATATGCATGTGTGGATGATTATTGTTATTAATCCACGAAAGCAAAGTGGCTTAAGCGAAAAGGCCTTTGTCGCTACTACTGCTTTGTTACCAATTGTACGGATAACCCTCATGCTTCTGAAACTCCAGTTCGGTGTTGATATTATCTTTAATTTTCTCTGCTATCTGGTTGCATTCTTCTTCTCCATGTCTCTGCTTTAAATAATATTCTACTAGTTTTATTACAAAGTGATTGGATACCGGTGCAATTTTAGCAAGTTGGAGGAAGTGTGATATGCTTTTTACCATATTTTCTATCTTCGTTTTAATTTCATTCCATCCCATTATCATTAAAGATATATCATAACTTATAGCCAGAAGAGTTTCTTGTTCGTGAGTCTTAATGCTATTAATTGTAATCTGTAGATCTTTGTTTTATTGATATCCGATATTTTTACCTAAGGGCAATATCAGAGAGCATTCCACATCTGATATGATCTGGATGAGTTGATTCCATATCGTTATTACAGGAACAGAAACAAGCAGGTATTGTATTTCCTTAACAGCTTTCGGCAGAAAGTATGCTAATATTTTTGGCATTTATATATCGTTGTTGTTTAAAAATCAAAAGTACTAAACGTTTATTGTCTAAATCCGCACGGTTCCTTATTTGTGATCAGAGGTGTCGGTGATTTTCTATTTACGCCAACAGAGTCTCGAATTAAGTCCCGCTAATAACTTTACCCTCGATAGCCACTGAATACAGTTCACTGATTGTGTTGAGGCTGATTTGTGTCGCTGCAATCATATCTGAATAGATTCATACTCATGAAAGGAATCCTATTGAAATTAATTTCTTAGCAACACCTGAGACGCCGGTTACTATCGATGTAGCCCCGACAATAATTACGATTGACGCACCTACGATGGTTGTTGTTGCCGCGATTCCACCCACGCCACAAGTCCATAAATGTCATTTACAGCCAAACACCCTCGTTTGTGTTTCACGCTCATTCCAATTCTCTTGGTAAATTTCAAGTCGCAGCTGTTTTTCTGCTTCGGTCTTTATTTTTCTCTTAATAATACAATTGCGTAGACCAATTACATGACACACTGACTCTGTCCCGATTCTTCACTTCAGGTGAATATGCACACGCACATTTTAGCCAATCAATCTTTCTTTTTCTTCTACAATTGTCATACAATTATAAAAAATATCTTGTTGGGTGATATTTAAATTTCCGGCAATTTAAGTTGATGGGGAAGGAGTTGTCGCCATTTTTATGTAAAAACACACTGATTTCACCCATAGCTTTTACATCTGGTGATCGTCATTGTCCAACAACTATTACCCAAACAAGTGCATTCTTGTTACATAACAGTCAAGGTCTTAATTTTCTCAACTGAGTCATTGTTGGATTGAAAATATTTGCGGTAATCCTAGCCGTGATCGTAGTGTGAATACCCTTTCGCCATTGTATAAATTAAACCCGAACGATTATGCACCTTGTAGTGCAGTCAACGTGTGTGCGTTTTAACGTGCACGTGCGATGATTCCAAGCTTGCCTGAAGTTGGCATTGATACATCAATGTGATTGAAATCACCAATTTCTACTTTCAAGCAGATATTCATGGAAAAAGCAAAATTGTTATCTATGTTAGTTTCCGCTGCCAGTTGGTCCAACACCCCGTCGGTAAATTCGGCAACTTCATCACCGCGGTCAGAATCCATTACTTATATAATAATGATTAAAATCTAATCTTAAAGCAAAAGGCCAAAGACGGTTAAGTACCTGTCAGGATAAACACTGAGTGTTTCGAACAGAATTTCATCTCTGGCAACTAACGATGCTTATAATTCAAATGTGTTAAATTCGATAATTGAGCTGCTCTCCCTGTCAATTTGTGATATGACTGACACGAAGTCAAAACCAAGATTCCGCTTGTCAGTAATCAACATTCCCATTTGAATTCCAGTTATGATAAATAAGTATGATCAGAATCGCGCACCTTTCGGATGTGACTTTTAGGTCTATCAAAATTATTTACGCCAGAACTAAAAACAAGCCGAACATTTGCTAAGGTTATGCCATTTTTTCCCACTCCTTTTTTGATTAATATTCCTTGCATATGGTGTTATGAAGTTACTACCCATGGTAATGGTGGCACGTGACTGATCTGTTTATCCACGTATTGTTTTGATTTTGCATTAGTATCAACAACATTCTCACTGATATAATCAATCGATACTCCGGCGTCCCCTATACCACTGATTTTAGTGATTTTAGTCTGGTTCTTTGCAGAGATGCCCTTCATGCTGACAACAAGATTTTGAATTACAGCATTAGGCCTTTTAAGTTTAACACTCTGATCTTCAGAAATCTCAATCTCACCTGGGTCAACGTCAACAACAACAACAGTAAACTCAGTAAAATTCACTTTGGTGGCAAACCTGCTCAGATCCACATTTACGCCATGTCCTAGGACTGAGAAACGTACGTAAATGTTAATAAGCATTTTGTATAATAATAAACGTACTTTAATGTGGAATAAATAAATGTTTGATAGTTGGTAAACATTAAGTGCACGCAAGGCTTCAACAATACAATCACCGTTTGTGGGATCATGCAACGGAGTGTGTACTCGTTCAGTGAAATAAAACAGTGGTTGTCGTCCGCGTAGGTTGCTAGTGACCTTAATGAAATAATTAATAATTTCAACTGGTAGTGCTAGACCCTATGAGCCATAATATATTGTTATGCTCTTGGTTATTATCACGCGTTACATTTTGAAACGCCAAAAACACAAGTGCTGATGCGGTAAGTCCATGATGAATACTTATCTGCAATGTAAACTGTCCCATAGTACCAGTTGGTGCGTGTGCGTCTGTGGTATGTGCAAGAAACGACAGCGTTGACTGCGGATCTGGATTGCATACACGATAACAAACGTGATTCTATAGTGAGTGAAAGGGTCAGGACAGGCATCCAGAAAGTAAATGTTGACAATTCAACTTTTCCATTTATATCGTCTGTGCACCAAACTGCATCTTTGACGTTGTTTTACCAAATAAGGTGACTATGTTTTTGGCTCCAAAATAACTTTGAGGACATCTCTTTAAAAGCCGCAAATATGTGACTGAGGGGAATTGCGCACGAAGATCTTAATGAATCAACAATGAGTCGTGATTGATACTGTTTAAATCCATGACAAAAATTTGAGTTAGGCCTAGACATCAATGGGTCGGCGGCAGCAGGTGTAACATCCATGCCATATGGTTGTGGTGGGTCTACAATAGAGCCCGCACAATTTGATGAAATATATAGGGTCTAATGTCTGCATGGGCAGATGAATCTTTGAAGAAAATCATTGCTGGGCCAGCTGTTCTTGTGTAATCGTGGCTGTATCTTTTGAGTCCAAGAAATGTAGAGGCTATATGGACGTCGTCAAGAATTTATTCGATTTCCTTTCCATAGACGGAATAACGTGCACTGTAAAACAACGCCATCATTATATGGTTAACAAATCCAGCTTGGACATTGCCATTGTAATTGTTACCACTGTCGGCATGTACCAGTTTTCCCTCAGTTTACAAGGATGCCTCACACTGAATGAAGAACCTGGACGTATTCGGCAGATGCAATTATATTTTAATTGATTGGGGTCTCTAGCTGAGTATGAGTAATACTGAAAATCTCGTATACTAGAAAAAGGCGCGCTCATCTCAAAGGCTGAATCAGATATATCTTTCAGCCGAGGCATTGTTTATACATTATTGATCTTGTCTAATAATACCTTTAGCGTGACGGCTTTGGTGGCTTCACTACTTGCTTCCTCAAACGTAATCCACTTCCCAGTGCTAGATGTGCAATAACTGAATCAGATCATTGTTGTTGCGCGGCTTCATTAATGATTTTACCAACCGCAGGTGGCGTAGTGTCGGTCGATGGTAGTGTAAGCGCTTTTGATGGTGCTCGGGTCACTAACTGCTAGAATCGGAGATTATATTGCGATGACAGAACTGAGTGTGTGATCATTGGAACATATAGAAATTTTAGTGTCTTCGCCTGTCACCAATTGATTCTTGGTCGAATTGCTTCATTGTCTGAGTGTTTGCTGCGGCAGGAATTTCAATATTGTTCGAAGTGGCGCCAGTGATTGCTTTAAGGTCAAATGAGTTGTTTTTGGGCAGACCATCAAACCATTGTGATCGGATGTTAGGCCAACTGTAATACGCTTGCAGCGACGTAAGAGCAATATCAAGTGTGAGTAATTCACAAGCGGTAACAGGTGCAGAAAAAGTCACACTGCATTCTGGTTTCGTTGAGATAATCATCGAGGCGAGTTGTATTTACAACAGCATATTGCACCGCAGCAACCATTTCGCAGCACACGCAGGGTCTTAATAGTTTCAGACCTTATCATCGATTTACGACCTTTCATTCGTCGTATACATCACTGTCATTCGTCGCATACATCACTGATATCTTCAAGAAGTTCATTCATTAGCGTACAATAAGTATTTCAGTCCTTGATGTTATTGGTGAGCAGCTCCCGACAAATTTAATTTAGTACATATTGCTATCAAAATAGGCAAATATCGTTTTTTTGCAGTAGAAAAGTAATTAAGCTTACAAAAGTCTTAAGTAATCCCGTTATTCATTTGTATTGGTGTATATTCCTACTTATAACTGCAAACTGCATAGAGTCAGATCTGTCATCGAAGAATGGGTGGGCAGATCTGGATCAATGGATTTTGTTAGGAGTAATCATTACAATGAATAATGTAGGCACTGATCTGCCGACGATCGTGCAAGGGAAAATATGTCTATGTTGTTTGCAGTTGGACACTCTCATAAGCGAGTACATGCGGCATTATAGTCATGAGATATGTAGTCGATTCATAAGTGCATAGATGGTTATGAATTTTCGTTCTTATATGAAAATCCTCACTCGTGTTTACCTCCTTGAATATCTTGTTTTTAAATCTATCTCTTTGAAATTTGTATAAGTGTCACTTTTATTTTAACTCCTAGCTGGTTGTTAGGTTTTCAACCTTTTACCTGAGATCAATTGAAAAAGAGCTTATATATATATATATATATATATATATATATATATATATATATATATATATATATATATATATATATATATGTGTGTAATCACAAAGAAATGATTTGAAACTTAAAGAGTTAATAGTTTAGTATTGATTGAAAGGATTTAGTTTTGCAGAGTTTTCATGTAACTATTACTTGTTAAAAAATAACAAATTAGGCAAATATTATCACACTTACAGGCTCCTTTCTCTGAGGCATTTGAAATTAGCCTTTAGTACTTTATATAAAAAAGTTTAAATGTACTACACATGAATGAAGAATAATTTTTCAACAGTAACATAACAGTGCAGTCATCAATTTTTTTCACTTCTGCCATTTATAAAACCTTATGTTTCAGGCTGTAGGAAGTATAACTTTGCATTATTGCTCGTGTTATTATTAGACACAAAAGTAAATGTTGAATTTGAGCAAAGAATGATACCCGTTTGTGAAGTTTGATCCATACACCTATGTAGCACAAATGAACAATAAAGCACCAAACATTAAAGAACGAATCGTTCACTCCAGCCAATTAAAAAAAGAAACCCAAGATTGTCGATGGCCACTTGACATTCTGGCTGCGATATTGGTTCATTATTGTTCTAGTTTGCTAACTGTTTTGTCCGTTTGTTTTCTCCATAACATCTTTCTGAATAACATGATACAACAGTTCGAAATATTTATTCCTAAAATTGGGTTTAGAGGCTTAATTATCATTATGGGGTTAGTGATGGTTGTTTGTCTGGCTGTTCTTCAAATGAAAAGTTTAGCAGACTTACATGAACTCGGACTGACCGTGGCAACAATGAAAAGGAAAGAAGAGTATAATGTTGAAAAAGATTTGGATAAGACAGGGAGATACGGAAAAATGTCCAGGGATGCGGTATATGGGGAAGACATTGCGATATTGCGGGTAAGTGGCATGATGCTAGAATTGGTACAATTTGTGGGCAGTCGATAATAATATACTAGAGTAATATTAATAATCACACACACATACACATGGAAGAAGAAGGAAAGAGATAGATAGATAGAATTATATTCAAACATAATTGTTTGTACTAACAGCTTGTGATCATGTGACTTTCTTTCAACTATCTATACCTTTAGACCTATCAGTACAACGTAGATTACTTTTTCCGTAAATCATCCAAGCTTTTGCGCTGTCCTAAGATATACTGCTCTATTCTGTGGAAAAATCCAAGTTCAATCAATGAATTTTAATTTTATAAATTAATGTTTTGGCATATCCATTTTCGTATAGACTCTAGGTTACTATTCATATTTCATAAATTAACGCCGCCGCCGAGCAGTGAATGAAATAGGACCAGCAATAGACAACGCTACCATGAATAAAGATCACAAACATATACATACACCGACTGGGACTGGTACATCTCTCTCTCTCTCTCTCTCTCTCTCTCTCTCTCATTTTGCCTCTTCCCGCTATGGGCCTTATTTATGATTATCTACAACAGGTACTTGTAAGCACTTCTTGCTCTCCGACTATTAGTCTCTGCACTTTCCGTTATTAAAAGAAATGTTAATTTAAATACTATCGAGCTGATTTCTTTGTTCTACAACATGCAAGTCGAAGTGGCCTATTGAATTAAATTTTCTTTGCAATTATGGTAACTTCCTACGACAATCTGATCAAAATAAGATCTCCACTGTTCTACGTGAAGATTTGAAAGCTATCACTTAAGGGTCACATTGTAACCTTTGAATTAGCCAATGGAAATGCAGCTTTCGGAAATTTGAAAGTGAATCAAATCGTTCGTCACACATCGATGCTCTTCAGCCATACTGCTCAATCTCCCAAACGCAAAGATATGACTTCTCTGATTCGATGATAAAATTAACGTTAGGGTAAGACCTTAAGTCACGAGAACATGACCCCAAAACTGTGAGATCTTCACGTAAGACAGTGGAGATCTGATTTAATCAAATTGCTTCCTACGGTATCGTGGGTTCTTCAGTATCGCGGTATTCGATGTTTTTGGTAATGTTCTTCAAATCGCCTACTATTGTGCGTTTATCTCATTTACAATGGATGAACATAAGTTACTAGTTTTGAATCACAGTTTCGTTTGGGGACAATGTCGGAACTGCTGGCGAATACGCTATTTTAAAAATGCACTCATGAGTTTAACTTTTTCAAAACATGATCGTATCCATGTTCTACACTAAAATTTATTTCTTCTAACATCGATATCACTGTAACGAATTGGTTAACCAATTTGTCGTCTGGTAATGTCCAATGATAGTATAGTCGAGTCAGGTCACATGATTGCCCCATTTGTCAAGAACCAAGAGATCGAAACTAAAGTAGCGTATAAATGTGCTAGGTTTCTGGTGGCTTTCTGAATTGACATGTTTTGACGTAAAAACTTTGTTGTACACAATTTATTACTTTTCATTGTAACTCCTGGTTTTGTTTAAACAGTCTGTGGTCAACATGTACTTACAAGCTCATGTTGGTGTGCCCATTCTCACCGACAATTCTGGCGCCACACATCTCCCTTCACAAGTGGTTTCATATGCATTGTTTTTATTCTCTCAGATACGTTTCTGTGTTGGATGGTGCATGTGAAGAATGAGAGCCATTGAAATGGCATCCAATTTTCAAAGTGATTTACAATTTGTGCAGCATATACATCAAGATTGTAACATTAGGAATAGAGTTCGTCATCGTTAAAAATATTTTTTTTTTATATTACCCCGCTATCAGAGTAACGCCACTTGCATAACCTGGAATCTACATGGCGTCTGTTTATAGATCTTTTTCCGCAATCGTCTGATTGAAACTGGAAATTAAATGTATATTAATACAGAACAAAGATCAACAATTAGACAATATTTTGAAAGTCAGTGTCCTTATTTACTTATTCACCGATTGCTGACTGTGAGACCCTCGATACCATACCATATTTTAAAACCCCAAAATAACAAAATTAATTCGAAAGACAACCACATTATATAACAAATGTATTATAAAATACAAAAGAAACACGTCAGCATAATACAAATATGTCTTCTTATTGCAGTTTTCAAAACATCTCGAGTTAGGCTTTAAATTTACCAGTCCTCCACTAAACAAAGAGAAGATATTCTTGTAAATGGGGTTTCATATTTAGATATCTCTGGAATCGGATAGGGGAAGCCTCTGACGTACACCGTAATTTGAATATTTCATATTCACTCTTGTTTTCTGTTTCTTTGCTCATTACTTGAGATTAATCTTTCAAGAGAAGATCTAGTTTTGGAATTATTTCTATGCTGTCACTATTATATTGATCATAACCAGTTTTCGGAAAATCTAATTGCCTATATATCAGTAAAGGTGTTTCCAAAACAATCTTAAACACGTATTCCTTCGTATGTATGAAGTCCATACATTTTGACACTCGTAAACAAAACTAATACTCTTGATAAATATTTGAAGACAACGTAGGCAACTGACAATGTCTGAGAATTTCACTTTTTTGGTCCCCCTACTCAAAATGGGAATTTCTATTTTCGGGCTTCCTCCTCACATGCAAATAATATAATAACATCGATGCATTTCAAGAGGTTACACCTCATACAATGGGTATTATTAAGGTTGCGAATTAATAAAATCGATGCTTGTGAAGCATTACACCCGATACAATGCGTATGCTTATAATTGCAAAGTAATAACATCGATGTATTTGAAGAATTACATATGACACAATGGGTATATTTTCAGGTGCATTTCAAAATTAAGCCTAATATAAGAATGTATTTGTAGTTGGCGAGTGTTGCTTAATAACATTTTAATGTAGAAGCCTTAATCATCTTTTTTTCTGCGCAGATTTCAAAACAAATTAACTTTGGAGGCAAATGAGTGTGTACTGAATGTAGATTATGCAAGTGGGATTTGTGTCATTGAATGTAGTTGACAAATAAAACTGTTGAAGACTTTATTGTATTAGATCAGGCTTATACAATTATCAAACATACATCATGGATATCTCAAGGTTTAGTTACATGGGATGGGTGGAAGACTTCCTTACATTGAATGTAACGTTTTACAAACCTGTTGTAATTATGTATTTTACTCCTAGCAGTAGTATTTTATAAATATATACGGTCTAATTAAATTATGATTATTATAAAGACTAATTCAAATCAGAATTGTTTGGTATCATCATCTATTCTCATTAATATACACAGCTGGCGCTGTATACACACGGTGGCGAAGAACAACCTGTCCTGACGATGTCAATACAGAAATAGTTTATTGAGGTAAGTAAAATTTGTGATTAGGTGTTAGTAATTTGCAGTAAATGTACGTGGGAGGGGAGTCATTAGTTAAGCAGAACTGAAAATTTTTCACGTATCAAGCTTTTCTCTAAGACTTGACTGTGACCATTCTTATCTAACCTGATTTCGTTTATTTAGATTTGATATAGATAGAATTACCTATCTTTGGCAATGAAAATTACAGTCTGTTCTTCCCATTGTTATTGGCATTGTGCTCACTACACAAAATATTCATCGCCATTATGTTCTTTTGTCTTCATATAGGTATCGCTGAAGGGTCGTATTATGACCATACAGGCGCTGCAGTCAACACGCTTTGCCTTCCACATGATCCAATATGGGGCACCTACACAGACGACCTGGAGAATTATGCATTCATGTATGGCGCCGAGTACCACGATCCAAGTCTCTTCAAACTGACAAATGCCGAGGCACTTTCAAGCCATAATATGCCATGTGTCGTCTCCCGGAGTAGGCTGAGGACCTCCACCATTGTGCTTCCGGCGAGAAATCGTTGCTTTGGTGACTGGCATGTGGAATGCCACGGCTATCTGATGACCGGACATCATACACATAAGGCGTCCCCGGATTATATATGTGTGGACGAGGCTCCAGAGGCCGACCCCTCCGGGTTCCGGACAGAGTACGGTGTTTTAATGTACAGTAATGTAATGTAATGTAATGTTCACTTCCGTGTCCACAGTATAAGCATGGGCGAGAACTGACCTGTACAATTTGCAACAAATAGATATACACATTTTCTCCTGTATGAGAACAGCAAGCAAACTCAAAGCAACTAAACATACATATTTTCCTGAATAAAATTCGACCTTTACTTGTATATTGAACGTCTCCTGAATCTGCCGTCAATACACATGCATATAGAAGTGTCATAATAGTGATTTTGACATCTTTCCGTTTCTAGATCCTGATAGTAGTCAGAACCTGTATTCCTCCATGACTTGGAAAAACAAGCCACATAGTATATGCATGGTGTGGATAATTATCATTAATAATCCACGAAAGTAAAGTGGCCTAACCCAAGCAGCCATTGTCGTTACTACTCATTTGTTACCAATAGTACAGGTAACCCTCATACTTCTGAAACTCCAGTTCGGTGTTCATATTATCTATAATTTCCTCTGCTATCAGGTTGTTTCTTCTTCTCCATGTCTTAGCCTTAAATAATATTATACGAGTTTTATTACAAAGTGATGGGATACCGCTGTAATTTTTGCAAGTTGGAGGAAGTGTGATTGGCTTTTTACCATATTTTCATTTTAATTTCATTCGATCTCATTATCATTAAAGATATATCATAACTTAAAGCCAGAAGAGTTTCTTGTTCGTGAGTCTTAATGCTATTAATTGTAAGCTTTACATCTTTATTTTATTGATATACGATATTTTTTACCTAAGGGCAATTTTTGAGAGCATCCCACATCTGATATGATCTGGTTGAGCTGATTCCATATCGTTATTACAGGAACAGAACCATGCAGTTGTTGTCTTTCCTTCACAGTTTTCGGCAGAAAGTATGCTAATATTGACAGCATTTATATATCGTTGTTGTTTAAAAATCAAAAGTACTAAACGTTTAGTGTCTAAATCCGCACGGTTCCTTATTTGTGATCGGAGTGGTAGAATCATTAATGAAGCCGCGCAATAACGATGATCTGATTCGGTGATTGCACATCTAGCAATCGGAAGTGGGTTACGGTTGAGGATGTAAGTAGTGAAGCCACCAAAACCGTCACGCTAAAGGTATTATTAGACAAGATCAATAATGTATAAACAATGCCTCGGTTGAAAGATATATCTGATTCAGCCTTTGAGATGAGCGCGCCGTTTTCTAGTATACGAGATTTTCAGTATTACTCATACCCAGCTAGAGACCCCAATCAATAAAAATAGAATTGCATGTGCAGGACACGTCGAGGTTCTTCATTCAGTGTGAGCCATTTTTGTAAATTAAGGGGAAACTGGAACATGCCGACAGTGGCAGCAATTACAAGGGCAATGTCCAAGCTGGATTTGTTAACAATATAATGATGGCGTTGTTTTACGGTGCACGGTATTCCATCTATGGAAAGGAAATCGAATAAATTCTTGAAAACGTGAACATAGCCACTACATTTCTTGGACTCAAAAGATACAGCCACGATTACACGAGAACAGCTGGCCCACCATTGATCTTTTTCAAAGATTCATCTGCTAATGCAGACATTAGACTCTATACATTTCATCAAATTGTGCAGGCTCTATTGTAGACCCACCACAACCATCTGGCATAGATGTTACACCTGCTGCCGTCGACCCATTGATGTCTAGGCCTAACTCAAATTTTTGTCATGGATTTAAAAGCATCAGTCACGACTCATTCTTGATTCATTAAGGTCTTCGTGCGCAATTCCCCTCAGTCACACATTTGCGGCTTTTAAAGAGATCTTTTCAAAGTTATTTTATAGCCAAACACAGAGTCAGAATATTCGGTAAAACAATGTCAAAGATGCAGGTTGGTGCAGACGGTATAAATGGAAAAGTTGAATTGTCAACATTGACTTTCTGGATGCCATGTCCTGACCTTTTCAATCACTATAGAATCATGTTTCTTATCGTTTATGCAATCCAGAACCAAAGCCGATGTTGTCGTTTTTTGCACATACCACAGACGCAGACCCAGCAACTGATATTATGGGACAGTTTACATGGCAGATAAGTATTCAACATGGACTTACCGCATCAGCACTTGTCTTTTTGGAGTTTCAAAATGTAACGCCAGATCATAAAAAGAGCATAACAATATATTTTGGCTCATAGGGTCTAGCACTACCAGTTGCAATTGTTAATTATTTCTGAAAGGCCACTAAAAACCTACGCGGACGACAACCACTGTTTTATTTCACTGAACGAGTACACACTCCGTTGCATGATCCCACAAACGGTGATTGTATTGTTGAAGCGTTGCGTGCACTTAATGTTTACCAACTATCAAACATTTATTTATTCCACATTAAAGTACGTTTAATATTATACAAAATGCTTATTAACATTTGCGCACGTTTCTCAGTCATAAGACATGGCGTAAATGTGGATCTGAGCAGGTTTGCCACCAAAGTGAATTTTACTGAGTTTACTGTTGTTGTTGTTGACGTTGACCCAGGTGAGATTGAGATTTCCGAAGATCAGAGTGTTAAACTTAAAAGGCCTAATGCTGTAATTCAAAATCTTGTTGTCAGTATGAAGGGCATCTTTACAAAAAACCAGACTGAAATCAGTGGTATAGGGGACGCCGGAGTATCGATTGATTATATCAGTGATAATGTTGCTGATACTAATGCAAGAACAAAACAATACGTGGATGAACAGATCAGTCACGTGCCACCATATCTCATGGGTAGCAACTTCATAACACCATATTCAAGGAATATTAATCAAAAAAGGAGTGGGAAAAAAATGGCATAACCTTAGCAAATGTTCGGCTTGTTTTAAGTTCTGGCGTAAGTAATTTTGATAGACCTAAAAGTCACATCCGAAAGGTGCGCGATTCTGATCATACTTATTTATCATAACTGGAATTCAAATGGGAATGTTGATTACTGACAAGCGGAATCTTGGTTTTGACTTCGTGTCAGTCATATCACAAATTGACAGGGAGAGCGGCACAATTATCGAATTTAACACATCTGAATTATAGGCATCGTTAGTTGCCAGAGATGAAATTCTGTTCGAAACACTCAGTGTTTATCCTGACAGGTACTTAACCGTCTTTGGCCTTTTGCTTTAAGATCAGATTTTTATCATTATTATATAAGTAATGGATTCTGACCGCGGTGATGAAGTTGCCGAATTTACCGACGGGGTGTTGGACCAACTGGCAGCGGATACTAACATCGATAACAATTTTGCTTTTTCCATGAATATCTGCTTGAAAGTAGAAATTGGTGGTTTCAATCACATTGATGTATCAATGCCAACTTCAGGCAAGCTTGGAATCATCGCACGTGCACGTTAAAACGCACACACGTTGACTGCACTACAAGGTGTACAATCATTAGGGTTTAATTTATACAATGGCGAAAGGGTATTCACAATACGATCACGGCTAGGATTACCGCAAATATTTTCAATCCAACAATGACTCAGTTGAGAAAATTAAGACCTTGACTGTTATGTAACAAGAATGCACTTGTTTGGGTAATAGTTGTTGGACAATGACGATCACCAGATGTAAAAGCTATGGGTGAAATCAGTGTGTTTTTACATAAAAATGGCGACAACTCCTCCCCATCAACTTAAATTGCCGGAAATTTAAATATCACCCAACAAGAGACTTTTTTATAATTGTATGACAATTGTAGAAGAAAAAGAAAGATTGATTGGCTAAAATGTGCGTGTGCATATTCACCTGAAGTGAAGAATCGGGACAGAGTCAGTGTGTCATGTAATTGGTCTACGCAATTGTATTATTAAGAGAAAAATAATGACCGAAGCAGAAAAACAGCTGCGACTTGAAATTTACCAAGAGAATTGGAATGAGCGTGAAACACAAACGAGGGTGTTTGGCTGTAAATGATATTTATTGACTTGTGGCGTGGGTGGAATCGCGGCAACAACAACCATCGTAGGTGCGTCAATCGTAATTATTGTCGGGGCTACATCGATAGTAACCGGCGTCTCAGGTGTTGCTAAGAAATTAATTTCAATAGGATTCCTTTCATGAGTATGAATCTATTCAGACCTTATTGCAGCGACACAAATCAGCCTCAACACAATCAGTGAACTGTATTCAGTGGCTATCGAGGTTAAAGTTATTAGCGGGACTTAATTCGAGACTCTGTTGGCGTAAATAGAAAATCACCGACACCTCTGATCACAAATAAGGAACCGTGCGGATTTAGACAATAAACGTTTAGTACTTTTGATTTTTAAACAACAACGATATATAAATACCAAAAATATTAGCATACTTTCTGCCGAAAGCTGTTAAGGAAATACAATACCTGCTTGTTTCTGTTCCTGTAATAAAGATATGGAATCAACTCATCCAGATCATATCAGATGTGGAATGCTCTCAGATATTGCCCTTAGGTAAAAATATTGGATATCAATAAAACAAAGATCTACAGATTACAATTAATAGCATTAAGACTCACGAACAAGAAACTCTTCTGGCTATAAGTTATGATATATCTTTAATGATAATGGGATGGAATGAAATTAAAACGAAGACAGAAAATATGGTAAAAAGCATATCACACTTCCTCCAACTTGCTAAAATTGCACCGGTATCCAATCACTTTGTAATAAAACTAGTAGAATATTATTTAAAGCAGAGACATGGAGAAGAAGAATGCAACCGGATAGCAGAGAAAATTAAAAATAATATCAACACCGAACTGTGAGTTTCAGAAGCACGAGGGTTATCCGTACAATTGGTAACAAAGCTGTAGTAGCGACAAAGGCCTTTTCGCTTAAGCCACTTTACTTTCGTGGATTAATAATAATAAGCATCCACACATGCACATATTATGTGGCTTCTTTGCCATGCCATGGGGGAATAGAGGTTGTGAGGACAATCAAGATCCAGAAAAGGAATGATTGCAAAATACTTATTATGACACTTCTATATGCATGTGTATTGACTACATATTGTGAAGACGTTCAGGATACAAGTAAAGTTCAATTTTATACAGGAAAGTATATATATATATATATATATATATATATATATATATATATATATATATATATATATATATATATATATATATATATATGTGTGTGTGTGTGTGTGTGTTTTCAAACAGGAGAAAATGTGTATATTTATTTGCTGCAAATTGCACAGGTAAGTTCTCGCCCCTGCATATACTGTGGACAGGGAAGTGAACCACATATGGCCTCGACTCTGTACATTACCGCATCCCTGGACATTTTTCCGTATCTCCCTGTCTTATCCAAATCTTTTTCCCCACTATACTCTTCCTTCTTTTTCATTGCTGCCACGGTCAGTCCGAGTTCGTGTAAGTCTGCTAGACTTTTCATTTGTAGAACAGCCAGACAAACAACCATCACTAACCCCATATAGATAATTAATCCTCTAAACCCTATTTTAGGCATAAATATTTCGAACTTTTGTATCATGTTTTTCAGAAAGATGTTATGGAGAAAGCAAATCGACAAAACTAGAACAATACTGAACCAATATCGTAGCCAGAATGTCAAGTGTCCATCGACAATCTTGGGTTTCTTTTAAATGGCTGGAGTGAACGATTCGTTCTTTAATTTGGGTGCTTTATTCTTGATTTGAGCTACATACATGTATGGAATCATACTTCACAAATGGGATGCATTCTTTGCTCAAATTCAACATTTACTTTTGTGTCTAATAATAAAGCGAGCAATAATTCAAAGTTTATACTTTCTACAGCCTAAAAAATTAGGTTTTACAAATGGCAGAAGTGAGAAAAAATATTGATGACTACACTGTTATGTTACTATTAAAAAATTATACTTCATTTATGTGTAGTACATGTACACCTTGTTATAGAATGTACTAAATGCAAATTTCAAATGCCTCAGAGTAAGGAGACTGAGAGTGTGATAATATTTGCCTAATTTGTTTTATTTAAAAAGTGCTAGTTACATGAAAAATCTGCAAAATAAACCCTTTAAATCAATACTAAACTATTAACTCTTTAACTTTCAAATCATTTCTGTTTGATTATATATATTGGAGCTCTTTTTCAATTGGTCTCAGGTAAATGATTGAAAACCTAACAACCAGCTAGGAGTAAAAATAAAAGTGACACTTATACAAATTTCAAAGAGATAGATTTAAGAACAAGATATTCAAGGAGGTAAATACGAGTGAGGATTTTCATATAAGAACGAAAATTCATAACCATCTATGCACTTATGAATCGAGTACATATCTAATAACTATAATGCCGCATGTACTCGCTTATGAGAGTGTCCAACTGGCCAACTGTAATACGCTTGCAGCGACGCAAGAGCAATCTCAAGTGAGCATAATTCGCAAGCGGTAACAGGTGCAGAAAAAGTCACACTGCATTCTGGTTTCTTTGAGATTATAATCATCGAGGAGAGTTGTATTTACATCAGCATATTCCACTGCAGCAAAAATTTCTCAGCACACGCAGGGTATTAATAGTTTCAGACCTTATCATCGATTTACGACCTTTCATTCGTCGTATACATCATTGATATCTTCAACAAGTTTATTCATTAACATACAATAAGTATTTCAGTCCTTAATGTTATTGGTGAGCAACTGCCGACAAATCAATGCGGCTTCGTTAATGACTTATGGTGCTTTGTTGCCCGCATGAACTGAGACCACGAGTGTTTTCAATCAATCAGCAAGGTCGTTAGAGTCATATTGTCCACCAAGGCCTTCTCCATTGTTTGTGGATGTACGATGTAGTAAATGTTGCTTTGCCAACCTTTTTTTGTTCGTCTATCCATTCTGCTTTTTCTTCCATTACGCGAATGTAAGGTGTAGGTTGTTCTTCTAGTATTTTTGCATATGTGTTCTGCATAATGTTTACTAGAGGAGGCATATTTGATACACATTTCGGTTGAGGTGCGGCTGCATGATCGGAATATTCTTGTTTCAGTTGTAAGTGTAATATCTTTTTATGTTTTGTGATGGTTCTTTGATTAGTAAATCTTTCCAGTTGGGGATAAAAGCAAAACCGCACATATGGGGTCTTCAAAGATCCACTGACGACCTTCTTCAATAAAATATTGTTGTTGTGTTTGCATCATTGACTGTACCTGGATGGTGATGAAAGAGAGTCCTTGATGGCTCGATCTTCAAGTTTTTCTTTTTTGACTTCAGCCACCATATCTGGCAAGCGTGCAATAATTTTTGAGTGGTTTTTATATCGTTGATGCGCTTAGCTATCTTACGTACTGAACCCGGATCTTCCTATGCTTCCGTTAGCCCTGCTACTTGTTCTGCTGTTGCTTCTGCTGCTTCTTTATATATCCTCGGCACGATTGCCAATTTCCTTTGTGGGTTTAATCAGCTTTGCAAATGTTTGTTCAATGCCCACAGTAAGGTCTTCTTGTGTAGTCTGTAGCGAGAGAAACATATCTTTGACGTTTTTGGTGCCTCTATAACATTACGAACTAGTTCCGTGTATTCACGAACAGATTTACGGCGTCGCGTTCCATACTCTTTTAAGACATCACTGGCAGACATTTTATATGACTGTTACGATTGTTAAATTGACGCTTGCTACACATTTGGATCCAGATCCGCAAGATATTTAGCCCTGCAAGTTTCAGTCAAATAAATCTTGAGCTGACTAATCTGATCCCTATTGATCCGCGTAAACTTGAAATTCGTCCCACGCGTGATCGGCGGCATATCTAGCCCAATAAATATTTCCAGGACCATGCACGTCAATGCCAGGAAATATCATCATGGTACAGTTGACACGAATTACATATGTGTATGGTTGAGTAAAAAAAAAGACATCGGTGTTATTATGCAGACCTTATGAAAATGTGAAGGATTGACCCTGGACTCAAGCCCAATGATCAGTGACAGAACTGAATTTGGAAATATATCACCATGCTGGGACAGTTTAGGTGTTGCCTTTGCAGAGAAGTAGATGACGGTGACATCTTTGATTTCTTTTAAAGGTTTTGTCTTTACCGAAAATTTCAGCGAATTTCCATTTTCGTGATGTTATTGAATAAATAATGCAGCATATAAAACAACAATGCCATCATATTATGTACGATGTCTCACAAAACACGCACTGCAAATTCAATTCGAGTTTAAGCATGTAATGGACGAGAAGCGATTACTGGTACATGTGTTCGATGTGGAGCAGAGATATTAACGCTGATCGGTGGATGGAAACGGACAGAGTCCGGTTTAAAATAAAGAAGGAGGATATATCGCAAATGCATTAACAAAATTACCAGGAATACCTTTGGAGTAAATGTCCCAGTGAACACACTTCCATGGATACAATTACTGTGGACGCGGTACGCGGATGGCTATAGGACCTGATCTTAACAACCACCATAAGGCTGGTGAAGCATCTGTAAAACGTGTTGATACTGAGTGTTACCGGCGTAACCTTGCTTATAAGGCATCACACGATATTCGTGCATGTCAACACGCTGTTGTCGATCCCATTCAAGATTTATATTTAGATAGCGAGAACTGGAGCAGGAGAAAGTATAGCAAGATCAATAATTAAATCGGGTATGAAGGTTCAGATTGCACTCAATTGAGACTATAACTCTCGCGGATAAAAGTCCTCACATTATAAGTAATATAAATATTCAAAGGATACAAAAACCCGGACGTTATCAAACATATTCTACAGTCCGAGTGGGTGTTGGAGACGTGAAGCCGCCAGGATGAGTTAGGTCACTCATAAGATTGCTTGAACGTGGTCATCAAAACAAGCGCTGTGGAAAATTTACCTACCAGTTTGAATAAAGATTTCACGTGGTTGGTTTGATGTGCAAACTCCTAATGAGGTAAATCAGGCTAATTTCTTACTTCTTCCAAATGATCGTGTCAAGGGCCGTGCCTACAAGTATGCGTTAACCATAGTCGATGTTGCTAGCCCATGCAAACAAGCAAAGCCAAAATATTACGTAATTATCAAAGATGCACTCGAAAGCATTTATGCACGTTAATTGCTAGCATGGCAATGATTATTACAAGTGGACCCTGGTAACTTATTTCTCGGATCTGTTGATTTGCTGCTGACCAAACACCGTGTGAGAATTTGTGTTGGGCATTAGTGCAAAATGAATTGCAAGTTGTTCTAATAGTATGATGTCGAAACGCGAAAGTGGTATATTGTTTTTCGACCCAATCATCTTTATTTAGCCAGATATACCCAAACCCAGTCTTTAACTTCGGTAGCCCAGGTGACACGGTTTGTTTCATCTAGTCTTTCATTATTAAATAGCATTTGTGTGGTTAGCGAGTTGAAGGCGCCCTTACAACCTTCAGCCAGTATTTAATACATCATGCAAATGCGATGTTCAAAGTGGGTAACTAACACAATCGCATTATTGGTAGTTTTAGGAATATAAACATAATGTCGTACGTAGAGTATCTTTCCTAAATCCTGGTTGTGTTTCGCTTATTAGACCATTGTCTTCTGAGCACGTGTATATACGATTATTCAGTATATCAGAAAAGATCGTGCATATAATATTAATAACAGATATACCTCTGTAATTGTTTGCATCACTCTTGTCAACGCACTTATACAAAGGACAGATAATGTTCTTCTCACACTAATTAGGAATAGAGGCGGATTCAAAGATTTTGTTAAATAGAGCGTAAGATCCTTTCATTCGTGCGCTGATAGTTAGTTATCGATCAGGACCTGGAGATTTGTTTATTTTTATTAAGTATGTTTCTCATAATTTCATAAATTATAATTTATTAATTTTTAGCTTATGCAAAACTTGATGAACTTGACTTTTTTGAGGTACATGTTGCCACTTTTCTAATAGGCTTTGTCATGATAATGACCATTACGGGAGAAATTGGTCGTGTGGTAAGCTGATGTCATGTCGAATTATGAGGCTCAGTCACTGGCTATCTCTTGCGTAGAGGTGTTGTACATGTATTGTTAAATTGTGAGGCAGACAGGGAATTGTGCAAGAAGCTATTATTAGCCTCTCTACTCGCTGTCTACATGGAGTTTGTTGGAGGATCATATGTGGTGTGCACATTCAGAAATCTTCCAGTTTGGTGACATTGGCAGCTGAATTCAAAGAGCCAACCAAAGTAGGTAATCTGTATGTAACATCGCAAGATCATGTAGAGTACCACGTGGTCATTCACTTCTCTGGCCCTTCGAAGGTCCAGACAATGGATTTGGAGACTCTACGGTGTTGGCATTGCAAAATACGTTGGCTACTTTAGCTGAGAGTGTTCGCTCCTTGATTCACTCTTGGAATATTTATACGGGGGAAGCACGGACCAATCCGACACGCTATTATTTAGAGGAAGCAGAATCACTGCCACCGAATGTTCCAGTCTTACATAATGCAGATCAGACTTGACAATGTGGGCGCTATTTTTATTTTATAACGGAATGGTTTCATTCCTCTTAAATGGCACAGTGACCCCAGCTGAAAGTATTCGATTCTCTACAGACGCTACCCCAACAGATTTCGGAGGATATTTCAATGGGAAGTGGATTCAGTGCCATTTTTCTAAAACTCTCATTCCACAAGGAAATTCTGCATCTATTGCTCTATTAGAACTGTATCCAATTGTAGTTTCGGAAGTGTTATGGGGAAATCAGTGGACAAAGAAAGGAATCCTGGTGAACTGTGACAATTCTGCAACCGTGGAAATCATTAATAAAGGCTGATCCAAAATACCTATCGTAATGAAATTTGTTCGAAGAATTATTTGGTGTACTGCCAGAGGACAATTCGTTATTCAGGCCCGTCATTTACCTTGTATGGATAACCTTATCGTTGACGTTCTTTCTCTACTTCAGAACGAGATGCTCACTCTTTACTCGTCCTTACAGAATATGTTCTGATTTTCTTTCGTCACATACTGTCACACCACGCTGAAGCTGCAGTGCTCCACAATTAATATGTACATTGCAGGAATTAGATTCCATTGCCTACAAGCTGGTCATAGCAACCCTTTCCAGGAGTCCGGCAGGCTAAGTGATTACTTCCTGGGATTAAAAGAAACAACATTCCAAATAGTAAGCCCAGATTTCTTGTTACATATAGGTTGTTATGCACTTGTCTGGTATGTTACAAGAGAGAGTTCTTTCACCGGCTGCGGACAGGTCGCTGCCTTGCATGTGTCTGGTGGCATTTTTTCATTCATGGTTCGATCATTACAGAACATTTCCTCATGCAACTACCCCAGGATTCAAGATGTGACATTTTCAACGGACAAATATATGTTCATACTCACATTACCATTTTCAAGAATGTACTTATTTCGAGTTTTTGTCAACATTTCATTCTTTAGGAACTCGCGGTTGAGTCACGTGTCTTGTATGGAACTTTATTTAATTCAGCTGCGGCAGAAAGCTTTGGCTGGAGGTCATGGCGCAAATACTCCTTTATTTGTTGATGCCATGGCAAATTCCGTTTAGTAGAAACATTTTTTGTCTTACTTGAAGCTCCTGCTGATGAGCCTGGGCTGTGATTCTCAAAACTGTTCTGGTCATTTTTTCATAATGGATCAGCCACAACTGCATCGTCATGTTATATGCGCTACATCAGAGTTCACCCTAACCGACTTAATACTGCACAGGAACGGTTGTGTACTTACATTTAGTGTCATGTACTTTGGACACCATTCATTCCAAATGGATTTTCACATTCAAACTTGCATCCTCTTGGGGGCTCTCATTTGATATATTTTGATATCAAATTCATTTTGGTATTTTCCCAATAGGATACTCGTGTGCTATAAAAATATGTAAAGGCCACGCCTGTTTAATACATTTCTTTTACAGTTTTAAATAGATAAAAATAATACTTTCTTCATGCTGGGATCAGAATAGCTCTATTCCACTATTCTGGGATCACCCCAGAATACACGTATGCGGGGATCAGCTTAACATAGATTTAGTTAAGATGGGATCAACTTAGAATACACTAGTATGTTGGGATCAGCCTAGCACAGATTTTACTTGATCGTGGATCAGCCTAGCACAGTCTACGGAAGCTGGGATCAGCCCAGAATATACGCTAAAGTTGTGATCAGCCTATCACCAATTATACTTTAGCTAGGATCAGCCCATAATACACAATAATGCTGGAATCAGCCTAGCATAAATATACTTGAAGATGGGATCAGCCAAGAATAAACTATTATGCTGGGAACAGCCTATCGCTTAGCATACTTAAGATGGGATCCGCCCAGAATACACTCGAATGATGGGATCAGCCTAACACAGATTTTATTTGATCTGTGACCAGCCTTGCACCAATTCTACTTGAGGTAGGATCAGCCCCTAATAGACTGTAATGCTGGGATCAGTCTAGCTAGCATTGATTGGGAATCATCATAGAATTGCAAATTCAGATTCTAGCCTGTGAGTTTCCCCAACAGAGAGAGACAAACATTTTAATTAAGTATTGAAGATTCCAGCCCAAAATTACTGGTCACAACATATAATACAATTTTAAGGTACTAGATCTACAAGCAACTGATACAATCCTCTTAGCTACAATGTATATATAGTTCTCAACTTGACCTCAATTCACAATTAGCATTTTCGAAAGAAAAAAAACAATTACTTAATGAAAAAAAAAGTTCTGTAATTATCCCGATGTTTACAAATCAATAACCTGAATTATGTATAATTCACTTAGCGAGTTCCAAAACCTAGACCCAAATAAGCATATTTACTTCTTCTATTCATTTTAATAATGATTTTGAACCCATACATATAGAGAATAGTTTAGCTATATATTAGTTATTTACAATGAATAAAATAAAAATGTCAATTAGGGTCAATCAGAAATGAACTCAATTTTGGGCAAGGTCAAGTCCCACATAAAATGTTACAATGCATGTAATGAAATAAGATGAAATAAAACTAACAAACAAAGCAAATTAAATATTCGTAACACTTCTTTTTAAAGAAAAACTATTAAGTACAGACTTAAATTTTATTACAAACAGACGTTTGGCTCATAGAACATGACATTACTCATACTTGATAACTGATGTAAAGTGATATGGCAAAGAAGAATTTTCAAAAAATGAAATAATAACGAGGCATTTCTCACGGTAACTGTGAATAAAACGTGAAGGGAGGAAACAAGTCCTTGATATTTGTAAAGTCGGTGAACAATTTTGATCCGGATTAAAATGTATTTTGAACACAAACATATACACGTATATAATGGATATACATTTTGTACACCAACACGTACATGTGCATAGAGCGTTTACTTGAGATATTTGAAATTATTGTCTTTCATATTTTGCAATACTAAGCTTGTGTTACGAGTCTCTGCTCTTAAAATAAGTAACAGAAAAAAACGTTGTAAAATTTAATAAATAATTTATTTCCCTTGAATACAAAGTGAAAAATGACAAAAGAGAACTTACTATATTGCGAATTAAATCCAAAAAATAATCCAAGAATTAAAGACACAAGTTCTAGTAATGAAAAGTCCTAAATAAAACTCAGTTCAAGTATCGAAGAGATCCAGAATTGAAGGCTATGACGCGTCTGTTGTGGTCAACGAAGGGCTGATGTGTCAACAGTCTCTTGTGTAATTTGTGATTGTGATTCGGACTTTTTTTTTTAACGTAGCTTTTAACAATTATTCAGTCATATCTCTACTATGTCTGCAGTGTGGCAGTTTATAGTGATGTCTAGCACTGGGGCATCATGCCGCAGACATTTAGTATGATGCCCCACCTAATCACATTATCCTGACAACAGGCCAACCATTCATAGCACTAACCTCATAATGCTGAGCGCCAAGCGAGCCAGCTGTTAGTATCGTTTTTATAAATCTTTGGTATGATTTGGCCGGGGATTGAACCCACGACCTCCCGCATTCGAGGCGGACGCTCTAACCACTAGGCCACCGGAGCGGTAACAGTTTCTTGCGAATCAAAGAAATAATATTCCAGGTTTGAATTCAGTATAAATTGCAACAAATGTCTTTATCCAAGAATTTTGTCTGAGCACTTTTGTACTTCCAGAGAAAATAATCACTTGAATTCAACAAATTGAAGAAAATAAAATTCAGCCCAAACTGGTCACAACATAATACAACTTATGGTGCTAGATTTTAAAGCACGACTGGTAAAATCCTCACAGTCACAAGATAATATAGTTCTCTGCTTGACGTCAGGTCACAATTAGCTATTTCTAAAAAGAACCATTACCGAATGGAAAGTAACCTTCTAGAATGAGCTAATAGGCTTTGTTTATTTACAACACAATAGCCTATAAAATTCTCTTAGGAATCTTGAAATCCCTGACCCATATCAAATGTTTAGTCCTTCTTATTTACCTTAATAATAAGCTCATACACATAGTGAATAATTAGCTATTATTAGTTGATTACATAAATGAAATAGAAAAAAAAGATAAAAAATTACAATCAGGTCAAGCAGAAATGAACTCAGTTTTGGACAAGGTCAAGTCCAGTAAACAATGTTACCTTACGATAACATGAAATAAAATAATTAAAACTAACAAACAAACAATTAAATAAAATATAACACTTGTCTTCATTTCAAAATCAATGCCGATGCGTTTTCAATGAATGTATTAGGTATGTTTGATTATACATGGCTTTGTTACGAAGATTAGTTGTTGAAATGTATAGAAACTGATTTTTAAATTGAGATAAAAAAAAAATAGATGCCATACAAATTAAACATTTGCAAAGTCCAGAAAAACAAAAAATGTTTCATAGGACTCCGCATTGATTCAGCAACAGATCATGGACCAAGCTGAGCAATATATCAAAGGACAAACTCGCAATGACTCAGCAACAGAATATGGACAGCAGTCATTTTGACTCATCAACAGGTCATGGTCTAAACTCGCTTTGACTCAGCAACCGATCGTGGGCAAACCTCGTCTTCATTCAGCAACAGATCATGTGTAAAACTCTCTATGACTTCAACATATCATGGGCAAAACTCGCTTAGACTCAGCAACATATCAAGGGACAAACCCGATATGACTCTGCAACATAATATGAACAGAAGTCGTTTTGACTCATCAACAGCTCATGGTCTAAACTCGCTTTGACTCAACAACCGATCATGGGCAAAACTCGCCATGATTCTGCAACAGATCATGAGCAAACCTCTCTATGACTGCAACGGATCATGGCAAAACCTCGCTGAAGAGGATGCATGCTGTGAAGATGGGAAGAGGACATACTTAAAGTAATTTGTGGAAGAAAAAGAAAACATATGTTCTTTATTAATGTGTGTTTTAGTTTGATCTCAGAAAAAAACAAATAGAAGAACAACAAAAGCCCCTATCGGAGTAGTAGCATCCAACGTTAGCTACACGAGACAAGGGAGGATAATGTGAAAACAAAAATGAAAAGATAAGCAGTCACGTGAGATTTTTACTGTTGGAAAGGATGAGTAGGGTAACGAGACAGAATTGCTGTCAGTTTTCGTAGGCTGATTATGAAAACGATGGTCACAGTGTTCAGTGCTAATTATAGTGTCCAATAGTATCTTAGTGTCCAGTGTTATTCTAGTGTCCAATGTTATCATAGTGTCAAGTGCTGTTTTAGTCGCCACTGTTATCGTCGTGCCAAGTGTTGCTCTAGTATCAAATGTTACCATAATGTCCAGTGTTATTTTAGCGTCCAGTGTTATCATAGTTTCTAGTATTATTCTAGTCTCCACTGTTATCATCGTTTCCAGTGTTATTCTAGTGTTCAACGTTATCTTACCGTCAGATGTTATTCTGGCATCAACCGCTACGGTAGCCTTGAAGCTAGAGCGTGCGCTTCGGGTGCGGAATGTCGCGGGAGAGTAATGCCAAAGTCTTATAAAAATGTTACTAACAGCTGCCGCTCGGCATCGGTATTAAAAGATTAGCGTTAGATCTGGTCGGTCTAGTGTCATGATAATGCTACTGGGTGGAACATGATGCTACATGTCTGGGACATGATGTCCAGTGTTAGATATCACTGTAAATTGCCACACTGCAGACAATCAAGTTACTAGTAGTGAAGAAAAAAAAAGTAATTATTTACAAGAAATATATCTTTGTCTCCTGTTATGAAGTTCTAGCATCAAGAATGTATACTTTCCACAAGTACAATATCCAAAGAATTGTCAGACACAGTACATGAAATTAATATTTTAGGTGTGCTAACATTCTCTCTAGTGTGCATATTGCAAACAATAATACAAACGGCTTTACCTTACATAGGTCACTCTCTTAAACGTACATCACAACTGATGAGCTCACCCATAATATTATTCTGGGACTATTGAAAATCATTCAAATGAGTTCTGGACAACGTTATCTTGTCACGTCAGGACTGTTGGCGGACCAGTATATTCGTGGATCTGAAATTTATAAGGAACTTTTCATTCTTTTGGACTTTAATATAACGTTTTCAGGAATTCTTTGGATTAAATTCATAAGACTGCAAGTTTCTCTTATATTTTCATTTCATAACGTTGGTAATTAAACTGGTGCTTAAGTTTTACAAAACTTGTTGGTTTTAATTCTTTACTTTACCTGTGTTTACTTAATTTATTACGACAGATTCGTAACATTTGTGAATGTTGAACTTTGATGAAGAAATAAAAGAGTGACGATGTCGTACAATGCACTGGACCTTGTAACTAAATATAAATCTGTTCAATCTTAACTTGAAAATGACTGTATATATACTCATTAGATGTGATATGTTAACAATCACTTGTATTTGCAATAATGCCAGCTTTATGTGCGAGAACAGCAAAAATAAATCAGTTCCGTGCAGGCTAGCATGTCGCATCTGTCCATGAAGGCTGACCTATCATAGCAAGGTTCTCTTTCCCCTCCAATAATAATAATAATAATAATAATGCCAGTTTTAATAATTATCTCATCGTCATCAGATAATAGATTGATGATAATGAGAACGAAGAGTTATGTTGTTGCGTTTGATAAATCATCAGCGATTTTACTTGTTCAACTATCACTAAGTGTACCACTACTTCGAAGAAATTCATGACGATAGTAGTGATGCTGATGATTATTATTGTACTTAATTATATATTTTAAACTTATGATTACAACGAGGACTGTGATGATAACAAGGACTATGATGATGATAATATAATGGAGGTGCTAGGGGCAATGACAGCTGAAGATGATAGATTGGCAATGAAACTATTGCATCTACTGGTTATTAAAACAATAGCACAGTATTTCATGTAATACAGGGTCTTAAGATGTTAAAATGTTGCTAACCCACGTAAGTAAGTGTTTATAGATGCCAATCTGTTTTCGGCGACTTAATCATTTAATAATTCAAAAGAACATATTCAAAATTCAGTGATTGCCAACACTGATCGGCTGCAATTTTTTAGAAGTCGTCTGCTTCAGAGATAAAATATGTTATTTATTATGGATTTTGATGTGCTGAATTGAAATATGACAATTGAAACAACCGATTGGCTACTGTATCCAAGATATTTAAGTGTTTAGTTTTGACGTTTATGTATATTTTGTAGATAGTAGAGTTTTAATCATAAATTGTAAACTTAGGTCTTTTCATGTGTTTAGGTTTGTTTTACATGATAATTTTTCACGTGTCCTGTTTACATGTCAGCTATGTATATGCCACGGCGTATATGTATGTATGTAGGTAGGTAGGTAGGTGCGAACGTATCTATGTATGTATTTACTAACGTATGTACGTATGTACGTAGGTAGATAGGTAGGTACGTACGTACGGACGGATGTATGGATAGATGGATGTATACTTCTACTCCTAATGCTAATAGAAATAACTTGATTTTCTGAGGATAATACTCCTTCAATAATACGATATGGAAAACTAAATGCAACGTATCTGTAACTATACTTTAATTTACCTTTCTAGGATATATATATATATATATATATATATATATATATATATATATATATATATATATATATATATACACACACAGATAGATAGATAGATAAAATTTCATTTTTCTTATTCTTCCGTTGCTTAATGCATCAATGAAGTAATCTTTAATAATGCACGAATACATGGTCCAAACGACACAAAGTTGAAATCAAGTATGAACTTTTTATAATTGGTAATAATAAATCATGGAAAATCTCAATGACTTAAAAAACATTACCTGTTGATATGTGTCAAAAACCCATGCAGCATTCTACATCTGTAATATTCAACCACATACGGTACACATTTGTAAGAAAACAAAAACCTTGTGATATAATTGAGCAACACATTTTTAATAGTAATTTTTTTAAGCATGATAATCGTATTTGAAGACGATAGATAAATCGTCCTTAGTTGCAAATCGTCCTTAGTAGCACTGAAAATTTGGGTGCATTATCTGATTCCAAACTAGACTGCATGCTTGAAATTAGATATAAACAAAAGAAAGAACGAAATTCCATACGAGAAAACTTACAATCATTACGATTTTTGTTTTAAGACGTTACGCTGTGTAGTCTGTCAGATGCAACATCTCTGTGTTGTTTCTACAATCCCTCTCGCCCACAAACAGTATCATTGTGTTAACAAGAGTCAAATTGTCTACATTTTCCCACGATACAGTTATTTATTTGACTGATGCACCATTAGAAGCATTAAATATACAGAGTAAATTTGGAAAGACGTCGCTGTCTGCAATTTATAGCAATGTTTAGGAACTGCTTTATATCGATGTAATATCGATGTAATAATGCATCGGGACCGAATGGAAATTATACATGCAAAGACGAAAATAAGAAGACAATGTAGGATTTGCAAGTAGTTTCAATGAATTATATATATATATATTGTAGATAGTAGATACAAATACGAATAATAGTATCATACAGGTTAGAGAATTTTGAATTCGTACTCTACGGAGATTCGAACCCAGGTCCGCGGGTAAACGACACCCATCGCCTTGCCTGCACACACGAGCTTATATTCCCTCACGACTTAGCACAAATCACCAAAAATGATGTTACTCAGTCGGTGTTATATGCACTCGTGTGTAGCAGATACACTCGCATGACGACCTAGCAATTAATTCTCATGTATCAACACAGTCATTCCGGATTCCTATGAAAGAAATCAAGGTATATAGAATTAATTATAGAGAATTATAAATGTACACCAGACAGAACAGAAAGTGCTATCCCTAGATTCAGTACAAAAATGCTTGATAATAGTAGGCAGAATTAATATTTTAATACAAATAATACTATCATACAGGTTAGAGAATTTTTAATTGCCTGTATGTATGTATGTATGTATGTATGTATGTATGTATGTATGTATGTATGCATGTATGTATGCATGTGTGTGTGTGTATGTATGTATGTATGTATGTATGCATGTGTATGTATGTATGTATGTATGTATGTATGTGTATCCTCTCTCTCTCTTTCACCGCTCCTGTGGCCTAGTGGTTAGAGCGTCCGCCTCGGATGCGGGAGGTCGTGGGTTCGATCCCCGGCCGAGTCATACCAAAGACTTACAAAAATGGTACTAACAGCTGCCTCGCTTGGCACTCAGCATTAAGAGGTTAGTGTTAGGACTGGTCGGCCTGGTGTCAGGATAATGTGTTTGGGTGGGACATCATGCTACATGTCTGCGGCATGATGCCCCAGTGCTATATATCACTATAAACTGTCACACTGCAGACATCGTAACGATACGACTGAAAACTGAAAAATTGTTAAAGCTACGTTAAAAATCCAAATCACACACACACACACACACACACACACACACACACACCCTCTCTCTCTGTCTCTCTCTTTCTGTTAATTTGACTGTCCCGGTGGCCTATGTTGTTACATCGCCCACTTCTGGATGCGGCATGTACCTGGTTCGAACCTCTGCCGATTTATACCAAAGACTTTAAAAATGGTACTAGCAGCTGCCTCGCTTGACACTCAGCATAAAGAGATTAGGACTGCTCGGCCTGGTGTCAGAATAAAATGATTGGGTGGGACACGATGCGCAAATGTCGGACATCACTATAAAACTAAAATACTGCAGACATCATAGTGATCTGAGTTTTTTTAAACCTGCGATAAAAATCCAACACACACACACACACACACACACACACACACTGTTAATGTAACCGTCTTTTTTTAATGCAATACAGCTGATTTCATACAGATCTTAGAAACATTAACGGAGAGATGTCATTTTGATGTATGAATCCGACAACACATTTGTATTCCAAATGTATCTGAGATCATGCCATCCGATTGTCCCTAGATTGTCCCTAGTTATGTTTCCTTACGTTGCGGCTGATGTGCATGTACGTTTGCGGGGCTTAAGTGTTATCCTCAATGTTATTTTTGAAATGATCTTGTATTATTTTGGTTATGGAACTTTATCATTTTGGCAGTTGTTTGATTATTAGTAAAACTGGATTTGTCGGACTAACATTCTAGACCCAGTTTATCTTAGAAAAACTCAAAATAAATAGACATTTTTACTAGGTCTTCTTGACAGTGCATATTTTAAATTTTGACAATCAATCTATGGTGGACTTTTGGCCATTGATAGCTGATAATCCGAAAGGATATATAATCGTATTTAAGTACAATATTGATATGAAGTCGAAGATCCCGTGTTATTTACATGACTTTGATTGCACGCACCTTGTGGGACGGGCTTTGTCTCCATAGGAAGTTATTTGAGAGGCCCAGGTCCATGTTTCACTAACATTGTCACAATTTCTTCACCAGATGAGTGTTTTAATTATTCTAGTTTTGGTATTTCTGGTAATATTAATATTTTTGTTAGATACAGGACAGGATGCAAAAACTCTCTTTATTTTTCACACCATGCACATAAAAATGTTTCTTTTTGTTAAAAGGGCTGAATAATGCCTCAGAATTTCCACAGCGACAAAGGAAGACTTGTTTTAGAAAGAGGCAAATATTGTTATTCTGATACTTGGTGCCTGTTGAATGTTTTGTGAAAAATAAGTATTACAAACCAAACAATAGAAACGATACGAAGAATATGAGGTTAAAGAAGAAATTTTGAGATGATTAAAGAAACTCGAACTTGTATTTTGTTTGGGCTTTGGAATCTTCTATTCTTCTTATGTTTTCCTTTAAATGTAACGGTTCTATAGTCTTAGACTAAATAATAAAAAGAAGCAAAGACATCAAGTTTTATAAAACTTAACAAATAATGTTATCAAAGAAATAAAATGAAACTGTAAGAGGAACTTATAGCATTATGAAGTCAAGCCGTAATAATCCTAAGAAAGTTATATTCATATTCAAATGAATGGAATGTTGGGAATAAATTTTGGATCCTCGAAGGTACATATCACAATGGCATTGTCCAAAATCGTTTGAATAATTCACAATAGGCCAATAAGAATATTCTAGTCCAATGAGGACTTTGTAGCTCCAATGAATAATTCTAACAAATGTCTCCTCTCAAATTTTCTAAACACAACATCAAACACATCTGCAGACTGATTTCAACACATGGAATAAGAATCCGATATAGGATTGAATCCAAAATAGGAATGAATCTTATTGTTCAGTTCTCTCCTTATACACACCTTCAAGAGTATATTACGTCAATGTGTCGAAACATACCCACGTGACATCTCTTAATACTTAATCTAATATGTCAAAATTCATATTCATGTGACCTAACCCATCCAACGAGAAATAACATAATTCTTCTAAGAAACCACCTGACCTAAACCCTCCAGCCAATGAGAAATTACTCCAAAGTTGTCAGCAGGTTTTATTATTAGAAACCTGACAATTTATTTATAGATCCTAAGCAAACTACACTCGTAATATCTTAAAATAGAAGTTTATACCCGATCATTGCAATTTATAGTCATGAAGATACTATAGATACAGTCATGAACCGAGGGTTGCGAAAAATATAGATATACTAAACACCATGATATGAAATATACAAGCTAGAACTATTGTGTGTGGTCTCCACTATTATGACTTTTGTGTATGGCTGCAGTCTACAACGTTTAGCTTTACTTAAGCCTAATAAAAACGACATTAACAATTCCCCTTGGAAAAATAAATACTTTTTTCATCTTTAAAAAGAGATCCAAGTAATCGTTATTCGTCTCATTTAACAAAGACATGCGGTACGTTCCCTTAAAACTCAGTCTAAGTCGAATAGCGCCTTAATTAATAAATATACTCCTAATTGTTTGGATATTGTCTAATTATTATTGCTGAATGTGGGTTTCCATATTTAATTATATCGATTCTTCATGTTGCCTATATTTTTACTCTGCGCGCCAGTATGGTGCCTCTATGCATGTTTCTTTAAAACAAATAGGCAAATTTGGTGTGGTTGAATGTATAAATAGATTTTTTTTAGCATTCAGAGAATGGACGATGTAATGTATGTAGATTTTTTATCAAGAACAAGGAAGATATAATAGGATAGTCTATTTCATTTCCACATCTTACCGAAGTACTTGAGGAAAAGGAAAGAAGTACTCCAAAATATATATGGTACTCAAGTGTCAATATTAATCATTATACCGTACAATTCCAAAATTAGCTGCCGACCCTAATTGCATTTTACTGTCCGCACATGAAATATTGCTAATTTAATTAATCTTTTTATATTTATTCCTATGTTCAAAATTACTCATGCTGTTCCCAAGACGAAAATACATGTAGTGGTATTTTTTAAACTTTGTTTTGTGTTCATGTGCTGCTCGTTTTACAGCAGAAATCCAGAGTGGAAAAAGAAAAGAACCTTTCATAAAAAAGTTCAAAGACAAGAACCTTTCATAAAAAAGTTCAAAGACAAGAACCTTTCATACCTTTAGTTAATTTGTTTGTTAACAAGACTACGCATTTGCTGATTACCTGTACTGAAGGCAGGAATAATCTTGTTTTGAAAGTGTTAGTGCATCTTCTTAGTAATATGAAAAAAGAAAAAAGAAAAAACGCAAGACGATCAGGAAATCGAACAGTAGTTATCGTTGGCTCCATGACACACAGTTGAGAAAGGTTCATAATATTCATTTTATAAATGAGGTGCATTGTCAGTTAAAAGAATTACTTAGATTATTTTTTTTATACAATTTATTCTGTATTGGCGGCGTTTCTGTTGAAATGTAAATATAAGCATTTAAGAAGATATACTATAGGATTATTAAGAGACTGCCTCAAACCTTTATAGTAAAAGTGTATGGTACCTTTAAAAATCAGAAATGACTGTGTGGCTAGCATATACTTACGTGCTTTAAGTATGTCGCCAGCTTATAAAACAAAACATAGTTATGTCTCATTGTCTGCAAGACTGTCACATTTAAAGCGGGTTTAATCTTAAAAGCTGTGCGTACTTTAAGGAATTTTGGGTATTTCATGGTTGACTAATTTTGGGTATTTTATGGTTGACTGAGTTGAGTATTTTATGATGTATGGCTTCTCGATTAAAAATAACTTGTCTAACAACATTACTTCGAAAAGAAACACTTATTTAATGTTGTGATATTTGTCAACATATATTCGTTGAATATTCTCTACTGGAGTGTAGAATTGTCGCATAAATGGTCTGATGTTAATATAATCATTTATCTATCTCACAAATTAGAACAATCATAACTTACAAAACTCTTACGTAATCCCGTTATTTATTTGTGTTGCTGTATATTCTCGCTTATAACTCCAGACTGCATAGACGCAGATCTGGATCAATGGATTTTGTTAGGAGTAATCATTAGAACGAATAACACAGGCACTGGTCTGCCGGCGATCATGCAAGGGAAGATAAAGGTCTATGATGTTTGCAGTTGGACACTCTCATAAGCGAGTATATACGGCATGATAGTTATTAGATACGAAGTCGATTTATAAATACATACGTGGTTATGAATATTCTGTTTTATATGAAAATCCATACTCATGTTTAGCTCTTTGTATATCTTGTTTTTAAATCTATCTCTTTGAAATTTGTATAAGTGTCACTTTTATTTTTACCCTTAGTTGGTTGTTAGGTTTTCAACCTTTTACCCGAGATCAATAGAAATGAGCTTCAATATATATAATCACACAGAAATGATTTGAAACTTAAAGAGTTAATAATTAGAATTGATTTAAAGGGTTTTGTTTTGCAGATTTTTCATGTAACTAGTACTTTTTAAATAAAATAAATTAGGCAAATATTATCACACTCTCAGTCTCCTTACTCTGAGGCATTTGAAATTAGCAATTAGTACTTTCTATAACAATGTGTACATGTACTACACATAAATGAAGTATGATTTTTTAATAGTAACATAACAGCGTAGTCATCAAATTCTTCATTTCTGCCATTTGTAAAACCTAATTTTTCAGGCTGTAGAAAGTATATCATTAGACACAAAAGTAAATGTTGAATCTGAGCAAAGAATGCATCCCATTTGTGAAGTATGATCGCATACACGTAAGTAGCTCAAATCAACAATAAAGCACCCAAATTAAAGAAAGAATTGTTCGCTCCAGCCCATTAAGAGAAACTCAAGACTGTCGATGGCCACTTGACAATTCTGGCTGCGATATTGGGTCAGTATTGTTCTAGTTTGCTAACTGTTTGTTCATTTGCTTTCTCCATAACATCTTTCTGAATAACATTATACAACAGATCAAATTATTTATGTCTAAAATTGGTATTAGAGGCTTGGTTAGCCTTATGGTGTTAGCGATGGTTGCTTGTCTGGCTGTTCTACAAATAAAAAGTCTGGCAGACTTACAAGATCTCGGTTTGACCTTGGCAACAATGAAACAGAAAGAAGAGTATAACGTTGAAAAAAAATCTGGATAAGACAGGGAAATGCTGAAAAATGTCCAGGGACGCAGTATATGGGGAAGACATTGAGATATTGCGTGTAAGTGGCATGATGCTAGAATTGGTGCAATTTCTGGGCTGCCCATAATAATATACTAGTGTAACATTAATAGCTAGACACACATACATATGGAGAAAGAGAGGTATAAAGATAGACAAAAGTATATTTAAAAGTAATTGTTTGTACTAACAGCACTTGATTGTGCGACTTTCTTTTTACTATCTCTACCTTTAGACCTAGCAATACAACACAGTTTATTTTGTTCGTAAATCATCCAAGCTTTTGAGTTGTCCTAAGGTAAACTGATATATTTTGTGGAAAAATCCAAGTTTAATCAGTGAATTTTAATTTTAGAAAATAAATGTTTTGGCTTGACTATTTTTCGTATAGACTCATGGTTACTGTTCATATATCATAAATCAATTTCTAGTCATCTCTATTTCGTTCAGCCCCCAAAAGAGGAAATGCACCAATGAATTTAACTTTTTCAAAACATGACCGTACCCCATGTTCTACAATAAAATTGGAATCTTCTTAAAATCGATATCGCTGTTACAGTCACATTTCAACAAGAGTGACAGTCACATTGCAGTAAAGATTGACAGTCACACTACAGTAAAGAGTGACACTCACATTTCACCAAGAGTGACAGTCACACTGCAGTAAAGAGTGACACTCACATTTCACCAAGAGTGACAGTCACATTGCAGTAAAGATTGACAGTCACACTACAGTAAAGAGTGACAGTCACATTACAGCAAGGAGTGACAGTTACATTGCACCATGGGTGTATGTCACATTGCTGTAAAGAGTGACAGTCACACTGCACCAAGTGTGGGTCACACTGCAGTAAAAAGTGACAGTCACATTGCACCAGAAGTGACAGTCACACTTATTAAAAAGTGATGGTCAAACTGCAGTAAAGGGCGAGTCTCCTTGAAGTAAAGAGTGACAGTCACATTGGAGTAAAGAGTGAAAGTCACATTGCACTAAAGTGTGTGTGTGTGTGTGTGTGTGTCATTTGGATTTTTAATGTAGCTTTAACAATTTTCCAGTCATACCGCTACGATGTCTGTAGTGTAGCAGTTTATAGTGATGTCTAGCACTGGGGCATCATGTCACATTATCCTGACACCAGGCCGACTAGTCCTATCACTAACCTCTTAATGCTGAGAGCCAAGTGAGGCAGCTGTTAGAACCATTCTTGTAAGTCTTTGGGATGACTTGGCTGGGGATAGAACCCATGACCTCCTGCATCCAAGACGGATGCTCTTATCACTAGGCCATCGGAGCAGTGTGCAGTAAAGAGTGAGTCACATTGTACTAAGAGTAACAGTCAGCTTGCAGTAAATTACTTAACAGGAAGTCCATAATTCACTAGAAAACAATAAACGGTTAATTGCAATCTACAAAACATGTACAGACTGTGAAATGGTGAGAATTACAGCAAATTCAATTTCTAAAATCAAGTGAAACATATATGTTACTCCTGCTGACACAAATGTAATATACTTTTGTGTTTGCATGAAGTTCAGGCATGTATAATACCTTTAACTAGTTCGCCGTTTTATCCCCCATTGCATTCAATAATCAGTAACAATGATACCATGATTTTCAAAATCACTGCAAAGTTATACCACTTGTGCATGTCTAGTTTTAAAATGACTAGTAGACACACAAACCTTAAGATATCATATTACTACATACTACTGCATACAGTAAGAGCAAATATGTTATTAATGTTATTAATATTACTCTGTATCATACCTAAGAATTAGTTTGCCGTTTTATCCACCATTGCATGCAAAGCAGCAGAGAGACTGAGCCCACCAACTATTCCGTCCAACAGAACACTCTATCGAGAACACTTTTGATAGAGGGTCTTATTTCACAAAATAAACCCTCTATTCAGAAAACTATGATAAATAAACCTTCTCTGCTGACTAGAAGAGTTATTTCATGAAAAATAACTAACTATAAAAATACTTCTTGACTCCGGGGTCTACTAGACGAAACACTTGGTGGCCTAGTCTCTCTGCTGCTCAAAATGCAAGCATTTTTAATGTAAATATTTTTAATCCTTCAGGATTTCTTACTAAAAATTGTATCTAACCCAACTCGATACCGTATCCGAGGTACATGTAAATTTATCGTTACAAATCCGTGTGGTTTTGCCTGAGCACGACTAAAGAAATTTCTGAATTTATTTATGTCCATGTCACCGCTGCACCAAGTTCGATGAATATTTTGTAACGTGTGTGCGTCAACGCCGTTAAATACCGCGAGAATGTTACAGTTATCTCTGATCACTTTTGGTATTTGTGTATATCGTTGAGTTACATAAATCACATCAGTGTTTTTGTGCCTGCCGCGTGAAAATATCCTGGCAGGGTTTGATTGTTTGTCCAGCATGATATCATCGTACACAACTAAATTATTAATACTCCCATCAATATCATCGATACTCGGTGCTTCATCAATATCAGTTATAAAATCAACAACATCTTCTTCACTTATCGATTTTGCACTTTCGTTAAAATCTTTTAATACCTGATAACATCGCTGATCGTCCACTGATGGTGCTATCAAATATAATTTATCCCACTTCATCCACTTCATTATTAAATTAAGTAACAACTGCGTCTTACCCGACCCAGATGGGCCTATAATAATCATTCGAATTGAATTTGGTAGCACTGAGTTATGTTTGATTGGCTCTCGTCGCTTTGACGCAGAAAAGTCAGTAATCTCCATTAGATATATTATAAAAATAATATGAATTTATATTGTGTGAAATGCCGAACATATACCACAACTTCGGATATGACAACAATTACAACAAAAAATAATCGACAAGCGCTTACAGGCAAGTGTGAACGATGTGGCACAAAAAAGTTCAAATTTATTATATAAAAAAAGGGAGGTGATATCGCAGCCAAGTTAGCCAAGCTACCAGGGGCTCCGTGGGCTAAATACCCAGGAGAAAAACATCTTCCAGGATATAATTACTGTGGTCCTGGAACCCGACTTGATATCAGACTTGATGACCAAGTTCAGCCAAAACCTGGTGAGTATCCGATAAACGCTATTGATAAGGCGTGTCATGCTCATGATGTAGCTTACCGAAGCGAGGATTTACAACAGCGCCATCTCGCGGATGTGAAATTGATTCATGCGTTAAATGCCATCACTGATAAATCTCTCAGCGAAAGGTTAGCATCCTGGTTAATAAAATCCGCAATGAAATGTAAATTAGCGCTAGGTACTAGTATATAATGGAGTCGATTTATTATTCCCCAAGCGGGTATTGGAGAGGTAGCGCAGCAATTAGTAAACTCGCTGAAGCAGCAAAAGTTACAAAAGTTGCTGCCAAAAATTGGTTATCCCGACAGGCAATATGGCAAATTTATCTACCGCGCCCTAAACAAATTCACTTTGCGCATTTCGATGTTAGTGTACCAAATGAGGTTCATCAGGCTGATATATTATTTCTGCCACATGATACTATCCGAAGACGTACATACAAGTACGCGTTAACTGTAGTTGATGTTGCGAGTAGATACAAAGATGCGGAACCGTTAACGACTAAAACAGCATCTGAGGTTGCTTCTGCGTTTAATCGAATTTATCAACGTGGTCTACGTTGGCCAAATCTATTACAAGTTGATCCTGGCAAAGAATTTCAGGGTGCAGTATCATCGTTGATGAAGCAACATAACGTCACCATCAGACGAGGACATACTAAAATTCATCGCGATCAGGCAATTGTTGAGCGATTAAATCGAACTCTTGCTGATCGGTTATTTGGATATCAATACGCGAAGGAATTTATTCAGGATACGAGATCGCGCGAACGGGTTGCAAGATTACCAAGCGTGATAGCTGCGCTAAATAATGAAATAACTCGAACAACCAACATGAAACCCATTAATGCAATTACAAAAAATCATATACCCGTACGACGTGATTCTTCAGCACAGCCAATACTGGGTAATGTTACAGTTAGATATTTATATGAACCGGGTGAACTTGAAGGTGGTAAACGAAGAGCAGCTGATCCTATCTGGAGTGTTACCACACACAAGATATCCACCGTGACAAGATCCACTGGTAGACCAGCAATCTATAGGTTGGATTCAACTGCTCCTCAACGTGGATTCACACGTGAGCAACTACAGGTAATTCCCGAGGACACACAATTACCGCCAAAATCACTTCAGTGATTTCGATCACTTAACTGGCGCCTCTACGTCGATTACACTCAAGACAGGTCAACATGATATTATCACGTGTATGACCGCGATTGTTATCTTTTCTGTCTACGGTAAATTGTCTTGAATTTTTATTCGAATACTGCCATAGCATTATACAATTACAGCTCGCGCAGTGATTATTCTGCTGTTGTTTTAACTCAATAATAAATTCAACATCAAGATCAAAGTCGCGATTAGTTTTTTTGTCACTCTGCTTGTAACCGGCGAGTTTTTTTCTTATTACATCACCATCGCTGTTGTTTTCATTATTAATTTTATCAGTGTTTGATTCATCCAAGACAATTCTTCGCAGTTGAGATATTCTTCTGACTCTGGACACAGCTAAGTAAACTAAGTTCGACCATTCGATTCGATCATCAACAATCCAGACAGTTGTATCACTGATAGTTAGTCCTTGAGATGAATGAATTGTCATTGCGTATCCTAGCGTCCACGGGGATTTATTAATTTTTAGTGCATCTTTGACAGCATTAATATCAACTAACACAATATCATTCAATACTAAATTCTGTTTCTCTGTCTTTCCAGGGATATCAACATCTATATTTTGTAACCGCGTATCATCTGGTCTATAACATAACGGCACTGGCAGCATTGGAAACTTTTCTTGTTGTAATTGAAATAGCTGTTGTTGAAGTGTGTCTCTGACTATCTTTCTACTTGCTACTATCAAATCGTCTTGTTTCCACACATCCCAAAGTCCCTCATCGAAGTTTCAGGAATCATCTCGCGCATAATTTCACATTGAATTTTATTCGGTTGTAATCTGATTAATGTTTTAAATTCTTTCAACGTTGCATCAAGTGCTCTATGATCATCAGACACTTCTTCGTAATAATCAACAAAATCTTTTAACCAATCATGCGGAGATGCGCCGACAAACGGAGGTGGTTGACCGTGATCGCCGCACATAATCACTGCAGTATTTTTCGTTAGCAGCCAATCAAGAAATGTTTTTAATGTTTCCAGCGGCACCGTACCGTATCTCATCCCAAATTATTTTCTCGTGAATATATTTTGTTCCCATTCGATCTGACGTCCATACACCGCCGCTGTATTTGAAAAAGCTGTGCCAAGTACAAGAACTGACTCCTCGTTGTTTCATCTCCCTGGCAAGCCTGTGTGTAGGTGTTAGCACAATCATATTCGATTTTCCAAATAATTCAATCGCTCGAGTTGTTTTACCAGACCCGCCCGGCCCGTTTAAATAAACGGTTTTGTGTCTAGTGATTGGATCATATACAGATGGTGCGTTCGACATTTCTGACATTTCTGATAATTTACAATAATCATCCTTAATTGCAACATCAGCGGATTCACAATATTCGTGTAACATCTCCGCTTTTATTCTCCACGAACTCCATGATTCATCAGTGCTTGTAAAACGAGCCAGTGATTCTGAATATTTTTTATTGATATAAAATGAATCCGTTGCAACTCTAACTGCGGTGTCAGGAAATCGATTTATCATTGATAGTAAATTTATAGAAACATAACCCAGCATTGAAGATCTTAAATGTGTGTACTGAGGCTATTCTCCGTCGATATAACTTACAATTGTGCCCAACTTTTTCCCGTCGGACAAGAACACATCCTCCGAATTACAAAATATATTTCTCACAACAGCGTCAGCAATTATAAAATCCAATTCAGCATCATCGATAATCAGTCGCGAGTGATGCATTTTATGATCAAATGCTGCACCCTGAGTCAATTTACCGATTATTCTTCGTCCGAGATCTTTTGCTATTTTTTCACTATTGCTGAGTTTGATCTTGAGAACTTTAGGAACCTCACTGACAATGACATCCATCGAAGTATTTGGACTCTCTCATGCATACTCGCCGACAACTTCATCTACACTGACACGCTCCGGTGTTAGCAACCAAACTGAGGTCTGCGGTTGATATGATATGATTGCTTCACTGACAGTCAACGATACCAGTATTCGGCTGTCAAGCATATATCGCAGTAACACTATTGGTATCCAGCGCTTTTCACTGAAGTGTCTGCCAAACCAAACATAACAGCACGGATGAAGCCCTTTAGCAAATTCAAACGAATTCACAAGAGCAAATCCTGTCAAATCAAAATCGGGTAAAGGACCGTTTATAGCAACTCGTGTCATCGAGTTCGTGGGATGTCCAAATCGCTTAAAGTATTCGCTGCACTCGCCGTTCCCGAGAAAGCTTCCTGGGTAGCAAGCAATCATATCCACGGAAATCATATCCCGGTAGTCATACCGGGTATTCCACAACCCGTCATGTCCATACTCGACACAACTCAATTGTATATCCGAAAGAAGCTGACTTCGGGTTGGTCTCCACGAATTTCTTTCTCTGGCGGCGTGAGCAGCAACACTTGGAACTGTAAAACAATTAACCAATAACTGATCAATGTCTTCAGAAACGCTTGCGTTTCTCACATATTTCTCTGCGAGTTTTTTTCATTTGTTGTTGTAACGACTCCGTCCGGTATAATTCACCGTTGGGTTTTACAAATTGATCATACTCAGAATCTTCGGAACTCTTAAATAACCACACTGACACAGGGTCGGTTTTACTCAGTGTGTAAATAACATCAAATATGTTTCCGGAATAAAGTTTGACAATACGATCTCGTGGAAATATTGTAACTGCATCAGTCCAGGCATGAGAGTTATGATCAATAATTTAAATTGGTGATCCTGACTTTTTATAATGTTTGGAATTATATAATATTTCCCCGGTTAGTGCTTTTACTGTTATTGAAAATTTTAATTTACCTGATAGCACAGCAACATCATTTATTGTTGCCCCAGTATCCTTGACTTGCTCAGCCCATACTGTTATTTTTTCACGTCGCAGATCGGTTAAACCGTTTCCTCGCTTTGCGTTTTTAAAATGTTCCATTACTCGCTCGGCTACACAATTCAGCGTTGAAAATCCTTCGGATTTTGATGACGTCTTCATCGGGGCGAGTTTATCAATTTTTGTTTTTTTTTACCAGATAGATTCCATAAACGACTGCGGTTACAGGATACGCTCGAGCGTAATATGGTTTATCGATCCCGGTCAGCATTCCTGGTTTGGAATCTTTACTTAACAGAATGGTCTTTCCGTTAGCAAGAACAGGGTCGAGTTTGTTACGGATAATCCATTCATCGTCTTCAACGTTGACGATAAATTTTATTCTGAAAAAATATTTCTTACTGTGTTCACCGCTTTGATGAATATCAAATAGATAATCAATAATTGTTTTTGCTCGGGCATCAGTCATTGTAGCATCGATGACTTCGTCAACATCGATGCTGTCATCGATGATTTCGTCAATATCGCGGATAATTTTAAATGACAACCATACATGAGAAGCACCGTCGTCGCGGAATTCTTTTTTGGCATCCCTGATAATATTAAATAGATCAGTTAGATTATATTTAAGACAAATATTTAAATAAGAAATATTATATATATATATATATATATATATATATATATATATATATATATATATATCCAATGAATAACTGCAAGTGGTTAAAAGTTGGATCCGTAACAGTCTGTAATAAGCCTTGCAGGAAGGAATTCTGCGGTGAACATATACAAAGCATCAAACGAGGAAGCACAGGACCTATCCCATGCCTGCGATGTGGCATTGGTGTCAGGGGTAAAACACAATTATGTGCGGGATGCGGGGGGAAACGATACCGTGAACTCAAACGATATTACAATAAAAAAAATAATGGAAATGCGCTGAAATCCGAGAGTGATTATATAACTAAGTTTTCCGACAAATTATAAATTAGACAAATACATGAAGTATATATGAATCAAGAATTTGTCCGACATCCAACAATTAAGAATTATGAAGCATCTCGCGAGGGAATCGTGAGACATTGCAGATTGAAAAAACCAGTTGGTGCTGTTACTAATGCTGGTTATCTCCATTTTAGGGTTTCTGGGGGTAAAAGTTATCACATTCACAGGGTCGTGTACGAGTGTTTCCGCGGAGAGATCAAAGATGGTCTTGTAACTGATCACATTGATGGACAGAAACTTAATAATAATAATTTATCCAATCTGAGAGCTGTGACGCAGAGCGAAAATTGTAAAGCTGGTAATACTGGGGGGAAGAGAGAGTCTAGGGCAGTTGTTTCCATAACTTTAGATACGAATGAACAATAATATTTCAATCGATGAATGCAGCCAGTAAGCATTTTGATATTTGTGCGGCTTCAGTACGAAAAGTCGCAGAAAAAATATATAAATCCGCGTTGTCAAAAAAATATAATAATCAGAAGATTATATTTTCTTATGTAGATAACTCTACAGCGACTGTGTGAAAATCCGAAGGATTTTTGAAGTCAATGATACAATTATTTTCCCTTGTCAGGAAGTGTTGCGCAACACTCCTTGACAGGTAAATTTATCCAGTGCGGTTTTTTTTTACATCCAACTGTATACACACTGCGTCACAGTCTCGCGTTTGTCAGTATTTTCATAAATCAGAGCTTAAATTCAGTGTTTGAAATTCAATTCAGAATTTGTTAACTGTTTGTTACCACTACAGAGGTATATTATTTTGCAGGTAACACAACGAGCAGACGATTTTCTGCACAAGGAAGTAAATAACCCACCTGTATAAATTTCACAGCAGGTAGATCGGTATATAATAATTTTTAAATCCTATATTATCAGATTAGACAGTGGCACAGTGGTAACGCGTTTGACTTTCGTCCCGACGCTATCAAATGCCATGTTCGAATCCTCGTCACGGACATATTGTTCGACGGGCCCATTTGGTTTTTTTTATAATAGTTGGGGGCTCCAGCAGGGGCTTTGTGTACATATCTCCTCCACGTCGAATCGTGGGGGTACGTTTTACCCCTGGGATTCGATTTGGGGGGTATGTACATAGACAGTTTCACTTTAGCTTGGAGCCCCCAAAAATAAACAGCAGTCATTAGATGCATAAGCTCTACGGTCAAAAACAAAATATGGCTAAAAGAACCGATCACGAGGCTGCAGAGAAGCTATAAGAAAAGCTCTGTAAGGCTCAGATAAAAAAATCTGAAAAATAAAAAAATGACCTTGACAAAGTGTTGACAAAGTCAATGACAAAATCAAGGAAGTAAAAAATCTCAAGTCTGAAAGGACCTCGTGGAGACCCATAAGCCAGTATAAGACTAACCGCTCATCAATGACTGCTGTTTATTTTTTTAATTTTAAATATATAAAAATAAATATAAATATGAATCACGAAAATATCAATAATGTGATTGATGCTATTAAAAAATTAGAAAAACAAGGATTTAATTTATCACTAAATCCTGAAACAATTCTGTCTGATTTTGAATCGTTATATGAATCTAAATGCGCAGGGCGTTATATTCTTCCTGCTCAATATCGATTCATAAAGATGATTCAAAATAATTTGTATAAATCTGGCCAGCGTAGAAGAAGCACAAATAAATGAATTTGTTCCATTGTCTCGTGCAATTGAAAAGATCAGGCTGGCACTGGCAGCCGAATATGAAACTAAAAAGATAATAAATAATCGGGTTAGAAAATTAAAGCATTGTATGTCCGCTGACTTCGTCACTGACGAGGAAGTAAATACCTCACCTTGATTTCGTCATTGAAGTCAAATACTTGGAAGTGAAATCGAAAGTAAAAAAAGTAATATTTTTTTCTGCGTAAATTATGCAATTGTCCGATTTCATTGGTTTTTACTAGCAAATACCCTATCAGGATTAGCAATTTGGACAATTTCTCTGGTTTTTACTAGCTGATACCCTATCAGGATTAGCAACTTGGACAATTTCTCTGGTTTTTACTAGCTGATACCCTATCAAAATCAGCAACTTGGACAATTTCTCTGGTTTTTACTAGCAAATACCCTATCAAAATCAGTAAAATTGTCCGTGTTGTAAAAAATATATATATAAAGTAAAAATACTTTAGAATTTTCAAATATTTTTACTGCACAAAAAAATAATATTATCGTGAAATCGTCCGATTTCTGTGATTTTTCCCCCGTTGACAAAGTCAAGGACGCTGTCAGTGAAAATCCTAAAGGATTTTCAAAAGTGCTTGCGTTTTTACTGCAGTATCTTATCAAGATGATCCCGTGAAAAACACAAGTGAGCATAATTCATGATTTGGTCTGGAAAACATGTGATCGCTATGACATGATTTTCTTGTAGTTGTTTCAACTGCGATTCTGTCAGTAAAAAATCATCATTACCGTATTTATCAATAACTATTTTAACTTCACCTAATTTCATCATTGATGAAATCAACGACACTCCGCTGAATATTTTCCTGATATATTCCTCAAGTGTTTGTTTGTCGTATATGAAACATTTCACGTGCTGATACATGCTATATTTTTTTATCATTTAATATAATTTATTGTGACAGTGCTGTCATTGATGGTGATGGCACTGTTATTGTTGCCGACATCACTGTCGGTGTCGTCACTGTCAGAGACATTTTCATCACTGTCACTAACAATAAAATCACTGTCAGAAACATTTTCATCACTGTCACTAACAATAAAATCACTGTCGGTGGAAACACTTTGTGTTTCACTGTCAGACACATTTTCATCATCATCATCATATTTTTTCGGAAATGCTTTGCATTTCTGGGAAGTATTTGACTTGAAAATCGAAGATTTTTTGGACATTATTATAATATGATATTATTGATTGAAATTTCTTTAGGATTTGAAAATCGTTTCACGATTTGAAAGTCCTTTGAAAATCGAAGATTTTTCAGGACTTGAAAATCGTTTCACGATTTCACCAGCAAATTAATACTAATAGTTTCTCAGGTCCAAAAGTCTACCCTGTTGGTCAGTGACTTTAAAATGTATCCTTGTCAGCATTGGACTTAAACACTGCAGAAATACTGGATTAATTGGCTCTTGTACAATCATAAACCCAGGTGGATCTTTAGGAGTAAATGAATATAGTATAAACCCTTGCTGGGCTTGATTTGATACTGTTGTGTCTATGTTGTAACTGCCATCGATTACGTCACACACAAGATTGACCGCGACGACATCAGTGATATTTACGATTCCCGGAGAAATATGTCTGCCATCGCTCGCTGTGGAATTATCATGTCTGAGGATAGTTGGCGATGGCAATATTCGCTTGTGGTGTTCAAGTATGTCATCGAAGTATTCATCGACGATATCAGTAACAAATTTTTTCAAGATGACCGGGGAAACATATCCTGGTAATTTAAAATTCGCAACGTAGCTTCGGTCAGCGAGTACTTTTTCAAAAATAGTTGTTTAATGACGGGGTTACTGTAAATTACTACCTGAATTGCTCGCTGGTTAATATATTCCATATCTGCGGCAAGTTGATTTAATATCTCAATTTGTTTAATAATTTCGCTGCGTGAACTCATATCGGAAATGTATGCGCTTCCAAGATGTTCTTGGAAGCGTTGCCGTAGCCATGTTAGTTGTTCTCTATGTGACATATTAATACTTTTAAAATATTCAGTAATTTCGCTTAGACGACGAGGAGATGATTCATGTACTTCCCCCCTTGGAAATTCTGAGATAACAAAGGACCACTCAATATCGTCGCCATCTTTAAAGGGGGTAATCCGGCCATACAATGAACGTTTTATATCATCCAGATGTTGTTTGTATGACGGTGTAATTCCGTGATATGACTGCGCGTCAGTGATATAATCAGACTTTTTAGGTTCTGGTGGTATCGGCGATGTCTGTGGTGGATTTTCAGGCCATCCTAATACTGTTCTGATTGAACTGTTATAAATGTCTACGGCGTAACCCGGTGAAGCGACTTCGATGGTCGTTGACAACGTTGGCTCGTGGGCGGTTATTGATATTTTTGCTTCTTTTCCCGTGATACGCTTTATTTGACGCTGTATTTCTTTGTTGATTCCTTCTATCTGATAAGACCCTGTTGGTAACGTGACAACGTTCTAGTCGGGGGTACCGTCAGGTTTATCCTGATACGAAAATACAAATGAATTATCTGGCAACTGTCCGTGAAATGATGTCGACCTGATGTTGGGCCAACTGTGATATACTCGTAATTGTGCCAACGCGATTTCCTTTACTGGAATTGCAGTTGGAAAATTAATATTAAACTCTGGTTGCGTCGAAGATATTGTTATCATTGATGTTTTTACCGGAGCTGTGTTTGCGGCTATGTCGAGTAAAGCTCGATGCTGAAGTGGTTCTGTCATTATTTATCAGTGATGTTTTTAAATCCTCATATATCGTGGTGAGCTCGGTGAACTCCGCCGTGGATATATTGCTGTCAGCGACACATTCCGATAACGCGTTAGAAAGTTTTGAATAACCCCGCTGAGTAAGCTCTAATTTAGTTGTGTATTCACGGAGTTTGTTACCAGCGCAAGATGATATTTTCTTTGCGATGATGCTAGCAACTCCGGCAGCCGTAGTTGTAACTAAAACAGCAATGGTAGCAGCGATTGCTGCTGTAACCGGAGTCAACGCTGATAATACTACTCCGGTTGATGCAACAACCGCAGAAACAGAATACACTAACACATCTAACACGGTTACTCGACGTTTATATTTTTTTACTTTTACCGTACACTCGTTGATGATATTTTTTAACTCTGACTGGTATTCACGTATTTGATCGTATCTGTATTGTTGAGTGTTTAATGACTCTGTCATTTTATTATTTTACGCGGTAACCAATTGAGGCGTTTCAGCTACAAATTCCAAACACCACCAGTAAGATGTTGCGGTTAATTTCTTGTCTGCGGCTTCCAGTATAAATGTTTCTTCGGTTTCCTTGTTTAGTATGATAGTCACAACCCCGGAATATTTGTCAGTGGAATGTCTCCAGGGATATGTTGTGAAAATCTCAAACTTAGCGGCACTGAATACAGACAGTCTATACACGCCAGTGGCTGTTGCTGTATATTTGATAGTATTATTTTGTCGGGACCATGTTGCGAATCCCGATGATACCGTGTATACGATGTTGGTGATATGCCCGGGGGTAACTCCAGTTGGGACTTTAATCAGACTGGTTTTGTTAACGATGTCAGGAATACCCGATACGATATCCAGCTCTGCTTGTTTGATCGTGTCAATGCTATTTTGTATCAACGCGATTTGATCTGAAAAACTTTTATCTGTTCTGACTACACCTAACCGGGTATTAATCGCATTGACGTCGCTGGCGTTACCAGTAAGTTTATGTTTGATTTCAGAAAGTTTCATGTCGATGACTGGAGGAGTCCCAAAGAACTTATCCACCGCCTCATCAGTTTTTGCGAAGTTTCTTCGAAGTCTTGTAAACGCGCTCACGTGAACATCATACTCTGCCCGCAACGTGGTTAGTTTACCGTCAATGGTGTCTACATATTGTTTGTTTGCGGCATCTTCCGGCGAGGTTGGAATCGCTAACGCGGTTATTTTGTTGTTGCCGAGATTGAGTTCACCTGTCATTGTATCACCGGTCTTCGCTACACGTTCCCCTGCGACTTTTCGTGCATCATCTCGAAGCGCCGCGATTGATATCAGCGAATCTCTGATTCTGCCGCTGTCAGTGAATACAACGATGTTGTCCGTGGTAGCTCCAATAACCCTGCGAATTATGTCATCCCACCTAATGTTACTGGTTTTTAGCTTGCCATGTCGATCTTGAAAAATTACAACCTCATCTGGGTCTATCCCGGTCAACGTTAAAAGATTATCAATTTCATCTTTGGTCGCATACTTTGATAAATCGATATCTTTTTTTTCTTCCTTTGTTCTGCTTGATCTTCCGTAAATATCAACCATTATTAGTTATGGGGTTGTTTAAATTTGGAAATCACATCTGTGATTTCAACGTGTATTCATGCACGACTTTGTGAGGAGAACTCGCTGATTTCGAGATTGCATCAAGAACATTTAATACTTCACAGCCACATATCGGAGGATCGGTTAATGTTTGTGTTGGTAACGTTGAATACCAAACCTTACCTGTCAGGGGGATGTTTTTTGTATATCGAAGAAACTCAATTGGCGGTGCTAGCCCGTACGAATCAAAATAGATAATTCCACGTGGATCGATCGCGTAAGCAACCCAGTGAGTTCCTGGACCATCGCTGTTATCAAGATTAATAATTCCGGTTTCTGGATTATTCGGTCGTGCTGGTAATTGATCTCGCATGAAGACACCTCTGAAATGTTTTACGCGTAATCGTTTAGCGGCATCAAGTAAATCAAAGTTGGACGCTGGAAGTGAAACAGAAACACCTTGTGTTTTCAAAACCTTTTTGGGTACCACGATGGCGGAGTTCCTGGAAGTCTGAGACCTCGGCCTGTTTTTTTTTCTATATCCAGATCCTGATTTGGTTAGTAGTGATCTTGCAACGTGAGGAAGAGTTGGAATCACTTTTCCTGCCATATTTAATATAAACTGGGCCATTTCAGCTCGTTGAGGCGGCAACGATGACAAATTAAGTTGTGGAACAGCTACCTTTTGACCTGGTGGCATTGATGCAAGTGCTGCTAGTATATTTCCTCCTTGTTTCTTATATTTTCCACTAGTTGCTTTCTTTAGTGCCATTCCAGCGGCAGTTCCGACTGCGCCTAACGCTGCAGCTTTTGCTATTGCTGGTGCTGCTGCGCCTAACGCTGAGAGTGCTATTGGAATAAGTGGAAATATTCCACCGGATTTAATCATATCACGAACTGCTGCGGCACTAAAATCAAGTCTGATTCCTTTTCCTGTCGATTTAGCCTTGTTGATTTGATTAAGCTGTGTTTGAGTAACTAATAGCTTATTTTGACCACCACTTAGTTGTTCATGTTTAAGTGTTATTGACGTTCCTGACGCTGATGCTTGCTTTGATTTTAATTTCTTGATCTGACCAGGAGTCAGAGTGACATTAACATGACTGTATGACATTTTATTTAATACGAGATTGATCTAATTGTTACATATTTTCTACTGGTGCATCAACGAGTATCATTCGGCCGCCAGCACCTTCAAGCAACATTGCTTTATCGGAAAGTATGACCGCGATTGCTCTGTAATTAGCTATAACTCCTGCGTCTCTATTCACGGTAGCCCGAAAGTGAATATCAACGACAGACTGTCTGGTTAAATCAAGATGCTCCAGCGAGAAGTAATAGATTGGATAATGAGATATAAAATCCAATTGTGATATTTGCAAACCAGTGTCGATATTTAGATCACGCGCTAGATATTTTGTCAATCGTTGATATGCACGTGCAACATGGTTGTTAGCAAAATTTAGCATTATGTTCTCGGATGGTTCTTGATGTCCGTTTAATCTCAGAGAAACGTCAGTGATACCAAGTTGATCAAATATCATATGCGAACGTGTTTCATTACCCACCCGTGCAGCATCCTGAAGAGCAATGAAAATATGTCGCGGCGCGGCAACCCCCTGCTGTGATGCTATATGCCATGTAAATAAACCATTGATGGCGCTTTGAATACTATCTGTGGTTGTTGTAAGCCACGATAACAACACTTTACCACCTTGATCCATAAAAGAAAGCAGTCGCTGTTCTTCAGTAATTGCAGGAGTCATTACCGGCATCCACAGTGATAATTTTGTTATGTTTACCTTACCAGCGTCACCTAGAGGTCGCCATATAGCATCATTTTCGTCGGCTTTTCTAACAAGCACGACTGTATGTTTTGCTCCAAAAATCACCTTTCTGACATCTCTGCAAAATCCAAAGATATGCGACAGCGGAATGGCACATGAAAAATTTCTACGATTACCTTTCAACATTTGTCTACGTGCAGCGAAACCTAAATTAAATTCTGTATTAGCACCATGAACCACCGGCGTCACATCAGCGTCAGCGTTTCCGGCGAAGTTTCTTGGTCGTCTAATATTGTACTGATCACTGTTAGGAAAATTAGAAGTGTCCTTGGCAAACATCATTGATGGACCAGCTGATCTTGTATAATCATCAGAATATCTTGCTAGACCAATTATTGTTGTAGCAACATCGACATCCTTCTGAATTGATTCAATATTTTTTCCATCAATCATGTAGATAGCACTATCAAACAAGGCCATAATTCCGTTATTGACAAAACCGATTTTAACATCAGGTCCGTATTCTGTATCATCTGTTTTTATAATTTCTCCTTCTACCTCAATAAATGCTTCAGCGGGCAGGAAATATCTACTTGTATCCTCAACCTGAAGTTCAATTCGTCCTCGTTTATTTGGTTCTCGTGCGTCATAAGAATAATACTGATAATCACGCACTGATTCATTTTTAAGAACCGGTTCGTCTATGTCGAATGCTGGGTCGGATTCCCGTTTAAACATTTTATTATAGAAGTTATCGTCTAAAACGAAGACCACTTCCCGCAATCAAACTTGTATTCATTTGTTCAGGATTTATCAGTGCCGCTAGTTTTTGATTTGCGGCTTCATTTATTACTTTACTAACATTTGCAGGCATGTCTGCGGTGGCTGGTAATTTTACCGGCGGAAGTTTTCTACGTATCAGTCGTGCTAGTCTGTCCTTGATTGCCATAAATGCTTTACCGGCAGCGCTACCAACAGCGCCAATAGCTTTATCTTTAATAACATCAATGGCTTTCATCGATAATTGTTTTGCGATCGGTATTGCTTTAGGAGCCATCCTCGCGAATAAAACCCGAACAACATCGCCAAATCCGTTTCCATAAGTCATCCTGTATACGGGTACTCGTGAATTTACCACCCTGACCATGACTGGTCTACGATGAGAATTGTGTACTAACATTTTATTTAATTAGTTATTTATCTAATCGCGACGACTTTCAATCGCGGCGACTTTCAGTCGCTGTCCACGAGTTCATCAATAAGTTCTCGATAGATGTGAGTATCCATGATGCCGCCTTGAAATAATCGCTGACAGATATCAGCCGCTTCATTAATTATTTCTGATGAGTTATTTCCGGCACGCCTTCCTCCTAAGAGAACTTCTAGCCGTGATACATCATTGATGATGTTATCAGGACAGGGAATAAAATTACCCCCCAAACCACTACCGGTTACACTCGGGTCAGGCGATGGTTGTCTTCGTGGTCGAGATCGCTGCTTCGTTGGTGTTGAAATACCCCCTTTCATTTCATTAACTCGATCAACAAACTCATCATATTCGCGCTTATATTTTTTGCTGATCTGTGAAATATCTTTATACTCACGAAATACCCTTGCGTTCCACTCGTGTTCTGGAGTGTTACGAAATTCTGGCTTTAGAAGCTGATGACGCATTTGATATCCCGCTGCAGCGACCGCAACAGGATTGGCTATAACTTCTGCATAACCCTGCTGAGAAAAATATCTAGTTTTTAATTCTGGTTTAGTAGATAGATCCTCGACAATATTTTTAACGTCTTCGATTTCAGCACGTGTTTTGTTAGCAGACTCCATTGCTTCGCTGATCTGTTTTGGTTGTTGTTGTTGTTGTTGTAGGGTTTAACGCCATTTTTCAGCACAAGATAGGCTATACATGGCGGCCAGTATAATTGGTGGAGGAAGAACCCTGGAAAACCCCGGGAAGAACCACCGACCCACGATAAGCTACTGGCAGGCTTTCTCACGTACCAACGTTAGCCGAGGCTGAGACTCGAACTCACGCAGACAGAGGTGAGATGGCAGTGATCCGTAACGGTGAGCGCTTTAGACCACTCGGCCACTCGGGGCCCCGATCTGTTTTGGTAATTCCGTGATAACTCGCTGTGATGCTGTTGTGGCTTCAGCGATCTTTTTGGTTGGTTCAACGGTTGGTTTAAATAATTCTTCTGCACCTGTTGCAAATTCAATTTGTGCTTGTTTCCGCGCTTGTAATTTTTGTCTTACACTGTCTCGCACAGGAATAAATTTTTTTATTGCTTCTAGTCGCTCTCGAGCTAGTCTAGCAGAATGTGCTTCTTCAATGTTGGCCATTATTGTTAACTTAAATTTTTAATTCACAGCAGAAATCCTAGAATATTTACATTTCTAGCAGCAGAGAGACTAGGCCACCGAATGTTTCGTCTAGTAGACCCGGGAGTCAAGAAGTATTTTTATAGTTAGTTATTTTTCATGAAATAACTCTTCTAGTCAGCAGAGAAGGTTTATTTATCATAGTTTTCTGAATAGAGGGTTTATTTTGTGAAATAAGACCCTCTATCAAAAGTGTTCTCGATAGAGTGTTCTGTTGGACGGAATAGTTGGTGGGCTCAGTCTCTCTGCTGCTTGCAATAATAAGTAACAATGATACCGTGATTTTCAGAATCACTGCAAAGTTTTAAAACGTGTGCCTGTCTAGTTTTAAAATGACTAGTAGACACAAACCATAAGATATCATGTTACCACTGCATACAGTATGAACAAAGACAGTATTAATATTAATCTGTATTATATCTAAGAATAGCAGACAGTGGGACATGTAATGCATTTGGCTTTATCCATGGCAGATATATTAGTTAGACTGCTTCAGTTCATGTTTAAAGCTTGCTTTTGAAGAAATACAGACTGTGAATGAGACATTTTATGCAAATTTTCAATCTGTATGTACAATTTGTACAGCTAGCTAAATATGCTTAGTGTTATGAAGTAAGGTTGAGGGGTAACTCACTGTTACCATTTTTTTATATGACTAGCAATAATATCTGAATGATCAGCAGTCATTCCAGGTAATCGATACAGTACTAATACATATGACATAAAATAGCCATCACAAAACCCAAAACATTTAGAATTGAATGTTATTTGGGTTCAAGATAGAGAGATTAGAGGAAATTGAGATTAGATTTCGGTTCAGACCTTTAAATGCATCAGAAAAAAAAACACTTTTTTAAACATAGTTATAAGCTATCATGAGACTGACCTTCTTGGATGTATTTTCATATAATTTTTACATTTGGATAGAGAAATGATCTATGATTTGTTTGCAAAACTGACAAGACACAATCTTAAACCTATTTGTTAGGGTAGTTTATGACATCAGCACTGTTTAGAGGAAAAGATACTGTTTGCTACATGTAATTGCATTAAATAAACTGAACCAATCAAAATTACTATATTGTTACTATACATAATAATTTATTGTAGCAAGATATTGTTGTCTGCAAGAGTGTTTGCTATAAGCACACTGATGCAGAAAATGTCATACACTTTGAAAAAATAATAGCTACAGCATTATAGCTTTGAGTACAATGCTTATTTTTTTATACTGGAGCATAAATCAATGAGAGAGAGAGAGAGGAATGGGTACACAAAACTTGTGAGGGCTGAATGTTTTTTGGCTTGAAATTCATTTTGGTATGATAATCATATTAGATTAGACATGGTTCTGTATGTAAGTGGTTATGCCTGACATACTTGCTTGAAAATAATTCAATATGGTTCTGATAGCTTTTTCTACTTTTTTTTACTTGAATGCCTTTACTAAACAGCAAGTTCCAATCTGTTATTTATTGTACACTTTTACACAGGTGTAGGGGAGTCTGCACATGAAATTGTTGATTATGTTTAGATCTTTATTGTCATCTTCTCTAAACAAAGGCTGACTGGGAACTACAAGCACTGATACTTTGAAAGCCATGCAATTAAGGCAGGTGCTCTGATAATTAACAGAGGTTTATGTATCACTGGAAAATCAGGACCAGCAAATATATTTAGTAACACAGATTAGAGATAACTGTGGTTGATACTTGTACTAACAGCTGAAATAATTTTCAGCCTAACACCCTGCGTGTCAAGGATATCTTCATTAACTAATTCCCATGGGTCAGTGTTGAACAGTCAGTGTTTGAACCATGCTGCCTCCAATGTTAACCTTCTCCTTTTGAAAAGAGCATCACTCTGAATATAGAATGAAGATGATCAGTTTTCTATGCAGTTTATTAATTACAATGAATTGAATAAAGGTATGGTATATCACTCTGCTGACAACTTATGCTGGTGTGACAAATTATGTGTGTGTGTGATTTGAATTTTTAACGTAGCTTTAACAATTTTTCAGTCATATCGCTATACTGTATGATGTCTGCAGTGTGGCAGTTTATAGTGATGTCTAGCACTGCAGCACCATGACGCAGACATGTAGCATGATGTCCCACCCAGCCACATTATCCTGACACCAGGTCAACCAGTCCTAACACTAGCCTCTTAATGCTGTGTGCCAAGCGAGGCAGCTGTTAGTACTAATTTTGTAAGTCTTTGGTATGACTTGGCCAGGGATCGAACCCATGACCTCCCGCATCCAAGGCAGATGCTCTAACCACTAGGCCATGAGAGCGGTCTTGAACAATGTAACCATTTGTAACTTTACATGAGCCAGAGAATAATCAATATAACTACCATTGCAAATCTTTTAGAAAAGTAATCTCTAGAAGCAATTGGGAACAAGAATTATGAAGTAGAAAAATTCATATACAAGTTATCTTGACAATGAAATGAAGTTCACAGTGATAAGACAGGGCATGGCATACAATAACTTGATTTTATATATCAAGGTAGGTACTATAATGAGTTGATAAAAACCCAGAGGTTAATTTTGTTTTCCTTGTTAATGTAAGCATTTGTTCTTGGAATCTGCTTCATTAGTTATTATATTGTTGACCCACAGAGCCGGATTTTTTGTTTTGCTTTTGTTGGTTTTGTCAGAACCAGTATAACCAAATACTTTTCCCAAGGACACACCAAAGCGGTTAGCCCAATGCTGGCTTGAGCCAGCCTGTCAAAGCTTGAATGTTAGGATTATGGGTCTGATTCCCTATGAAATGAGCTATCATAGGTTGCTTTACTAGGTGAAATTACACACACACACACACACACACACACACACACACACACACACATACATACATACATACATACACACACAAATACATACATATATACATCCATTCTTCCATCCATCCATCCATCCATACATACACAAATACATACATACATCCATCCATCCATTCTTCCATCCATCCTACCATCCATCCATACATATATACACACACACATCCATCCATCCATACACACACACACACACGCGCACACACACACACACACGCATACATAAATACATACATACATACATACATATAGTCTTTTCCTTGCACAGTTACAACACATTTACATAAATACATACATAGCCAATAATGATATAGACAGAATACGTGAATTTCTTGTACTTGGAATTGTTGTAAGACAGCATGTTCAAGTACAAAGTGTTACAAAGTGTGGAAAGTATAAAATACAATGAAGTTATGATGTCCTGAACATCTAATTGGGTCAATTATATATATATATATATATATATATATATATATATATATATATATATATATATATATATATATATAATCTGTCTTCCTCAATTGTTTTTGCTTAATTGTGTTAAAATGTTTTTATTTTCAAAATCTAATTCTGAAAACTCCCCATTCAGGTGACCTTGCACAGCTACAGGGGAACAGCTGCAGAATCACATATCAACAGGTTTCTCCTTGTAGCAATTACAGTCAATTGGATTCCAACAAACTGACATTGATAATATGAAATATGATAGCCTTCATGTCCTCCAGTCCAATAAACGACAATATTTTTGTTTTGAAAGATGTCTTGATGACAGAAAAGAAGATACTTCAGATATCTGCAATAGCAGTCAGACAACATGCAAAGGTATGTTTTCAATGTCATGATATTTGACAATTGATTTAATAATTTCTTTTAATTTGATAGTTATATTTTCAGTTGACTTTTTAATCTTATATAATGTAATTTCCATAAACAAAATGACATCAAACTGGTTAATTCTAAACTAGTAAATTACTTTCCTTTAAAGATGGATGAATATTTTATATGAGATTTTCCAAGTCATACTTTTTGTTTTCAATTTATACAGTAGATGTGATTAGCTATATCAGTTATGTATGTAAAATGTGTTGGCTTTAACTGAGTTGCAGATTGAGTTTAAGCTTATAGATATCAGTAAATATTCTTTCAAGGTATTTTATATACAAATTTGATGTATTATGACTAGTACCACAATAATAACCCAAGCAGACCTTTAGTCTAAAAGACAATAACATCATTAGGTTGGGTAATAAGAGTTGGAAGATATTCTCCATTTGGTCATTATGAAAGATACATGGTTGCATGTCCGGTAATGTTAAATACTTCGACCATATATTTATTCATATTGGAAGCGTTTGTGGAGAATTAAGTAAAAAAGAACCTCTACAATATATGCTATGAATACTGGACACTGGTAGGAAGAATACAAAAGACACAATTTTATATATATTGGATAACTGATTATAAAAGTCCTTACTTCATAACGAGGTCCACAAACATAGACCACACTATAAGTAGGATGTGAGTTACCAAGGGAACTCCAAAAATTGAGGAAAAAAAATCCCTTTGATATCAAGAAAGCTGGGGGGGGGGGGAGCGGCGTTATGGAACTGTGCTGTTTATTGACCAATTCCTCATTTTACAATCATGTCGATATTAATTTTTAATAACGTGCTTTTTCTAATGAAGTTGTTCGTTATTCTGTTTAAATAACATTTATTTTCAAAATGTCCAACATATGAAAGACCGTTCCAACTGGTTTCAACAACCTATCACGTGTTTTGAATTAATTAATTGGAATTAATAATAAGCGGGTTTGCAAGTTATCAGGGCATGAGTTATCGAGGGAGCGGTGTACTTTGTTAGCTTAATTCCAAATGCACACTTATTATTAAGCTTATATTTTTGCAAATAAATGTTAGTGATTTTTCGGCATGATTCAGACTAACTTTATTAAATTCCATTGTACAATTCAATACAAATCAATAAGGCCTAACATTTATCCCCTTGATATGTATCTTTATGCCGATGTAAAGTTTACAGAGGTTTACTCATTCATGTAGTGGGTATATGAGCCTTCTGTCTTTAGGACATTTGTGACCGAAAATTCAACATTTATATGCTTGAAAGTGTATGTTTCTCAAGATTATATCCTTAATTATTTCATCTTCACAGATTTTATGCAGTTGGGTTTTAGATTAGAAGTAACAAATTATTTTTTTTCTATCTTTGATTGCAGGAAGGAAAAGGATCAGAAAGCACAGACCAAGAGTTAGCTCTTGTTGAATACACCCACAAATTTTTGTATCTGGCCATTTTTTCAGATGAAAACACTTTATATTTTGTAAAGAACCAATAGCAAAAGTGCAAAAAGAGAAATTGGCATACAGTAAAATGTCAATGAAGCTTGATAAAAAAGGCAAACATATTATATATACAGCTTATCTAGCATGTAAATTGTTTGGACATGTCACCAAAGATATAATTTCAATGAAAAATATTAACAAGAAGTGGCTGGAAACTAGAATAAGAAATTATTTAAAATAAGTCTAACAATCTTGTCACTGTGGCACAAAACTGCAAAATTGATATTAATCATATGACAGAAGTAAATTGCTGTACGATCTGTGTGATTTAGTTTCCTTTTGAGACCGATTTGATTCTTTCAAGACATCACAGTTTTGAGCAAAACTTACAAACTTTTTCAATCTTTAATGCTAAAATATTAAACTTATGACAATCTCTATAGGAAGTATTTTGTACTATTTTGTGCACACTTGTTACTGTTTGCTTCTTTACAAAGATATGATTGCGCTATTATAACCATTAGGGCTGTTCCATTTAAACATACATGGTACCCAGGGAAGGCAGTTTTTAAAAATATATGCCATGGTACTTTGATTTCAACGAGTTCATATTAAAATTATAAGAAATTTCTAAATAGCATCTATGGGTGAGTACCCCACTTTCAAAGTGCCTTCCCTTTGTCCAATGTATGTTTTAATGGAACAGCCCTTATTATCTGGAACAAATGTTCATTATTCAGTTTAAAGTGACACACTTGTCAAGTATATATCTGTGCACTGATCATAGAAAGAAGGCTTAGCATGATCTTCAGGATGACAAACTTGATGTAGGGGTGACATCTTTCTTTGTATCCAGATATTATTCCACAATAAAATCTATAACTAGTCACATTTAACATTAGCACCTCTTGGTATAAGCAAATATCAAATGATATGTAAATATATTCAGGAATCACATTAAAATTTAATTAGGTATATGGTATGTTTGGCAATATAGTGATATTATCACATTCATATACACATTTACTGGGAGCACACAAAATATCAAATATGTCTTCTTTTGCATCATCACCTGAATGTATTTTTCCAGTAGCATAAACAAGCATTTTAAGCTAAAAAAGCTGCTGCTGTAAATGTTGTTTTGTTTATAAAATATACATTCTTATTGTATCTTTTCTGAAGGCTAAATCAATTGTATCTCAAAGTTGAATGAGAACTATGTCATTATTTTTGTCCATCTTGATTAATCTTATCAATAAAAGTGGACTTATTTTTGTGACCTCTTCATATGTGTATCATTTAACTACTGTGTTTGTGTTCTTTGAAAGCTAAAAGGAACATCACTGAAAGTTTCCACCGAATAGTTCAGTGTAAATCTAACTTTTTAAGCTCTATCATTAGGTAATGAAAGTTTCAAAGTTGCTGCAATATTAACAGTATGCCTTTTTGACATGGACTCCCATTTTGATTCAAATGTGTCAGAAAATAATAATCATTGTGCTTTGATCTGGGAAAGAAATTTTCCCCTTGGGATTACAGATCTGCATCAAACACTCAGCACAACCTTGTGTACCACTTTAAATTCTGAGCCAAGGATGGAATTTTCATAATTTACACATAGGCATATGATGGATTCTATTATTACTACCATGGGCAGTCTCCACTTGGGAGGGTAGTACATTTGATACTCAGTAGAGTAATATAATAAAATAATAAGCATTTACAACTAATATTAAACACAAAGTTCAAGCATATAGGAATAACAACACATCATTTTTATATTCTGGAGGCAGTGTGAGGCATAGATCTAGTAATCTTACATCAGATATTTTAAACAACCAAATGAATGGTATACTGTTACCATGGAAATAGGGTAATGTTGCTATTTGTGCTTTGGAATTAACGATGTAGTATTTTTACTACACCAGGTTTGCAAATCAAATAAGTTAGTATTACACTGTTAAATGGAAATAGGGTAATACAACTACATGAACAATGTAGTATTATCTCTACATCAAGTTTTGGAAATAAAGACAATCAGTTTTACAATGTGACCTAGAAATAAAGTAATCTTACTACACAAATTTGGTGATTGACAATGTAGCATGTTACTACATCATATTTTGGAGATCACAGACTCTGCTTTACAATATCACATGGAAATAGGGTAATATTACTAGATGGGTTTGGTGGAGACCTATGTAGTATTGTTACTACATCAGGCTTTGGGATCACAAAATCAGTGCCTAGAAATAGTGTACTGTTACTACATGGGTTTTGGTGGAATGCTATGTAGTATTGTTACTACATCAGGCTTGGAAATCACAAAACCAGTGCCCTAGAAATAGGGTATTGTTACTACATGGGTTTGGTGGAAGGCGATGTAGTATTGTTACTACATCAGGTTTGGAAATCGCAAAACCAGTGCACTAGAAATAGGGTATTGTTACTACATGGGTATGGTGGAGAGCTATGTAGTATTGTTACTACATCAGGCTTTGGAGATCACAAAATCAGTGCCTAGAAATAGGGTATTGTTACTACATGTGTTTGGGGGATAGCCATGTAGTATTGTTACTACATCAGGCTTTGGAGATCACAAAACCAGTGCCCTAGAAATAGGGTATTGTTACTACATGGGTTTGGTGGAAGGCTATGTAGTATTGTTACTACATCAGGTTTGTAAATCGCAAAACCAGTGCCCTAGAAATAGGGTATTGTTACTACATGGGTTTGGTGGAAGGCTATGTAGTATTGTTACTACATCAGGCTTTGGAGATCACAAAATCAGTGCCTAGAAATAGGGTATTGTTACTACATGGGTTTGGTGGAAGGCTATGTAGTATTGTTACTACATCAGATTTTGAAGAAAACAAATCAATGCCTAGAAATAGGGTATTGTTACTACATGGGTTTGGTGGAAGGCTATTTAGTATTGTTGCTACATCAGGTTTTAGAGATCACAGAATCAGTGGTGGGAAATAGGGTATTGTTAATGCATATGTTTGGGAATTAACCATGTAGTATTGTTACTAGTATGTTTACTAGTACAATATGATTCACTTTACAACTTCTTGTGCTTCTTCTTATTAAACTTGATATTGTGTGTACAGGGTTTAAAAATCCTTTAAAATGGACAAGCAAGCAATTCCTTTTTTATTCTGACAGCCATTTGTAATGAATCGGTTAATCAACTTGTCGTCTGATAATGTCCAATAATTATATACAAGATTCAGATCACATGATTATCGTATTTGTCGTATTTGTTCAAGAAAGACCTCCCCACACTACAAATATGTCTTCTTATTGCACTTTTGAAAACCTACTGAGCTGGGCTTTAAATTTACCAGTCATCCACTAAACCAGTAGAAAATATTCTTGTAAATGGGGTTTCATCTTTAGATAGCTCTGGAATCGGATAGGGGAAGCCTCTGACCTACACCATAATTTGAATACCTCATCTTCGCTTGGGTTTTCTGTTTCATTGTTCGTTGCCGAAGATTAATCCTTTCAAGAGAAGATTCAGTTTTGAAATTATTTCGATTCTGTCACTAATAAATTGCACATAACCAGTTTTCTGAAAATCTAATGGTCGATAAATCAGAAAAAATAGTGTCACTCAAACACGTATTCCTTCTAATGATAAAGTCCATACACTCGTAAACAAAACGTGCACTCTTGATACATATTTGAAGACAATGTAAGTAACTGACAATGTTCGGGATTTTACCTTTATCTGTTCTTCTCCTCACGATGGTAATTTTAATTTTCTGGTCCCCTCTTTACATGTAGATAATGTAATAACATTGCTGCGTTTCAAGAATTACACCTGCTACAACGGGTATAGTTGTAGTCGGAAATAATGTACGTTTATAGTTGCAAATTAATAACATTGATGCATTTCAAGAATTATATCTGATACAATGATCATATTTGAAGTTGCAAAACATGTAATAAAATCGACGTATTTAATATTTATAACTGATATAACGGGTATATTAGTTGTTGGTGAGTATTGCTCAAGAAAATTTCAATGTATGTATGTATGTATGTATGTATGTACTTAATCTAATTTTCTCGCACACTTCATATCAAATTACATTTGAAGGGAAATGAGTGTGTACTGATCGTAAAGCCTGCAAGTGGGGTATGTGTCTTTGAATATAGTTGACATGAAACTGTTGAAGACTTTATTGTATTAGACCAGGTTTATACAATTATTAAACATACATTATGGATACCTCAAGAATTAGCCACATGGGACGAATGTCAGATTTCCTTACGGTGAATGCAGCATTTAAAAAGCCGGTTGTAATTATTTATTGCACTCCTAAGAGTAGCATTTTTTTAAAAAAAAATATTTAAGGTCTAATTTAATTATACTCATTATGAAGAATTCAAATTAGAATTGTTTGGTGCCATCATCTATTCTCTTTAATATGCACAGGTGGCGCTGTATACACACGGTGGGGAAGAACAACCTGCCCTGACGATATCAAGACAGAAATAGTTTATTCAGGTCAGTAAAATGTGTGATTAGATTTTAGTAATTTGTAGTAACTGTTCGATGGGTGGGATTCATTTGGTTAAGTAGATTTCAAATTTTTTTTAAGCACTAAGCGTTTTGCTAACATGCGATCATCCTAACCTGACATCGGGATATTAAATTTGATATAGATAAATTAACTATGAATACCCCAGTCTGTTCTTCCCATTGGTAGCCGTTCAATTTGTTTGCTCATTATACAACGTATTCATAACCATTGTTTTTTGGGAGTTTTTTTTTCGTTTTTTGTTTGCGTATAGGTATCGCAAGAGGATCGTAGCATGACCATACAGGCGCTGCAGTCAACACGCTTTGCCTTCCACGTGATCCAATATGGGGCACCTACACAGACGGCCTGGAGAATTATGCATTCATGTATGGCGCCGAGTACCACGATCAAAGTCTTTTCAAACAGACAAACGCCGAAGCACTCTTTGATCATAACATGCCATGTGTCGTCTGCCGGAGTAGGCTGAGGACTTCCACCTTTATGCTTCCAGCGATAAATCGTTGCTTTGGTGACTGGCATGTGGAATATCACGGCTATCTGATGGCGGGATATAACGCACATAATGCGTCCACGGATTATATGTGTGGATTAGGCTCCAGAGGCCGATCCATCTGGCTTTAGGACTGAGTACGGTCGTCTCCAATACAGAGTGGAGGCCATATGTGGCTCACTACCGTGTCCGCAGTACATGCAGGGTCGAGAACTGACGTGCACTTTGCAGCAAATAAATATAAACTTTTTTCTCTTTTTATGCTCTTTTGGAAACAGAAAATTCAAAGCAACTGAAAAAATATATTTTCTTGAATAAACATGGAACTTTACTTGTATATTGAACGTATCCTCAATCGGCTGTAAATACGCATGCATGTAGTAGTGTCATAATTGGGATTTTGCCTTCTTTCCTTTTCTGGGTTCTGATAGTCGTCAGAGGAGCCTCTATTCCCATGATTTGGCAAGCGAGTCACATACTGTAAGCAATCCGTGGATGATTAGCATTGTTATTCCATGAAAGCGAAGTGGTTCAAGCAAAACTGCCATTGTCACTACTACTGTTTTGTTACCAATTGTACGGAAAACCCTCATCATTCTGTAACTCAAGTATTCTGTTGATATTATCCATAATTTCTTCTGCTATCATTATGGCATCTCCTTCAACATGTCGTTGTTTCAGAGAATAATCTACTATTTTTATTACAAAGTGCGACGATACCGCTGTAATATTCACAAGCTGGAGGAAGTGTGATATGCCTTTTACCATATTTTCTATTTCTTTTTTTATTTCATTCATTCCATTATCATTAAAGATATGTCATAACTTAGAGTTCCTTGTTCATAAGTCTTAATGCTATTAATTGTAAGCTGTATATTTTATCCGATGTGTTTACCTAAGGGCATGATTTAAGAGCATTCCATATCAGATATGATCTGGTTGAGTTTATTTCATATCGTTACTGGACTTCTTTTGCAGGAACAGAAACATACAGGCGTTGTATTTCCTTAACAGTTTGTGGAGGAAAATATGTTTGTATTTTTGCCATTTATATAATTTTTTTGTTTTAAAAGCAAAAGTACCCAACTTTATTGTCTATAAATTCCCACGGTTCCTTATTTGTGCTCGGAATAGTCGGTGATTTTCCATTCCCGCCAATAAAGTCTCGACTTCAGCCCCGCTAATTATTTTATCCTTGGCAGCCACTGAATACAGTTTACTAATCGTGTTGAGACTGACTTCTGCCTCTACAAACAGTTCTGAATAGACTCCACCCATGAATGCAACTAATTTCATAGCACCACTAGATATACCGGTTATTATCGATGTAGCCTCGATAAGAATTAGATTAACGCAGTTATGGTGGTTGTTTTTGCCTTGATTACATCCGCACAAAGATCAGCAGTTGTTGCTGCTGCAAGTTCAAAATTATCATCTGCAGCCAAACACGCGCGTTTATGTTTTACGTCCATCCTGGTTCTCTTGGTGATTTCATTCCGCAGCCTTTGCTCTGCTTGCTTATTTTGTCCACGTCGGTAACATTGATGGTTCATCTTAGTTTTTCTATTAATAAAACAATCGCGTAGTACAAGTACACGACAGGCAGACTCTGGACTCATAACGACAAGGTGTAATATGCACACGCACATTCCAGCCATTTATTCTTTTTTTTAAACTGCTACAACTGTCATATAATTACAGAAAATCTTTTCTTGGAGAATATTTATATTTACGACAATTGTGCGTTCTGGAGGTGGGTGGGTGGGTATAATACTTTTTCATGTAAAAACACACCTATTTCGCCAACACTCCGTCGGTGAATTTCGCAACTTCATCACCACGGTCAGAATCGATTATTTGTATAAAATAATGATACAAATCAAATCTTAACAACAAACACCAAAGACGGTTAAGTACCCGTCGGGATAAACATTGAGTCCTTCGAACTGAATTTCATCTCTGGCAACGTTAACGATTTGTTCATCAACGTACTGATTCGTTGTTGCATTAGTATCATCAACATACTCACTGATAGCAGCAGGGAAGTTATACAGACCAGGTGGCTCAGATAAAATTAACCCTCCCACCAAACATTTCTCCGTAGAAGCCTCAGATTTCAAAAATAAACCCTCCTGCGCAAATTAATCCGCAAAATTTCAACCCAAAGTGCATTTTCAGGCATAAAAAAAAACAGCATTTTTTTGGGGGGGGGTATTGTAAAATTTGTGTGTGCCATAATGAATTATGGTGGGTTGCAATTTTATGAGTAAATTTGATCAAGACCAACTCGATACCTACTACGAGGATCATGAAGATTAATCGTGACAAAACCGTGTGGAGTCGCTTGAGCGTGACTGAAGAAATTTTTAAACTTATTTATATCCATGTCGCCATTGCACCAAGTTTGATGAATATTCCTCAGCGTGTGAGTATCAACGCCATTAAAAACTGATAAAATATTACAATTGTCTCTAATAACCTTCGGAATTTGCGTATATCGCTGTGTCACGTAAATCACATCTGTGTTCTTGTGTCGGCCACGCGAGAATATCCTAGCTGGGTTAGTTTGTTTATCCAGCATCACATCATCGAAAACAACAAGATTATTAGCATCACCGTCTAAATTTTCCACTGATGGAGCTTCATTAATGTCCGTTATAAATTCTATTGTGCCATCCTCAGTATTATCGCTAAATTCCTTTAGTACTTTATAACATCGCTGATCATCAACAGATGGTGCAATCAAATACAATTTATCCCATTTTAGCCATCGCATAATCAAATTTAGCAACAATTGCGTTTTTCCAGAACCAGATGGTCCAATAATTATCATTCTTATCGAATTCGGTAATGCTTCGGTGTGCTTTACTTGCTCGCGTTTTTTCGTGGCTGAAAAATCAATTACATTCATGTTATTAGAATATTATGGATTCATATTGTGTTAAGTGTCGCACTCGAACTGTTACGATAAATCCAATCGAAGTCGTTACACGCAACAACAGAAATGCAATCAAGGGAGAATGTGAAGTTTGCAAGACAATTAAGTTTAGATTTGTAAAAAAAAAAGTAGAACCGGAGGAGACATCGCAACCTCCTTAACAAATCTGCCTGGAGCTCCCTGGGCGAAATATCCCGGAGAGAAACATTTACCAGGATATAATTACTGCGGACCTGGTACAAGGCTAGATATAAGACTTAACGATAATAATCAACCAAATCCTGGCGAGGATCCAGTAAACGCTATCGATAACGCATGCTACTATCACGATCTTGCATATCGCAGCGGAGATTTACAACAAAGACATCTCGCTGATATTAAATTAATTCACGCAATAGATGCTATTCCTGATAAAAATTTCAAAGAGAAATTGGCAACTTGGTTAATAAAAGGCGCGATGAAAGGTAAATTAGTACTAGGTGCTGGTAATTTATAATGGAGCAAATATATTATTCTCCGCGAGGATTTTGGCGAGGAAAATCAGCAATTGCCAAACTTGCTAAGGCAGCAAAAGTAAAGCAATCTGTCGCTGAATCGTGGCTATCGAGGCAAGCAGTCTGGCAAATTTATCTTCCTCCGCCTAAGAAAATATCATATGCGAGTTTCTCTGTCAGCGTCCCTAATGAAGTCCATCAGGCTGATCTTATGTTTCTTCCTTACGATACCGTTGACGGAGTTACATACAAATATGTTCTGACGGTTGTTGATATTGCTAGCAGATACAAGGAAGCGGAACCGTTATCGAATAAAACAGCAACAGATATTGCTAAGGCGTTTAGCGAAATTTATTCACGATCCCCGTTGACATGGCCGAAGCTTCTCCAGGTTGATCCAGGTCGAGAATTTCTTGGCGCGGTTACTTCACTGATGAAAAAGAATAATGTTAAAATCCGTCGCGGTATTGTAGGTGTTCATCACAATCAAGCTATCGTTGAGAGATTCAATAAAACTCTTGCAGAACGATTATTCGGATATCAGTACGCGAGAGAATTTATCCAAGATAAACGATCTCGCGATTGGGTAACAAGATTACCTCACGTGATTAATGCGCTAAATAACGAAGTAACACGAACAATATCAATGAAACCCGCAATTGCAATTACAAAGACAAAAATACCACTAAAGCGAGATTCTACTATTCCACCTGTGCTAGGTAGCGTTATTGTAAGGTATTTGTATAAGGAAGGAGAAGCCGAGGGTGGCAGAAAAAGAGCAACTGATCCAAACTGGAGTGTTACGACACATAAAATATCAGCTGTAACAAGATCATCAGGAAGGCCAGCGATTTATTTTCTAGATTCACTAGCGCCACAACGCGGATTTACCAAAGAAGAATTACAAATAATACCAAAGGATACTCAATTACCACCATCGTCGTTAATGTGAAATTTAATTCTACCTAACTGAGATAATTTTCTTACTCGAGACACGGCCAGATAAACTAAATTTGACCAGGAAATTCTATCATCGACAATCCAGACTTGACCATCTACTGTTAATCCTTGTGATGAATGTATCGTTGCTGCGTATCCGAGTTTCCATGGCGATCTTTCTGCGTTTATTGCATCATTGACAAGATTAATATCAACGAAAATAATATCATTCAAAACTAATATTTTTTCTTCTCCACATGGCAAAATAACATTGATATTTTGTTTCCTAGTATCAGTTGGCCTATAACACAACGGCACCTGCAATGTTGGAAATTTCTCACAGTGAAGTTTGAATAGTATTTCTTGAATATTATCACGAATAATTTTTCTGCTAGCAACGATCAAATGATCTGGACGCCACAAATTTAGAAAATTATCCATCGAAGTTTCGTCAATTATTTTTCTCATCACATCACATTGAAATTTATTAGGTTGCAATCGAATCATTTTTTTAAACTCAGTTAGTAAATTATCATTAGATCTATAATCAGCATCAATCTCTTCATAATAATCCACAAATTTTCTAAGCCACCTGTGAGGAGATTCACCATCAATAGGATCAGGTTGGCCGTGATCTCCGCACATTATTACAGCGGTATTTTTTTCTTCTAGCCAACCCAGGAATAATTTTAACACAACTAAATTTACCGTGCAAATTTCATCAAATATTATAATCTTGTTGATATATTTATTTCCCATTCGAGCCGGATCCCACAATCCACCGCTGTACTTGAAATAACTATGATAAGTACAAGAACTAACGCCACGCTGTTTTATTTCTCGCGCTAACCTGTGAGTTGGAGTCAACACGATCATATCAGATTTTGAAAATAAGTTTATCGCTCGTGTTGTTTTACCGCTACCGCCAGGACCATTTAGGTAAACGAATTTGTTTCGTGAAATTGGATCGAACACTGATACTGCTGTTGATACTTCATCGCATTTATCTTTATGAAATTTATCGCAATCTTCCACATCCGCGTCCTCACAATAATCTAGAATATCCTCGTTTTTTATTCTCCAAGTTCCCCAGGAACCATCGGTGATTAAATTTTCCAATCTATATTGAAATTTCTTATTGATATAAAATGAATCCGTTGCAACCCTTACCGCGATATCAGAAAATTTATTTATCATTGACAGCAAATTAATACTCACATAAGCGAGCATTGATGATCTTAAATGAGTATACTGCGCGGATTCTCCATCGAGATAAGTGATCACTGTACCTAACTTCGTTCCATCAATAATAATATTTTCTCTGTTGCAAAATATTCCACGCGACACTGTATCAGCAATAATAAAATCCATCTCGGCATCATTGATAAATAACCTAGCGTGTCTATGCTTATGATCAACTGATCCTCCTTGAGTAAATTTACCAATTATTTTTCTTCCAATATCTTTCGCGTTCTCACAATCTGTCGGCAACCACACCTCGGTCTGCTTTCTATACGATATAATTGCTTCACTTACCGTCAGTGATATTAACATCGACGAATCCAGCATATATCTCAACAATACCGTAGGGACCCATCTTCGCTGAGATAAATGCCGACCAAACCAAATATAACAAATTTTATGCAAATTTTCAGCAAGTTCGAATGAAGTAACATGAGCGAATCCTGTCATTACAAAATCGGGTAACGGTCCGTTAATTGCCACTCTCGTCATCTCGTTGGTGGGATGGCCAAATTTAACAAAGTAATTTGCACAATCGCCATATCCGAGAAAACTTCCAGGATAGCATGCGCTCATATCAACGGAAATCATATCTTCGAAATAGTATTTGGTATTCCATAATCCTCCATGGCCGTATTCGATACAGCTAAGTTGAATATCATTGAGAAATTCATTTCTTGTAGGTTTCCACGAATTTCTTTCTCTAGCAGCGTGAGCAGCAACAGACGGAACAGTAAAGCAATTTGTCAGTAACTGATCTGGATTTGACGAATACTTCTCCGCGATATTTTTCATCGATTCATGCAATATTTCATCTCGGTAAATATCTCCGCGTGGTAAGATAAATTGATCGTATCTTTCTTCGCTAGAAAATAACCAAATCGATATTGGATCGGACTTGGCTAATAGTTTGATATATCTAAACATTGCATCAGAATTGTCATTCCCAGATTCCACGGGATAAAACTTAACAACACGATCTCGCGGAAATATCATTACCGACTGACTCCACGCATGTGAATTATGATCAACAATTTCGATTGGTGTTCCTCGAGAATTATACGGCGATGAATATAATATTTCTCCCGATAGTGTTTTAACCGTAATAGGAAATTTAAGTTTCTTACTTAACGCAGCAACATCGTCAATTGATGCGCCATCAGCAACTGTCTTTGCCCATGAATTAATTTTATCCAATCTCAATTGAGTTAGACCAGATCCACGACGGGCATTCCTCATATGTTCGATAACTCGCTCAGCTACACAATTTATCATCGGAGATTCCCTCATCGCAGGTAGATTTTTCACATCAGGATTATTATTCAGCCGATAAATTCCATAAACAACAGCACTAGAAGGATACGCCCTAGCATAATAAGGACCATCAATCCCCAATAACAATCCCGGTTTCGAATTTTTATCAAGAACAACATTTTTCTTACCGCCGCGTACCGGATCTCGTTTATCACGAATAATCCAAATGTCATCGGGTATTTGTGCAATAAATTTTATTCCGAAAATAAATCTCTCTTCTTTGTGTGAGTTTTTTATATGTTCGATTATCTTTTTCGCTCGCTCCAAATTCATCGTAGCATCAACAAAGTTAGTTTTCCATGTCGACCAAACATGAATCGCTCCATCATCAAAAAATTCCTTCTTCGCACTATCAACTTCAGGAATGATATATTCTGCCTCATCAAGATCAAATAAATCCATTATTATATTTTAGACAAATATCTAAATTATAATATGCAATGCAAATGGATAACAGTTGGATCAACAAAATCATGTGATAAATCCTGCAGAGGCGAATACTGTGGTGCTCACATATACGAAATTCGACGAGGCAACAAAGGACCACAACGATGTTTAGTTTGCCAAGTTGGTATTCGAGGAAAAACAAGATTATGTTTCTCCTGTGGAGGGAAAAAATATCGTGAGTTACGGAGATATTATGAAAAAAGATCCTCCTCGGTAATAAAATGCGAAGAAGATTATATTAATCGTTTCAAAGCAAATTTCGATTTAAACAAAGAGAATATCATATATGGAAATGAAATCAGCGATTCCCACAATGAAAATCACATGCGAGTATAAATCGCATCCCATCATCGAAGGTTACGAAGCATCTGAGGATGGTAATGTCAGAAACATCAAAACAAAGAAACGTGTTGGTAGTATTTGTAATTCGGGATATCTCAAATTTACAGTCCATAAAAGAAATGAAAGAACAGAATGTTATTCGAATCATAGATTTGTGTTCGAATGCTACAAAGGACCAATAGAGATCGGACTTGTTATCGACCACATTGACGGTAATAAACTTAACAATAAACTTTCCAATCTGCGCGCGGTAACCCAGAGTGAAAATTCAAGATTTGGTAATAACCGTGGATTTCCTAATTATTCGAGGACTGTTAAATCAGTAAATCAGGCAACAGGTGAGGAAATCGCGTTTACATCGATGTCTGCAGCAGCAAAATATTTCGTTATTGACTCGCATTCAGTAAAACGAGTGGCAGAAGGAAAATACAACGCAACATTTTCTTATGATGCTGATTCGTGGATCAAATTCTCCTATGTACCAATAATATTTGATTCGGAGAGTGACGAAGAATAATTGAATATCTCCGCAAAACAAAAAAAAAAGATTAATTTTGAAATTTTCCCTGGATTTTATTTATTTTTTTCGCCCATTTTTTCCCACGGAGACAGATTTGGAAAATCTCACTTGCGATTTAAAAATCTATGATTTCACCAAAAGATTGATACTTACAGTTTCTCCTCGTATATCAAGTAAATTTCCTTTCTGATCCGTTAGTTTGAAATTTATTCTTGTCAATAATCGATTATGACATCGCAGGTAAAACGGATTCATTGGTTCTTTTATTATCAAATAACCGGGAGATGCGCTAGGTGAAAATGAATACAATACAAATCCCTGATTCGCTTGATTCGACATTGACGAATCAACATTATAGCTACCCTCGACAACATCCGCGTGAAGATAAATCGCGATAACTTCCGTTATATTAACGATACCCGGCGATATATGTCGTCCGAGTTTGGAAGGATCATTGTTGTGTTTAAGAATCAATTCTGAATATATTTTTTTGGTCCATGAAGCATGTAATTTTGGAAATAAATCATCAATGGTATCAGTGACGGATTTTCTCATCGCATCAAAATCAGAATTGGGGAATTTGAAATTTGGCAGTGTTTCCTCGATTAAGTCGAATACTCTCATGAATTTTTGTTTCTCACCCGAGTTCTTGATCAACTCGAATTTGCTAATAGGAAGAACATACTCGGCAATTGATATATCGTCGACTATCGCCTGAATAAACATATCATGATAATATTCAATATCATTCGCAAGTTGATTTAAAATTTTCACGTGCTTTATAATTTCGCTACATGAACCAGATTTATTTAGGATGCATTCATGAAATGATCCGCGCAATAAATTTAATTGTAATTCGTGTTCTTGAATAAACTCGTCGAGGGTTCTTCTTACCAAGATACCGTCTATGGGGGCTATTATCCTGTTAATGTGGGTAGCGTCGAAGATTTTCACATCTGGGGGGATTTTAGGAAGAGGCAGCCATGAGAGAATTCTTTCGTTAATAAAAGTGAAAGCGAACATTACTAGGTTAAATTTGTGGTTATTCATGAGATTGATGGCGCTGTGGATCAGAGGCTTGTGTTTGATATCTCCATACCATCCTTCGTCGGTTGTAAAATCTTCCTTTTTTGGTTCCGGTATTTCTGGAAGGGTTTCATCATACCAACCTGGAATAATAACATCCGATTTCTTTGGTTCTGCTAGAGGTGCAACCTCGGGCCAACCTAATACGGTTCTAATCGACGATTGGTAAATATCAACAATATACGGCGATTTTACTTCGATGATCGATGACAATGTTGGTTCGTGCGCAGATATCTTTATTCCCGGATTAGCATCGCCGGTTAAATTTGATATTCTAGTGGTAAACTCATTATTCAGCTGATCAATTTCATAACTGCCCGTTGGTATACCAACAACGATCCAATCCGGCGTTCCATCGGGTTTATTCTTATTTGCAAAAACTAGTGAATTATTTGACATCAAATTACCGAATGATTTTGATCTAACATTAGGCCAGCTATTGTAGACGCGCAATTGTGTTAACGCAATTTCATTAACGCTAATTGGTGTTGAGAAATTAATACTAAACTCGGGTTTCGTTGAACTTAGCGATATTAACGTTGTTGTCGGCGGCGTCGTGTTTGTCACGATCTTGGCTAACTCGGACATTATTAATATTCATTTGTTCAATCTCCGAGTAAATACTAATCATTGAAGAAAATTCTAGATCGGATATAATACCATCGTTGAGACTTTCAGAAAGTAACAATGATAACTTCGAGTACGCATCATTGATCTTAGCAAGTTTATTTTTGTATGATGATAATTTCTCACTTGTGCACGATGATATTTTTTTCGCGATGATATTAAGAACACCGGCAATTGTTGTTGTTGACGAGATTATTATTGTTGCAACGATTGGCGCTATCATTGTTACCGCGGATAAAATTATTCCTGCACCAGCGACCACAGCAGATACCGCGTACACTGCAACATCAATGATAACTAATTTGCGCTGGTATTTATTTATTTTTATCTGATAATCGTCAAGTTGTTTTCGCAACGAATCCTGCCATGATCGCGCCTGATTGTAGCGGTAATCCGATGCGGTCATTTATTAGTATCTTACGATAACAATTGCAGATAATATGGCGTATGTTCGGATAAATATTCGAACATTATAGAATAATGCACAATTCCCATACTGGTTCTTGGCGTGAATATTGATCTGTCTGGCGGTTCTAGCGTGAATGTTGTTTTGCTATATTCACTTAACGAAATAATAATAAAAAATCCAGGGCAGAATTCATAAATTTTATTATTCTGATCCGGTTGTACCTTAAATTTTATATCGGAGATAATATGTGCTCGATATATGCCAGCAATTGGCGCGGTAAATTCAAAAGAATCATTATCGGGTGTCCAGATAGAATCATTTATGATTAACACAAATGTTGGATCGAATTGTGTAATTACATCTATCAATTTATTTGGTATATGTAATTTCTTCAATATTGGGATATCCAACGATGATATTTTTGTGTTGATATTGTTAATTTTTGTGGTTGTTTCGATAATTTCCCTACCTAATTGTTTTACGTCAGTGGCGTGACCAGTTTTATCGACGGATTGGTCAATCTTTGCTGTTGCAGCAAGAAGTTTCGTGTTTAAATCTCGAATTTTTTCGTCGTACGTTGATGTATCTAACTTTTGACGCACCAATTCACGTACCGCGTTAATTTCATCGTTGATGGATTTTATTTGTCCTTGCATCACGTTAATCCCCTTGGTAAATTCAGGAACAACAACATTACCGAGTTTAATAATTTCCTCGTTGATTTTTTTGTTGAGATCGTCGATGGATGGTTTCTGACCCATCGAGATATTTACTTCGTTAATTTCGGCAAGAATATTAGTAATTTCCTCGTTGATTTTTTTTATTTTTTTGTTGAGATCGTCGATTGATGTTTTATCGATTTTCTGACTCATCGAGATATTTACTTCGTTAATTTCGGCAAGAATATTAGTAATTTCCTCGTTGATTTTTTTTATTTTCTCGCTAAGATCGTCATGTGATGCTTGATCGGCTTTCTTATTTGCTAGTTCGTTTGCGGCGGAGGAAGTATCACTGGATGTTTTTATATTCTCGTCAAATTTTTTGCTAAATTTATCTAAAACATCGTCAAGTTTTTTAAGGTCGTTATTTAGCCTATTAAGTCTTTTTGTCATTCTATCCTGAAGATCGTCGTGTAATGCTTTATCGGCCTTCAGGGGTAACTTTGCTATAATATCGGCGATATCAGCAATAGATTTTAATACCATCTCCGATTGGCGAGTAAATTGACTAATGTGATCGCGGTATTCGTCTCGCTTGATTATATCAGTTATTTTAACGTTGCTAGTTTGTAATCGCCCTTCGGTATTTTGAAAAACAGCAACTTCACCAGGATCAACTTCTGACAATGATAGAAGATTATTAATATCGCTCTTGGTTGCAAACTTTGATGTATCGATGTCGACTGCTCCCTTTTTTTCTTTTCTGAAGAGAGATCTACCGTAAATGTCAACCATGATATTTATCTACGGTATATTCAAATAAAATTTTGCGATAAGGATTGGATGATTTTGAAATTGCATCAAGGACGTTAATTGACTCTGGACCGCATATTGGTGGATCTGCTAATGTTTGTGTTGGAAGTGTTGAATACCAAACCGGAAGTTTTAGTTTTGACACGTATTTGATAAATTCATTTGGCGGTGCTAATCCGTATGAGTCGAAGTAAATAACTTCGCGAGGATTAATCGCGTAAGCAACCCAGTGAGTGCCAGGGCCGGAATTTTTATCGAGGTTTATTATTCCTGTCTCGGTAGGATTTGGTTTATCCGGTAGTTGATCTCGCATAAATACGCCTCTGAAAAATTTTATTTTCTTTTTTTTTGCTTCACTTATTAAATCTAAATTTGAGGCTGGTAGGCTCGACTTAGACCGGATCCGTACGGGGGTCGTCTTAGATAAAGGCCTGATCCTTGTTGCGGCTGCAATAATTTTGTGATAAGGGGGAGAAGAGGGAATATCCCTCCCTTTTTTTTGCGATATCTTCCTCCGACGACCTTCCTTCCTAATGCGGAACCTATCCCACCAAGTGCACCTAATCCTACTGCCTTTGCAATCATGGGGGCCGCTGCAGCTATTAATCCTGGAATAGCGGCGAATAAAGGAAAAATACCACCTACTTTGATCATATCTCTGATTGCTCCTATTGAGAGATTTAGGCGAATACCAGTATTTGCTGATCTGGCTCTGGTGAAATGTCCGTGTTGATTTTTAGTTAACGATAGTTTGTTAGGTCCACCGTGAAGTTGATTACTTTTTAAGGTTAAACTTAAACCTCGTCGTGCTGTTGTTGCTGCATGAAGTTTTTTCACCTGACCGGGGGTCAGAGTTACGCTGACGTGATCGTATGGCATATTAATAATCACTTAATCTAAATTTAGAATTTATTACATGTTCTCTACGGGTGCATCGATAACTCTCATTCTACCGCTGATGCCTTCCAGGAACATTGTTCTATCACTGAGAATTACTGCGAATACCTTATATAAATTATTTCCTGTTCGAATTCTAGCTTTGAAATGAATATCGACGACGGATTGCTTTATCAAATCGAGATGTTCCAAGGAAAAGTAATAAATAGGATAAAGTTTATTAAAATCTAGTTGTGATATTTGCAATCCAGTATCGATATTTTGATCGCGACCCATGAAACTTAACAATCGATGATATGCGCGAGCTGTCGAATAATTTTCAAAATTGATGGATATTTCCTCGGATGGCTCCTGTTGGCCATTTACTCTCAGTGACACGTTTGTTGCGCTGATATTATCGAATATCATGTGGCTATATAATTGATGATATCTTCGTGTATGCAAAAAAGCGACAAAAATATGACGTGGCGCAGAGGTACCTTGCTGCGATGCAATGCGCCAAGTAAAATCACCATCAATATCAGTAGTTGTGGAATCTGTTGTTGTTGTTAGCCATGACATGATAGATTTACCACCTTGATTCATAAATGATAATAATTTTTCTTCCACGATTAATGATGGAGTTATCGCTGGCATCCACAAGGTAAATTTTAGTAATTTTACCCTACCTCCATGATTCGTGTGATCATTTGCACCTACCACGTTCGTTTGGTAATTGATATCACCTTCTCGCCAAATAGCATCATTACTATCTGCTTTTCTAATAAATGTTACGGTATGCTTTGCTCCGTAAATAACTTTTCTAAAATGCCTGCAAAATCCAAATATATGAGATAACGGAATAGCACAAGAGAATTTTCTACGTATATCCCACAACATGGATTTTCTCGTGGCAAATCCAAGATTATAATCAGGATTAGTGCCGAGGGGAAGATCTTGGACAGTATTAATAAGGACTGGGGGGGCGGCGCGATCTCTAGGTTGTCCGATATCAAGCGGTCTATTATCGGGACGATCAGAATTATCTTTGGCAAACATCATACCCGGACCAGCTGATCTGGTAAAATCATCCGAGTATCTCGCTAGACCTATTATCGTTGTTGCTAAATCAACATCATTGGTAATTGACTCAATCTCTTTTCCATCAATCATGTAAGTGGCGCTCTTGAATAATGCCATAATACCGTTATTAACAAATCCGACTCTAAAATCTGCTCCATAGAGAGTAACGCCGTCATCTCTAGTAATTTCACCGGTAACTTCGATATATGCCTCAGATGGAAGAAAATATCTTGTTGTATCGTGAACTTGAATTTCCAGGCGATTATCAGTATTTGGTGTAACTGTGTCGTACGAGAAATACTGGAAATCTCGCACTGATGTATCCCTACCTACTGGTTCATCCATGTCAAATACTTCATTTGACACTTGTGAGAACATTTATTATTAATAATATCGTCTAAAACGAAGACCATCGCCTGAAACAAAACTTGTATTTGCTAGATTTGTCCTAGCAACATCCTGCGCTAGATTTGTCTTAGCAACTTCCTGTGCTAGATTTGTTATAGCAGCTTCCTGTGCTAGATCATTTATTTTTTTATTTGCCGCATCATTTATGGCCTTACTGACTTCGGGTGGCATTTCGCTGGTAATGGGTAATTTGACGGGTTGCTTTTTACGTACTAAACTTAATATTTTATCTTTGATAGCGTTGAAGCCTTTACTGGCCAAATTACCGATACCAGAAACAGCAGTCTCACCTATCTTTCCTATTGCTTTTAATCCTAGTTGTTTTACCATTGGTCCAATTTTAGGTATTACTCGCGTGACAAGACTTCCAATGATATCGCCAAATCCATTGCCGTGAATATATTTGTATACTGGCAATCGAGAGTTTACTATGCGGACCTGATTAGGTCTGCGTTGATGTTTATGAACAATCATGTTATTTCAATTGTATTGATTTAATCGATGAGTTCATCGACAAACTCTTTATAAATGTGAGAATCGATGATACCACCACGGAATAATCGCTGACAAATATCTGATGCTTCGTTGACTATCTCACGGGAGTTATTTCCGGCTCGCTTTCCTCCGATTAATACTTCGAGGCGAGATACATCATTGACAACACTGTCGGGACAAACTGAATATCCACTTCCTGTTTTTTTTGTTTCTGGAGATTCCAATGGCGTTGAGTAAAATATTTCGTCTGACGGCGATGAAGATGTCCCTGACGACGATAACCCTGACGACGATGACTTCGGTGGCAAATCCCCTATAGGACTATCTTGTTTAGGATATTTATCCTTTATAGTAAGATATGGGCTTATAGCAGCCTTTTCAAGAGGAGCATATGGTTGTAAAATAGAAACTTCTTCAAGTGATTTTACACGCGGGGGGTATGTTAATTTAGAAATAAGTTCCTCTGTGGGATTATAAAATTTTTTAGGACTAAACTTTTCAGGACTATCTTTTTTAGGTGTTATTAAAGTTGATGCTCTTGCTTTTCCATCTAATAACTTTATTCTGTAATTACCAACATCCAATGAAAATTTCCCAAAATCTTCATCAGAATATCTTACTGGTTTTCCTAAACTACCAAAATACATCATCGCATACCAATCAAGTGTGTTAACTTTATCAACATCAATTTCTTTTCGCAAAAAGAATCTTTTATTTTCCGTAGAATCATCCGCAGCCATTTGAACTACTGAATCATAGTTACCAAGTAAATACAACCTGCTTGTATTCAAATAATTATCCGCTGTTACACTAGGATCAATTTTAAACACAATACTAGCCGGTGATGATTTATATTCGGGTACAATTATCGGTTCATCACTCTGATCTTTTTTCTTTTTTGGTTTTCTTTCCTTTTTCTGAGGTGGAGTTCTTTCTTTTGGTCTAGCTCCTAATTCCTCTGGTTGAAATATTGGCTCCTGTGGTTGAATATCTTCCTGTGATGTTTCTTTTCTCCCTCGTTTTTTAGTTTTTTCCTTCTTCTCCTGTTGTTTTCTTTCTTTTTCCTGTTGTTTTCTTTCTTTCTCCAGTTGTTTTCTTTCTTCCGCTTCTTGCTTATTATATCTTTGTGTATCTCTTGCCGTTTCTAAAAATCTTCTGTAACGCGGATCCGCTGTCTTACTTATTGATGTTGTTTGTGTGTAAATTTTATATACCATATCATACCAATTATCGCGAGTTGCATATCTTTTTTTCCCCACTGCAGTCAAAAATTCAGTTCGACTACTAAAATATTCCTCCGCAAATTGGCCAATCTCATCTATATTATACAATGTCGAGAGGGGCTGCGATATTATTTCCCATCCCTCATCGGTGAAATTTTCTCTTAAATTATCGATATTAAACTTCCCTTTTATCATTGAGATTTTTCTTCCTCCCGGTTGTCCTCCTCCAGGTTTTCCTCCATCAGTAATTGCAAGTTGTTGCGCCGCTGCTGCTATTGCTAATCGCTCGGGTAATGTTCGTGATTGATCCTCAATACCTTTCAACATAGGAAAAATTCCACGTTTTCTAGCATCTGGATCTTTTTCGTCGCCATATACAACCTGCTCAATTGTTCCGGTCACTGGCTTCAACCATTTTGCCGAAGTTTCTGAAATTCCATGTTGCATATCTTCGTAACCACGAACATTTCTCTTAAATAATCGTTTTGTCGGAATTAGCTTCTTTAATGCCGCTAATTGATCTCGCGCTAATCTAGCAGATTGAGGCTCTCCAACTGTGCTAACTTTTCGACTCATCTTATTTTCAACTATATTGTTTTATTGTGAAATAAAATTAATATCCGCAGTCCGAATTTACAATCACAAACAAATTTTACAATACCCCCCCCCAAAAAAATGCTGTTTTTTTTTATGCCTGAAAATGCACTTTGGGTTGAAATTTTGCGGATTAATTTGCGCAGGAGGGTTTATTTTTGAAATCTGAGGCTTCTACGGAGAAATGTTTGGTGGGAGGGTTAATTTTATCTGAGCCACCTGGTCTGTATAACTTCCCTGCTGCTCACTGATATAAGCAGTCGACATACCAGCATCCTCGATTCCATTGATTTCAGCCTTTTTCTTTGCGACAGTGCCTTTCAACTTGACAACAATGTATTGAATGTAAGCATTAGGCCTTTTTAAGTTTAGCACTATGATCTTCAAATACCTAAAGTTCACCTGGATAAACGTCAACAACAACAGTAGACTCAGTCAATTCATTTTAGTGGTAAACCTGCTCACATCCACATCTACCCAGTGTCTTCGGGCTGAGAATCATCTGTAAATGTTAATAGACATTTTGCATTGCATTAAACGTACTTTAATGTGGAATCGATACATAATTGAGGAGTTGGTAAACATTTAAGCGCACGCAGCGCTTCAACAATAAGATGACCGCATATGGGATCATCCAACGGAGTTTGTACTCGCTCGGTGGAATAAAACAGTGGTTGTCGTCCGCGTAGGTTGCTAGTGACCTTAATGAAATAATTAATAATTTCAACTGGTAGTGCTAGACCCTATGAGCCATAATATATTGTTATGCTCTTGGTTATTATCACGCGTTACATTTTGAAACGCCAAAAACACAAGTGCTGATGCGGTAAGTCCATGATGAATACTTATCTGCCATGTAAACTGTCTCATAATACCAGTTGTTGGGTGTGCGTCTGAGGTATGTGCGAGAAACGACAGCGCTGACGACAGTTCGAAATTGCATAAACGATAACAAACCTGATCATTTAGTCAGTGAAAGAGTTTGACCAGGCATCAACAAAGTCAATACTGACAATTCAACTTTTCCATCAGTACTATATGTGGGGCAAACGGCATAGCTGACGTTGTTTTACCGAATAAGGTGAATGTGTATATGGCTTCAAAATAACCTTGAGAATATTTCTTCAAAAGACCCAAATGTGTGACTGAGGGGAATTGCACACGAAAACCTTAATGAATCAACAATGACGCTGTGCAAATCCATTATTGAAAGTTGGGTTGGGACTAGACATCAAAGAGTCTGGTATTCATGCCAGCAGGTTATGTGTCCACAATAGAATCCCGTGCAATTTGATCAAATTTAAAGGGTCTACTATCTGCTTTATCAGTTGAATGTTTAAAAAAGATCCTTATTGGGCCAGACGTTCTCGTATAACAATGTTTTCGATTTCCTTTCCATCGATGGATTAACGTGCACTGTTAAATAAAGCCATGATTATATTGCTAACAAATCTAAGTTCGACATTGGCATCGTAATTGTTACCACTGTTGGCACGTACTAGTTTTCCATCATTTAACAAGAATGCCTCACATTGAACGAAAAGTACAGACGTGACTGTACTTTCAAATTTTTTGTAATTGATTGGGGTCTCAAGCTGGGTATGAATAATACTGAAAATCTCGTATACTTAAAAGAGGCGCGCTCATATCAAATGTAGGACCAGATATATCTTCGAACCGAGTCATTATTTATACGTTATTGATCTTGTCTAATAATACCTTTTGCATGATGACTTTGGTGGCTTCACTACTCATATCCCTAATCGTAGTCCATTTCCCATTTGCTTGATTTACAATCACTCAATCTGACAATCATTGTTGAGCGGCTTCATTAATGATTTTACCAACCCCAGGTAGCATAGTTTATGTTGATGGTAGAGTAACCGCTTTTGATGCTGCTAGAGGAAACAAATCTTTGCAGTCGATCTAGAATTGATTGAATCGGAGATTTTATCGCGATGACATTCTCGTGTGTGGGCTCATTGGCTCGTATATAAATTTTAGTGTCTTTGCCGGTCAACAATTGATTCTTGATCGAATTGCTTCATTGGCCGATTCTACAAGGCCGACAGGAAGTTAAATATTATGTCAAGTGGCGCCAGTGCCTGCAAAAAGTTCAAATGAGTTGTTTGTGGGCGGACCACCAAGCTGTTTTCATCGGCCAACTTTACTACACTTGCAGCGATGCAAGTGCGATCAAAAGTGTGCGTAATTCACCAGCGGTAACAAGTTCAGAAAAAGTCACACTCCATTCTGTTTTCTTGGCTTGTTGTGTGCATGCTCAGAACGTATTCTGTTGGTTGGCATTGGCAGTTGAATCTAGAGAGCCAACCAAAATAGATAATCTTTAAGTAGCATCGCATGATCATGAAGACTCTCTTTCCTGGCTTTTCTAAAGTACATACAACGTGTTTTGAGACTCAGTATCCACTATTTGTATGGATTTGTGCTGGATTTGAATCTGGTGGTTTTTAGTATCGTTTAAACAAATTGTCTGCTCATCTTACAGTTTGTGATCTACGTTGAGTTGATTTCACATTTCTGTTGTGACTGTTTCCGTTATTAGTTCACACTTAGAAGATGTTAACAACATGGCTAACAGGAATCAAAGAGGTCGCCATAATAATAGAGACGACCCTATTTCTCGCCGATGATCGCCATCAACGGTCAACTATGACGTGTCATTACTGAAGATTTGGTCTCTGGTTAAGCTTAGTGAAGAACTTTACGGTCGAAGCATTAATTTCAGCCCGAAATTAAGGAAATCTCATCTAATTCGTTTATTCCTGGAACGTTCAACAACATTGAAAATGGTAGTCTGTCGGCTCTCAGAACAGATAATTTCGCTCATGCGCGACCGGATGTGCCTTTAACAGAGCCTAATGTTTTGACAGTGACGCGATTGTTGAGGACGGCGTTGGCGTTGCAAAATACGATGACTACTTTAGCTGAGAGTGTTCGCTCCTTTATTTGCTCTAGGTATATTGATACGAAGGAATTATGGACCAATCTGGCAGGCTATTCTTTAGGGAAAGCAGAATCATTGCTGATGGATGTTCCCGTCTTGGACAACAATGCAGCGCAAGGAGAAGACAACTTCCATCAATTCAGTGATGGTCCCAACATAATCTCAGAATCGTTTCATCGACAAGAGCCAATTTCATTAAAACGACCTATGGATACGCGGCGGAATCCTTGCCTTTCGTGGAGTGCGTCCGAATCTGCGTAAACAAATTCAGGTAGGTAACGACGTTAACCTGTCCTCCCTCTTAATCCATTCTTATGTCGGACCACATGGGACCCATCTACATCTTCGAAAGAAAACACTGACCCTCGCTTGAACTCTTTTGTCACTTCGCCGCAATTTATTCAAGCATTTGGCGTTACAAGAGTATCCTATGTCAAGCGCATCCCGATAGGCGCCCAGAGCTAGACTTGTATGAGCGAGATATTATTGATATGGTGTCAAGGTATGGCGGCATAGGCTTTTATGAATATCATAAGCTGTGTTTAGCCCAAGCTGGAGCACATCTCAAATATAAAAATGTGAAAGTTCATTGGTAAGTGAGGAACAATACATTGTTTCTTTCCATATTCACTAATTGCAGAGCAACTGCTTGTGAACTCTGCAAAAGCATGCTGCATTTTTCAACGTTTTGTCCAAATTTGGAAGGGAGAAAAAAAAACGTAAGACACCATGTTTGGGTCTGTTATTTTTGCGGTATTATGGGACAAAGGTATTGAGACAATCGCACATTCTATGTGAGAAATGTTCATTGTTTTCATTCATTCATCAATTTCATAAAAAGGTAGTGTGATATTTATTGTCGACTGATTGCTTAACATTTTCCTGTATATCCCAAATTTAAGATGTCCTGTTTTTCGCAGCACACGCTACCAAGAATGTTGCAAAATTTTCCCAAATCTAAGGGCGAGAAAACAACAACAGCAGCACCAAAACGCGTCTTGTTCTATCGACAGTCTAAACTGAGAGACTATTGGACGAACACTGTTACATTTTTTTATGAACCCATGTTTTGGCTATAGAATTCAGAGTTAACCATATGCAGGGTTATACAGTGCAATGCCACTTGAGTCATTGTAGAAAAAGCCGTGTGATTGTTTCTTTTCTGAAAACTGTATTTCTAATGTTAGAAAAAAACATTCCGTGACATATTGCAGTGCCAAAATAGGATAAAGTTAAGATACCTGAATTGTACAAGCTCAAGCTTTTATTTCATCCAAAGATTTACTGATGGAAGAAAAAAATTAGTTCTACAATTTTTTAGAATGTAAACTTTTGAAAACAATGACATGACAAACGGAACAGTTCGCGTAATTATGGTGACTACTGACCACAATTTTGGAGAGGTATCTTCAAACGGGAACATATTCCATTAGGGTATAACTCAAAAATACAACGATGAAGACAGTGAGAGTGAGAGAGAATCTATTTCCTACTTTAAAAAATATCACATGTTCGTTTGTTTTTATGGTATATTTTACTTATGAAAGTTTCAAAGAAACACTCATTCCACTTACGTAAAATAAGATAAGAATTCTTTATTTCAGACTACATAGTCCATGAATCTAAATTAAAATATAGATATAAAGAAAAATCATTGAAAACATAAAAGAACATATAGAACATAACATAATCACATCCATAAAAAATACACCATTAAAAAATATCACAAGAGTGAACTGAAGACTCATGTGATTAAAAAGTGATAACAGAATAGTTCATCCAAACAAGACGTGATGTATTTCGTAATAAGACTAATATAATTTTCATGAGTCGCCCATGGCGTGATCGTTTGTGTGTTAGTTTTATTGTTTGAAAAGTGACTAGTGGTCAGGTACAGAAAAACGCGTCTAATCATCTCGCCGTGCGAATAACAACTGAAACCAATTTGAAGCTAAGGCGGTGGAAAATATCGGTTATCCAATGAAGTCACTTACAATGTGTAAATGTGTAACACATTGTTTGGTTGAATATTCAGGGCAAGTAGTGTAGCGGCCATCCGCAGAAAAAAAAAATAATAATAAAATGTCTGACCTTGTCACTGTGCGAAAAGCTACTGAAGTCAATTCGAAGCAAACGCGGTAAGAAATTAAGTATAGCCAATTAAATCGTTTATGATGACTGGTGCATTGTTTTTTTCTAAGGTAGTGTGGCAAAATGATTCCAACGCAAGAGCGTTGTTTCCATTGCAGTGTAGACAGACTGGAGTGTATACTTACAATCCCTTTGTTGCGTAATGTACCATTTCTTCTTCCCACATCAATTATTAAACGGCTACAGTATTGACTCTCGTTTTGAAACTGACAAACGTTTTTAATCTCACTCAAACTTTTTGACAAGCACACTCACATCAATGGAGACAGAAGTGTTAGAGTTTTGAATGGCATGGTTTTTTGTTTGTTTTTTGTTTTTGTTTTTAAAAATTGTGACTCTGGGGTTTTTATGAAGTAAATAAACTGAAGTACAGTGAACCTCAAGGATGATGACCCAGACTGTCTGTCAATTGATGCGTGTATTTACTTAAGAAGAAATATGATCTCTAAAACACAAAGATATACGGCAAGCATGATTAGAATGAACACGACGACAGCTAACTGTAGTAACAGAGGGGGTGTTTTCCTTCACGTCCGTGTAACTTAGAGTTTCAACCCTCTTTCAAGACAAACACACCATTGGAATAGATTTCTGTCCACTAGTACAACCGGACTTGAGTCCCGCTGGCCCCTTGTCTCCTTTCCTCGGCCGGACATGTTCATGAATTAAAAAGTGCGACATTCGCACATAAAAGCGGGACTGTAGTGGCTCCATTCCTACAGTACCGATCAATTAAAAATCTCGACCTTCGAGATTTAACCAGTCGCGAAAGTACTAGTTGCGTAGGCGACTTAAATCCTTTAATTGATTGATTAATTGACAAACTTGGTATCCTTTGTAGGGTTTGAAATAAAATACTGAACAAACTTAAGCACTTTGCTATAAATAATTTCAGCAACAGACTAAACGACATAAATACCGTTACAACAATAGAAAGCCTTAAATCTTCCATCAAAAATAAATGTATCAAACAATAAAATTAAAGATTAACGATGACTAACCAATAAAACCGAATTTACGAAGGCAATGACTTGTGTAGAAATGTCTCTCACTTTGAGAAGGTATGCGGATGTAATCTGCCCTGCACCAACAACATGAAAATCAAAATGTATAAACAGAGAGGAACCTCAATTTAAAGTTCTTTTTTTTCAAAATCATTTCTGTTTCTTTTTTCGTTTCTGGAACATACCTAAACACTAATCAAGGTGGAAGAGGGGAAAGTAAGCATAAAAGCTTTGATATTTCTGAAGAATTGAGGGGATATTCTGGACGTTCTTAATCAGCTATATATGCTTGGACGGGTCTGTGGGATATCCACAAATAAAGAAGTAGAGATTTTTGGTCACGTTGCAAGTGTGTGCGTATTTTGGAAAATGGTAAAAAATTGGATAGACATTTTTCTCGTGACACTTGTAAAGTGAAGAGTCTGTGCAAGTGTCAAAAGCCAAAGTCATGTAACTTTTGTACGGCTTGTAAACATTTCCACTTTAGAAAATGTGAAGTATCACAAGTTATTATCACAAACAGAAGTGAAACATAGGGGCTTGAAGTTGTTGTTTAGTTGCATCCACTAAACTTCACAACTTACTTACTCTGTCTCATACTTTGGTCTTAGGAAAAATCACCTTTGTGCAGCAACAGTGGTAACAGCAGGAGGAGAAGCCGTCGCTGCTGTTGAAAAAGGGTAGTTCTTTTAAAATGGGTTTAGTATTTTTTTTAAAAACATATCAAATGAAACAAAAACGTGTGTTAAAACAGGGTTGGTAGACATCGTGGTCAGCGACAAAGCAGAACTGACTGAGAGAAGGAAAGATCGCTGCCGAGTAGCGTGGTTTTCCGGAGTACGTACGTGTCCTAACGGCACAGTACCGTCTGTAGTTCTCTTGTGGACACCAACTGTCTGAGGTTTTTTCGTGCAATTTTGTTATTTCGTGGTAGGGTTTGAATCGAAGGCTCGTCAAGATGCGTGAAGTGTTTAAGACGCACCATTGTCTTTCGCATAAGTCAGCCAGGGGTTCCAGTCTGTTTGGCTTTCACTTGGCTTTGTGAAATATATCAAGTCCTTGTCACAACATGAGTTAGAGAGGGTATATATACAGAGAGAACGAACTTGGTTAAATCATTTCTGAATCAGCAATCGAGATGAAACGATCGCACGATTTCAGCGAGAGAGAAGAAGAAGATAAGAGGCAGCGACGTGACGTATCGCCTCACACACGAAAAGAAGTGTTCGCTCAAATCAAAGACATGAGCGAACCTGAACCATCACCTTCCACGTGTGCGATCAGACAGAGAGAGCCTATTCCAATCCAAAGTCCACCGGTATCACCCGAAAGATTTCAAGGCCGACGTACCGCCGGAGAAAGCAGAAGGGTTCATCACCGAGGTGTGGGATTCTTTGTTAACCACACTGAAACGACAATGTGAAGCCAAAGAAGACGATCGCTTGAGACTTTCCGTTCATGACGACAGTTTCAAGTCACCCGTTTGGATCCAATTTGGCAGCCCAGCAGAATTTACACCTTCCAAAGAAGACATCGGCAAGATTCGAATGACAAGTTTCACATCACCGATGGAAAAGCGACACCGTTTATGACCCACGTGTCTCTTACTCAAGGGACAGGACGCAAAAAGGTGTTATTGGTGGACGACCTTCGCAGCACCAAAAAGAGTCTCGTCCACATTAACAACCTTCAAGACCAGATGTGTTTAGCCCATGCCATTGTGGTGGGACGAACGTATGCCGACAAGAACGACACGATAGAATGGAAAAGAGCCTGGAAAACTATTCAACACTCTGACAGAGCAAAACAACGAAGTGAAGCAGAACTCCTGGTACAACAAGCCGGCCTGTCCATAAACAGACCCTGTGGCATTCTTGAAATGCAAAAATTGCAAGATGTCCTAGCTCCACGCTACACCTTAAAAATGCACCCTCAAGAAGTGCGCGGGCCTCTGTTGTTTCGAGGCAAAGATTTCTAAGACGGAAAATACATTCACGTCTATTATCACGATGAAAATTTTGCTACCATTATCAGTATCACTGCATTCCTGGGATACAGTTATTATTGTGAGAAATGTGACTATGGCTATACCAATCGAAAGCAACACAAGCATTGTGGAACGAAATGCTCAGGATGTTTGGCCTCTCAACCCTATCTCGACGAAGGACAACCACGAGTGTATTGTCCAGCTTGTCAGCGCAATTTTGTCAGCCCTACCTGTTACCAACAACATCTAAAAACGCAAGGTTCACAGCAGAAAGTGCTTGTTAACTCTTGAGATTGTGCCCCACTTGTGGACAAGGCATAACTGCCAATAATGCCAAGGCACAATTATATTCAGGAAAGAAACGATGTCACATTTGTCACCAAATCGTGGACTTGGAACACCAATGCAACATTCAAAAATATCAAACACAACAAGAGGAAGATGACCAGAAGAAAGGGAATATTATCATTTTCGATTTCGAATGCATGCAAGGGACCGGCATTCACATTCCTAATTTCTGCGTGGCTCATCGAGTTTTCCTCACTTTTTCAATACCGACGCCAATCAACATGCCGTTCTATCCCCTTTGCCTGAGCCTCACTATTACGACCCGACAACATGCGTATCGAACAACGAGAAGCTTTCTACACTTGGTGCCAGGCTCATGCCTCGGACCCCTTCGACTTTCAGGAAAAAATGTTAAAGTGTTGTCGTTCCGACGTGGTCATTTTACGGCGTTGCTGTGGAAAATTTCGAGAACTGTTCATAGAACACGGAGGGGTAGATTCTTTGAAAGAAGCCTGCACCATCTCCAAAGCGTGTTCCTTACGATTCATGACCGAAAACACCTTGCATGTCATAAGCCCTCAAACGACGAACTTTGTCAAACGTTAATACTCGGTCAAAGCCCTACGCTGGTTACATTACTTGTGCGACAAGGAAGAAAAATCGATCCAACATGCTCGCAACGGAGGAGGCAAAAAGACCATTGGAATGTATTCGGTGGATGGCCGGGACTTAGAAAACCCCAAGATCGTGTACGAGTTTAACGGTTGCTTATTTCACGGCTTTTTCCTCTGCTACCCTGAACGTAACACTAAAAATCAGTTTTTACAACGAACCATGTAAGACTTGTACAAGACCACTTGCCGGAGTCACTTGAAGTAAGAACAGCAAGGATTCCAAGTGGTGGAAATGTGGGAACACGAGTACGATCACCGTTTGAAAACCGATCCCGAGTTTAAACGCATCGTAGAAAGTTACAAGTTGATGGACCCACTGAACCCGAGGGACAGTTTGTACATAGGAAGGACAAATACCACCTGTTTGTTGTACCAAGCCGACGAGGAGAGCGGAGAAGAAATCAGATACTTGGACGTGTGTTCGCTGTATCTTTACGTGTGCAAATAGTGTCGCTTTACTGCAGGGCACCAACAATTGCTGACGGAACACATCGATCTGGACAACATTCGACAATACGAAGGCTTGATCAAGTGCAAAGTTTTGCCTCCCACCGACTTGTACCATCCCGTGTTACCTCACCATTGCCAAGGAAAACTGATGTTTCCCTTGTGCCGTACTTGTGCCGAAACCTGTAACCAAGTCCAACCTTGACAGCACACCCAGGAAGAACGCGCCTTGACGGGAACATGGGTCAGCGTGGAATTGTTCAAAACTCTGGACATGGGATACCAACTGTTAGAGGTGTACTAAATTTACCACTTTCCCAAAACACAAAAATACCACAAGGGCGACGAGATTCAGAAAGGCATTTTCTAAGTCTACGTGGATGCCTTTTTGAAATTGAAACAAAAAGTCAGCGGCTATCCTTCTTGGCGTCACACTCCCGAAGATCAATATAAATTCAAAGAGAAATACCGGGAGCAGGAAGGCATCACTTTAGACCACATCGAGGAAAACGAAGGCAGGCGATTGTTTACCAAACTGATGTTAAATTGCTTGTGGGGTAAAATGGCTCAACGCCCGTGTTTACCTAAGACGGAATATTTGACAGAACCTTCCCGGTACTTCCAGATGATTCACGACAAAACCAAACACATGAAACACGTGGACGTCGTTCGTGAGGATTTGATCTTAGTCAGTTAAAAAGAAGATCTGGACTTTGTAGAAGCCTACGAATTTGGAAATGTCATCATTGCGGTTTACGTGACAGCCCATGCTCGCTTAAAATTGTACGAATCTTTAGAACTGTTAGGTGATAGCGTCCTGTACTTTGACACGGACAGTTGCATCTACATCGATCGCTCGGGTCAGCAACACACTGACATCGAAGGAGACCGTTTAGGAGCCTGGACAGACGAACACCCCGACGACAAGATTCTAAGTTTCGCTAGTGGCGGTCCTAAAAATTACGGCTACGAATACCGGCACCCACAAGGAGAAGTGCACACCGAGTGTAAAGTGAAGGGATTAACTCTCAGTTATCGCACCAGTCAAGTGGTAAACTTTTGCGTATTGAAAGAAGCCTTGCAGTCTGGAGAGGATGGAAACCTTAAAGTGACAATCCACGAACCGAACAAGATTGTACGTTTACCCACTCACCAAATCGCCAGTCGACCCTTGAAAAACCTGTATGAAATCGTGTACCAGAAGCGAGTGAGGCTTCCCAACCACTTCACTTTGCCGTACGGTCACGTCGATATTGGTCAGGATATAAAAAGTACTATATGCAAGACCGATAGTTCATTGTCACTACCAAAGTCAATCTACAAAAATGAATCTTTTTGAAACAGTAAGTATCGAGCGTAAGACTCAAATCGAACGAGAAGCTCAGGTGTGATCCTATGCCTCACGATCACATCGCCAATGCAGTACCACATCTTAGTTGTTTATTTACTAATACCATGACAAACTACGTGCAACCAGTGCAACTTCCAGGCCGCAAAACTTTACCTTATGGGCATACTAATATCACTCAGTATAAAAAGGGACGACTTCCAAGAACGACACTTCATTGCGAGGACAAGCGACAAGAAAGATGAATCACTGTACGCAGATGAAAAAAGAGAAGGAACAAACATCATTGACCTCTTTCACCACCATACCGTCACAGCAAAGTACGTCCAAGAAGGGAAAGTATTCAGTAGACCTAAAAAAGTATATTAGCATCTAAATGACTCAGACAGCGACCTCGAGAAAATATAGGACGACAACTTACACCTACACGGTGAAATTTAAAGACTTCGAAAAGTGACCATTAATATGGCATACGTTGTACCTCCATGGGAAGAAGATGATGACTGCACTTGATCTGCATACCGATAAGTGTACCTAGCACGATGGACATAACAGCAGATTTACGTATGAAAGGGAGTACGTGATGGGAAACATGTACGCTGGGATACAAATGGTACCTGACCAGATTTTTAACAACGTGTGAGACGGATATAGAGAGAAACATGAACTTTGTCCTATTTGATTGGTTGTTACTTGCTTTGTTTTAGCTTTTTCTTATAAATGAACATTAATTGTAAATACGTTCCATATGAAGTGATTTTAGAAAGGAGTGAACTTTAATTTTAAACAGTAGTTTACTATAGCCAAGAACTAAATAACTCGTAAATAGGTTTGTTTCATGTCCAAATGTTTATGTATTAAATGAATAGTGCTTAGACAAAAGCACAGGCCAGAGAGCCCATGTATATACTTGAATGAATGTTTTGAACCCATACAACAGACATTTATTTTTCGAGTCTCTGTTCTATCTGTAAGTCTTTCTTTAGAACATTTCTGTCCTCTTTTCTGTGTGTTTGGATGTGTATTTGTTTGTTTCTGTATGTCTATGTTTAACCCTATCGACCCTTTGTTACTACAAATACAATTCACCCTATAAAAAGCTTTGACCCTATAAACCCCATGACATCACCAATGTTCAATTCCCATTGACCCAAAGGTGACATTCCCATGTTAAATTCCCATTGACGCCAAAGTGCAAACCCCATATTTTAACGTTCAAATCCCATTTACGCTAAAGTGCCCCACTATACTACTTAAATTATATAGCTTTTAATCATAGGGATGCCTTCGTATATTGATATCACACGTAAGTAATTCGACTAATGCCTACTTCAATAAGAATATGAACTATATAACTTTTAATCATGGAGATGCCTTCGTATATTGACATCACATGTACATAATTTGACTAATGCCTACTTCAATAAGAATATGAATTATATTTCTTTTGATTCATATTATTACGTTAACATTTGCAGATATCTTTTTCTTCCTGTGGAGATATTTTAGTTTGTAAATTAACCTGCTTACGTTATTTGCATTGATCAGCATTTACATAGTATTTAGTTTCGTTTCTTATAATGTTTCTTTGTGTATTGTATGTTATAGATGATGCTATTTTGTTGTGTATTCTATATTATAGATGATGTTATTTTGTTGTGTATTGTACTGTCCGCCAATCAATTCAATTAATTGAAAAGTATATCCTTACAGTCCGGTTGGCCTGTTGAAATGAATAAAGACCCTTCTTTTTCTTAAGTCGACCGGAAAAGATACTGACATTTTCCCTTCGCAAAATGAAAGCACTTTCTCTTTATTTAAAAGGGATCGTAATCCTTATCTCTTGCATTTAACATTGCCATATAGTGCGTTTCTCTAAAATCCCCAATCCGAGTCTGGGATTGCCATGTTAATAAATATAGTAAAAGTTGTATACATTATCATTATTATTATTATTATTATTATTATTATTATTATAATAACAGAACTTATTTTTTTCGTATATAACACTATTTTTAATTTCATTTTCAAAGTTATTGATTCCTTCGGTTGCCCTAATGTTTACCCTATGGCGCAAGTGCTGCGGATGTATGTGTTACTTTCCAAAACCAGTCCATTTACTTGAGTACTTACGGAAAAGGAAACCAGCACTCAAAAAAATTAAGTTGTACTCAAGACTTAACATTAATCAACTTTACACCATACACCGTGTTTAATCCCATAAACATCTGTCTGATCGCAACTGTATTTTAGCATGCACCGATGGAAAATAGGTAATTTCAATGCCCTTTTCTATATATCTCAATATTGGAATGCATACCTGCTATTCCCGAAATGAAAATAACTGTAGCTGTATTTAACTTTGTCTTGCATTCATGATCTGCCTTTTTAATAGCAGTAGTCCAGATTGAGAGAAAACGAAAAGCAAAACAAGTCCAAGAACTTTTTCATTTCTTGTTAACTAGACTAGGAGTTTAATAAGGATGGATGTGGTAATTGTGTGTTTTGAAGGAACGATCAGATGTAATAGTGTGCATGAATTTGATAGTAATATGAAAAGCACCACGAGGATCGGGAAGTCAAACATTAGTATTAGTACATTAGTATTGTTTGGCTTCTTAAGGCAAATATTAGAATGATTCATCTTCAAAACTTCATACATAATGCACATTGTCAACTAAATGACTACCTACCATTATGTTTGTTCTGCTTCCTTCTGTGTTGGTGTCGTTTCCGTCAAAATGTAAAACGTAGTATTTTAACGGAAAAACATATTGTAGGAAAAGCACAGATGATTCAACAGACAATCGCGTAAATTAAACGAGATTGTGACTTCTTCAAAATCTTAATGACTCGTGCTTGTTTTGCAAGTCCATATCTTCTTTGAAGATGCTGTCAATTTAGTAGATACAAATTTTGCTAATATTTTGTCTCCCAATGTTTGTGCTTGAGGAACTTAAGGACGTTTGGGCATTTTGTGATGCATGGCTGACCCTAAAAACGTTCATACAATGTTTGTGATACTTGTCGACCTATGCTCATTGAAAATCCTCTCATCGAACGTGGAACTGTCGCAGAACTCGTCTGATGTTGGTATTTTCAGAACGCAATTGATAATCCCATAAATTAGACGCATCATAGCTATTTCTTCGTGATCAAATATTTTGAAAATGCATAGCGTTTTCCTTTCTTCAGCTTTAGGTTTGCTGGATTCGTTAAAGCAATGCACTTATTATAGGACGAATGTTGATACTGCATTCAGACTTTCCAAAAGACGTAGAAGGCTTTTTATGGGTATACAGGAAATTTAAATCAGTACATATTATTAGTACCCCTCTTAATCTGTTCATTATTTTTTAAAATCTAGATGTGCATTAGAAGTTGCAAATATCATTTTGTAAAATGTAGAGAAATACATAAGCTCAGAAATACCGTTATTTATTTGTTACTGTACATTCTCGCCTATAAGTTGAGCTCAGCTGCAAACTTCAAGACCAAAATCTGCCTTTGAACAAAGCACTTTGTTAGGAGTATTCCTGATCTGCCAGCCCATTATGGGAGGGCTGATAAGGGTCTATGTTGTTTGCAGTTTTTACACTTTTATACGCGAGTATATACGGTATGAAAGTTGTTAGATACGTACTCGATTCGTAAGTGCATATATGGTTATGAATTTTCTGTTGTTTTTTTTTTTTGTTGTTGTCTTGGGGCTTAACGCCATTTTTCAGCACACGATAGGCTATACATGGTGGCCAGTATTAATGGTGGAGGAAGAACCCGGGAAAACCCCAGAAAGAACCACCGACCCACGAGAAGCTACTGGCAAGCTTTCTCACATACCCACATTGGCTGAATCCTAGACTCGAACCGCCGCAGACAGAGGTGAGATGGCAGTGATCCGTGAATTTGCTGTCATATTTGACAATTTTCATTCGTGTGTACCTCTTTCTTTGTATTGGTCTTAAATTCTATATGATTGTCACTTTGTGTTTTCCAACCTTAATGGTATAACGGTACCAATTGCGCAAGTCCAGGTGGGCGGAGCTTAAGGTGTATGGAACATTGTATTCAGAATTAAAGAACAAAACTAGCTGTGATTGGTGCATCATGTAAGACTTGTACTTTCTGTTTGGCTTAAAAAGAAGTTGAGCCTCTTGGCAACATGTGAGTTTGTGTTAATTTCTATCTAGATCATATTTTGTATTTTTTATGATTTTTTTAAAATATGGTACACATGACTGAAAATGTGCTTGTTGTGACTAGATAACTCTTACCCCTGTCTAGTTCCAGTAGAGTTATCTCTCTTAAATGCAATGGAGTACCTGGTTATGTCATTGTCAAATTGACAATCTAGCAATGTTCTATATGACAGCGTGTGACATGCATGCCCAAGTAGGACAGAAAGTATATTTATTTCACAAAACATTAGCATTGAGGTATATGGAAAAACAATTGGTACCGTGATACCTAAAGGAAAGAATAGCCTCACAGTGTTTCCATAGAAACGCATACATGTGGGCGGCATTTATGAACTATACTAGTTTGATGTAGGAAAACAAATGTATGCTGAACACTTTTGGTCAAATATTGAAAGTTCTTTAGGAATAAAATGCATGAAATCTTTAGAAAATAGCACAAGATGGCTTTGGATGGGGACTTTTGATAACTATAGCTATGATAGATATAGACTTGTGTTACCTGATGCCTTTATGTATGTGCTGTTACCTCCTAGATTGGAATGCATGCAACAAAATAAGTTATGTAAACATAATATAGTTGATTTTGGCCAAATATTGGCTATTGTACCTGCAAAAGATGAAAAATCATGTGCACAAAAACAACTATCTTGTTCTTGTAAGGCATGCCATAAACCAGGATAGAGAACATTCTAAGTACACTTGTAGATAGATCACTTGTACCATGTGGGATGTTCTGGCATGAGTAATTTTTAGGTAATTTATTAAGGATTTGGTATTCCTTCCCATTTTGATTTGAATTGTCCTGCTCTAATTGTCCCTTTTTTTTTTACACTCTCCTGCTTTGAAATTGTTCATGTAGTTAGTTCAGTTCTCTTGCATTCCCTTTTGTTGAAGTAGCAGTGAATACCAACAAACAAGAACAGTTTCCTTAAGTCAGCATTTCCCATTGGCACTTGTATAAGCCCAATTATAATCTACTATTGACTTTCAATTAATCCTATTTCTTTCTGTCAAGCTGCTCCTGTGGAATTTCCATGTTTGGTCCAACATTACAGAATGATAACCATTTTAGTCACACAGTGCGTATTCATTCCATTCAAATCCACACTGTTCTTGAAACTTTGCATCCCATTGCAAGAATCCAAATTGGCATGAGATGATATCTGCATGGTTATGGAAGGCTGCACTCTACATGCCGGCATTGTAGAAAATATGAACTATGTGATATGAAAGAGCTGCGTCATCTTAGAAATTAAAATTACATGACTCTTGAGGTCTCCACTAAACATAGGAGTCTAAATGTTAGGTTCTCACTTTGTCAGTAATGTATTTTGAGATAATTTAATTGCAATGAAGTTAATACAGGTTGTTGATGAACTCATCTATATTACATGGATAATGTATTCAAGGTTACCACACCTTATGTATATCATTCAGTTATCTCCCTTACACCAGTCATAACATTTCAAGGAAATAAAATCTCACATTTTCAGTGACTGATTATGAAAATAAAGAGAAGATTTGTGAAGTATTATATTAGCCCTCAATCTTGATGCAAATGTAAGTAGAAGCAATTTGATAATTTCTCACAGTAAAGTTTACAAGTTTAAAAACTGATAAGGTATGTTCTGCTTGGCTCTGAGATAAGTTTCTCTCTATCTTATGCCAATTATTATTAAATTCTTATGTAGAAGAAATATACTTTATATGTATCTATATTATCTAAATTATTCTCCCTTTTATATTAGATGGAAATGAACACAACTTCACTTGAAATTTGGGTCCTGTAAGGGATGTTATAGCACAGTTGCCTTTGGGCTGTCCTTGGACCTGTTGGGCCCTTCCCAATATATTTGTCCAAGGTAAGGTCATCAAACTTTCACTTCTCATTTTTCGCATTGCTGATTTTGCCACCTTTAATTCCTTTATCATAAGCTACCTCTACCTTTTAGATAAACACTTTCCTCCTGTTTTTAACTCCATTTGATGTGCTATACTTAATGTTTATATTTGGCATTTTTCTGTATTTTATTCCCCTAATTTCACCTCCCAATCCAAACATAACCACTTAGAAGCTGCGATTTACTATATTTGGTGACTGACTGGCTTATTGAAACAATTTTATTCACATTACAAAGGAGGAAAGCTTACTATTTGTGTTACAAAGAGGATGGGTAGGTGGACCTTTGTGTGAGGACTGCTGGTTAGTGACCTCTTGTATCTGTAGATAGTGTAAAGTGGTCAAAGCTTATACTTTATAATAAGATTTGGTCATGTCCACCTGTCTCTGATGTTAAGTTCTGCACCTACCAAACAAATATAAATTCCTTTCTTTTAGGTGAATTGTACATTTTGAAGTAGGACAGGTGCATACTATTTGGTACATTGACCTTTGACCTAGTTATTACATAATATGATAAAATGTGATTTATCCCATATCACCTATGTGAAGTTCAATAATTGCTGATATGAATAAGATACAACTCATAGTTGAAAGAATTCATTTTATTTCAAAAGATGATTTTGATGGTGAAGCAAAAGTATGAAAACAATAGTTCAAACAGCTCAATGACATTTCTATACACATTCATATAAGACATAGGTTAGTACCTCATCAAATTGTTTTTCACAAGTGAGACTAAGTATATTTGTTACTTATACAGTCCCGAACTATTTCACAGATTATTGGAAAAATTAAGGTTTGCTATAGGTATAACGGTACCAATTGCGCAAGTCCAGGTGGGCGGAGCTTAAGGTGTATGGAACATTGTATTCAGAATTAAAGAACAAAACTAGCTGTGATTGGTGCATCATGTAAGACTTGTACTTTCTGTTTGGCTTAAAAAAAAGTTGAGCCTCTTGGCAACATGTGAGTTTGTGTTAATTTCTATCTAGATCATATTTTGTATTTTTTATGATTTTTTTAAAATATGGTACACATGACTGAAAATGTGCTTGTTGTGACTAGATAACTCTTACCCCTGTCTAGTTCCAGTAGAGTTATCTCTCTTAAATGCAATGGAGTACCTGGTTATGTCATTGTCAAATTGACAATCTAGCATTGTTCTATATGACAGCGTGTGACATGCATGCCCAAGTAGGACAGAAAGTATATTTATTTCACAAAACATTAGCATTGAGGTATATGGAAAAACAATTGGTACCGTGATACCTAATGGTTAGTAGAGATCGAATGATTTGCATGGCATCAATAATACATAGTCACGCAAACATGTTTTGAAAGTTAAATTTAAATTCATTTGTTTTTAGCTTGAGGTGCTGTTTTTTTCTTTCTTCTTGCAATCCAGAAAACAGATTTTTCATGTAACTAGAACTTATTAAATAAAACAAATTCAAAATACATTAACACTCTCTCCGTCTCCTCTTTCAGATATATTTGAAATGAGCATTTAGTATTTTCTATTAAAAAAAGTGCTTGTATTACACAGAAATGAAATAATTCTTTATGATTGCATCATAACAGATAATTCATAAATCTTTTTGTTTCTAAATCTGTGGTACATGTTTTATCAGGATGCAGAACGTATAAGCTCTAACTCATTTATATTGTTATTTTTGAAAACAATAGTATGTTTCCGTTTGTAGCGAATGACCTGGCATGCATGTAGCTCAAATCCATAAGGAAGCGGCCAACATAAGCAGCGAATTATTCATCCCCAGTCAATCGAAAACAGTCTCTAAAGGGTCAGTGGCCATTTTACACTTTTGGCTGCTACATTACTTCAGTATTTTTCTGCTTTGGTAACTGTTTTATTCCTTTTCTTTCTCCAAAACATCTGAATAATATAATACAACAGATCAAATTATTTATGTCTATAATTGTTATTAGAGGCTTGGTTAGCCTTATGGGGTTAGCGATGGTTGTTTGTCTGGCTGTTCTACAAAATGAAAAGTCTAGAAGACTTACACGAACTTGGATTTACCGTGGCTGCAATGAAAAGGAATGAGGAGCATAACGTTGAAAAAGATCTGGACAATAATGGGAGAGGCGGAAGAATGTCTAGGAATCAGAGGCGTAGCTGGGGGGGGGGGGCAGGGGGGTACATATGTCCCCAGGCGCCAAGGTACAGGGGCGCCAAAATGAGGCTTACAACGTTACATTATAATAAGTAAACAAGGGTAATATTCAAAAATGTGATTAAACGGGGAGGGGGCTGGGGCGCCAATTTTATAGTTCGTCCCCGGGCGCAAAATATCATAGCTACGGCTCTGCTAGGAATGCAGTATATGGACAAGACATTGGGAGATTGCGGGTACGCGGCATGTTGCTAGAATTGGTGCAAATTTGTGGTCTGTCACAAATAAGATAATTGTATGATATATATATCGTGTAAATTATCAGATTGCGAAATAACCAACTGTTTAAATTAATATCATGTGCTTGTGCGACTTTCATTTTTCTGCTGACACATTCAGACTTTGTGAATATAATACAGATTATTTTTCCGTAAATCAACCATGTTCTCGAACTGTCCCAAAATAAGTCGCTATATCCTGTGGAAAAAAAAACAAGTATAATCACTGAATTTTAATTTTATGATATTAATGTCTTTGCATGGTTATTTTTGTATACAATCTACGCTACTCTTCATATTTCATAAATTAAATTCTAGTCAAATCTAATTTGTTCAGCCCCCAAAACGAGAACGCCGCCGCAGTGCAGTGGATGATATAGATCCAGCAAGAGAGAACACTACCATGAATAAAGAAGACAAACATATACATACACCAACTGGGAATGGTAAATTTCTCTCCCTTTTTCTCAATGGTTTTTGTTGCTTACAGACTGTCAGTCTCTACACTGGGTTATTATTAAATGAAAAGATTTTATGAGTACTATAAGCCATTGGTCTAGTCTGTAACCGTACTATAGACCACCGGTATAGTATATACCAGTATTATAGGCCATCTGTCTAGTTTGTAAGTACCACAGGCCATGTGTCCGGTCTATATGAGTACAACAGGTTATGTGTCCGCTCCATATCAGTACTACAGGCCATCTTTCTAGTCTATATCAACAATTTATGCCACGTGTCCAGTCTATGTCAGCGCTACAGGTCATCTTTCCATTATATGTCAGTACTACAGGCCATGTCTCTAATCTATATCAGCACTTTAGGTCACCTTTCCTGTCTACATTAGTGCTACAGGCCATCCGTCCAGCCTATGTTAGTACCTCAGGCCATCTGTCCAGCCTATGTCAGTACTACATGTCATCTGTCCATTGTATGTCAGTACTACAGGCCATGTCTCTAATCTATATCAGCACTTTAGGCCATCTTTCCTGTCTACGTAATTGCTACAGGCCATCTGTCCAGCCTATGTCAGTACCACAGGCCATCTGTCCATTATATTGCAGTGCTACATGTCATCTATTCATTTTATATTAGTACTACATGAAATCAGTCCGGTCTATACCACTAATATAGACCATCTTCTCCAGTCTATATCAGTACTATAGGCCATATCATGTCCATGTCAGTGCTACAGGCCGTCTGTTGATTTTATATTTGTACTACATGATATCTGTCCATGATATACCAGTAATATAGGCCAGCTGTCCAGTCTACAAAAGGACTCTAGACCCTTTTCCCAGTCTATGTTAGTGTTACAGGCATTCTGTTCAGTCTATGTCAGTGTTACAGGCAATCTGTTCAGTCTATGTCAGTACTACAGGCAATCTGTCCAGTCTGTGTCAGAACTACAGGCATTATGTCCAGTTTGTATCAGTGCTACAGGCATTCTGTCCAGTCTATGTCAGTGTTACATGCAATCTGTCCAGTCTATGTCAGTACTACAGGCAATCTGTCCAGTCTATGTCAGAACTACAGGCATTCTGTCCAGTCTATGTCAGCGTTACAGGCAATATGTCCAGTCTTTGTCAGCACTACAGATAATTTGTCCAGTCTATGTCAGTACTACAGGCAATCTGTCCAGTCTATATGCGTACTTTAAGCCATCTCTCCAGTTTATGTCAGTACCACATGACATCTGTCCAGTCTGTATCAGTGCTACAGGGCATCTGCCCAGTCTATGTCATTCCTACAGGCTATCTGTCTAGTCTCTATCAATACTACAGGCCATCTGTTCGGACTATATCAATAATGTTGGCCATCTGACCAGTCTGTGGCAGTACTTTAGACTCTTTATCCAGTCTATGTCAGTGTTACAGAGCATCTTTCCAGTCTATATCAGTACTATAGACCGAAATAACAGGTAATTTTTTTTTGAAAATAAAACATACATAAATCGGTACTCGCAATATTAAAAATAATGGTCCGGTTACAAGGAGATAGGAAAGATTTCTTTGTTTTTCAGAATCAATAATTAACTGGCACACTGACCTAATAATTTCTACGTGATTACGTTTCAAAGAATTCCTATATTAATCCAGATTTAAGCCTATGAATATATATGATGTACACGCAACTGAGCAAATGTTCGACAGCAACAAGAGAATAAAATAGAAGAAATGAAGGAATAAAACAAAACAAAGGAAAAATTCTATAATGAAAAAACAGCTATGTTATAAAATAAAAATAAAAAGACGAAAACATTATGTCCTCTTATTGCAGTTTTCAAAATGTCCTGAATTGGGTTTTACATCTAACAGCCCTCGTCTTAGTTTCAGAAACTATTCTTGTAATTTGGCGGGATCAGTTAGGGGAAGCTGCTCATAATTTGAATTCCCATCTTCGCTCATGTTTCTGTTTAATCATTCAGTACTTGATAGTAATCACTGCAAGAAAAGATCAAGTTCTGGAATTATTTCGGGTCTGTCACTAATAAATTGCTCATAACCAGGATGTGTTCAGACAATCTAATGGCCTACATATCAGGAAAAAGCATTCTCAAAATTGTTTTAGTCACGTACTCCATTTTAGTTAAAAATCCCACGATTTTGACACTCGTAAACAAAAAATATTTACTCTTGATAATTATTTAAAGGCAATGTTAGTAACTAACAATGTAAATGAATATCCATTTCCTCTTCTCTTGCAACAAATTTAAGGACTTCGATGCATTTTAGGTATCACACATGACACAGCGGACATATTTGTGGTTGGGGATCATTGCTCATTATCTTATCTTCATGTGATTTTGTCACAGATAGAAGTAAATGGAGGGACATCAGTGTTGAAGACTTCATGATAATAAGTGAGCCCAATACCTTAGCTAAACATGCAGTACGGGTTTCAAAATATTTAGATAGAATGGATGATTGGAGGATTTCCGTACCATGAATGTACGCATTTAAAAAAAATAACCTCGTGTAATCATTGAATGCACTCCTAACAGTAATATTTACAAATATTCCAGACTATAAATAAATTATTACTCTGTGTGAAGAAAGATTCCAACCAGAAATGTTTGGTGCCGTCATTGATTCTCTTTAATATACACAGGTGGCGCTGTATACACGCGGTGGGGAAGAACAACCTGCCCAGACGACATCGATATCGAAATAGTTTATTCAGGTCAGTACAATCTGTACTTCAATCTGTATTTCGTAAGCTAGATTGATAATATTTACTACACATGATTTTCAACGCCATAGTTTTTGCTTTCTTTTCCATCTAGGTATCTCTGCCGGCTCGTGGTATGACCACACTGGCGCTGCAGGCAACACGCTTTGCCTTCCACATGAACCAATATGGGGCACCTACACAGCCGGCCTGGAGAATTATTCATTCATGTATGGCGCCGAGTACCAGGATCCAAGTCTCTTCAAACGGACAAATGCCGAAGCACTCTTTGATCATAACATGCCATGTGTCGTCTGCCGGAGTAGGCTGAGGACCTCCACCATTATGCTTCCAGCGATAAATCGTTGCTTTGGTGACTGGCATGTGGAATATCACGGCTATCTGATGGCGGGACATCATGCCCATAAGGCGTCCACGGATTATATATGTGTGGACCAGGCTCCAGAGGCGGATCCCTTCGGCTTTTGGGTTGAGAACGGTCGTCTCCTGCACAGAGTGGAGGCCATATGTGGCTCACTACCGTGCCCACAGTATGTGCAGGACGAGAACTGACCTGTGCAATTTGCAGCAAATAAATATACACAATTTATCTTGTTATGCTCGTTTCAGAACAGCTTACTCAACATAACTGACAATATATACTTTTTTGAATAAAGACGAAACTTTAAAACTTAAATGCTGAAGTTGTCCTCGTCTGCTACAAATAGATCTGCATGTATGCATACAATTTACCTCTTACGGTCGTTATGGAGGAAACAATAATTGGACTACGGGAAACACAGGATCAAAAATCTGATTATAAAATCCTCATTTAAAACTGTTGATCTGTTACTACAACGTGGTGTGTGTGTGTGTGTGTGTGTGTGTGTGTGTGATTTGGATTGTTAACGTAGCTTTAAAAAAAATTTCAGTCATGTCGCTACGATGTCTGCATTGTGACAGTTTATAGTGATGTCTGGCTCTGGGGCATCATGCCGCAGACATGTAGCATGATGTCCCACCCAGTGACATTATCCTGACACCAGGTCGACCAGTCCTAACACTAACCTCTTAATCCTGAGCGCCAAGCGAGACAGCTGCTAGTATACAACGTGGTGTAAAAGACAGAAAATGCTCTCTCTCTCTCTCTCTCTCTCTCTCTCTCAATTTATTCGAAAATGTACTATCATCATATTTACTTCGAAAACGTTTATAACGTGTATAAGTAGTATACAAGTGGGGCTTTTGCATTATCGTCAGCTTTGGGGCAATCTCAGCCTCGTCTTTACTCTCGACGATAGTTTAGCCCATATGTGACCAATGCACGTTAAGTTTTTCCGCGGGAGTGAAAGCACCCTACCCACGTAACGTGAGTGAGCAAGTCACTAGGGTTGGAAACTCATCCAGATGAAATTCCCCTACATGGTTGTAAAAAGGACAAACCTCTGCCTTTGATATTACTCTGTTGTGATTGTAGAAAGGAAAATTCCGCAGAGGTATGTACTTATTCAGGCAACCCTATGGTAACTAGTAATGTACAATGCGAACAGACGCAGGTAAATTAATAAATATAACAGTTAACAACTTTATTTACAAAATCTCTTAATTGAATTTTCTTCACAGGAATACTACACAGTGCAGTACAGTTTATATAACATGTCTTGAGTTTTCACTGACAAAAGAGGAAAATGATGTGATGGCATCCAACCTAAAATGTAACCAAAGGTCGTATAAGCAGCGTTATAAGCAAGGTTTTGCAAACAGATCAAACTCTGGCAAGTATGTCTAGGAAGCTGTATGGCATTGGGACGCAACAAGTGCAAAGCTGTCTGCTTTGGAAAATATTAACCATGTTGCAGAACATGCCACTATGTGTATTATAAAACACAGACACAAATATTACATGCTGATTTGGGGCAGGACCCTGGTTTAAATGCGGAATTGGAGTCATATCAGGTAACCAACTTTGCCAGCCTTGTGGATCTGTTTGAGAGTACAATAAAGCGCACATAAATAAATCTAATCCACAAACACCTGTGGCTACCCACGCACAAACAGATCTAACAACAACAGCATCAGCAGCAACAACAAAAACAACAATAAAACAGTAATAGATGAAATAATAACTACGATTGAAGCGATCTCTAATCCTGACAAAATAACCAAAATAAAACAAGCTATCAACGAAATTTCCCAATTAGAAAGTCTCATCCTCCTCCCCTTAGAATAAGCGTCCCAACTACGCCACAGCTAAAACAGCTCTCACAGCAACATGGACTACACATATCAAGCCCTATGAAAAAAGCAGATATACTTGAACTGTTGAAACCCATATTGATAATGAAACCATCACCACCACCACCACCTGATGAAACTGCGGCGGCAAGAACAGCAAAAACCACAAATAAAACAACGGTTAAAGAACTAAGACATTTTGTACGTGAGCATAGTATCCGAATACCCAATGTTGCAAGATAATCCGACATTCTTCTAGACGAGTATGAACAAAACCGTCTCATTTTCTTTCATCTGCTATTTTTGCTGAGGCGTCCGAGTATGTTCGTACAAAACAAAATAATCACAAGTACGAGGATTCAAATTTCAAAATCTTAGTGGCGAGTTGGTAAATTAGGTGGCAGTTATCCCACCCACATACATAGCAGGCAAAGACCCTGGACAACTATGGACAAATACGTCTCCTGGAAATGTATCTGTGTTACAAAACTTAGGAGACACTGGCGTTAAAGCAGAGATTCTCATTAGTGCGCATCTGGTCGTGTCACTTAGTCGTGACAAGGATCGATTTAAGGCTACAACACCGTGGATTCACAGAGGTGCCAGCGTAATCCTGAACTGCAAAGATAGCAGCGCCATTAATGATGATATTGGCAGATGCATTGAAAAGATTCTCGAAACTCTGGAAACATACACCAATGTAGGATCCGGATGGACTCTTGAAAAGTTACAGGCAGTTGAGATTCATTGCTCAACGTATCAGCCGTTTCGTGGATCCAGTTACGTACCAACTCCAGACTGGGTAACACCAAGATCAGTTATAAACGTTGAAAAAAGTTGACAACATGTTTTGAATTGGTAATTTAGTCTCCGTTATATCCGGTCATTGACGATCAAGCTGTGCCCTGAAAATATCAGCAACACCTGGGTGAACCTAGCTTTGGTGATATTGAATTTCCCGCGCAAGTTATCAAAGCTACACTGAACAAATTTGAAACATGTAACCCAGGTATCGCAGTTAATGTGTTCAGTGATGACAAAAGCATTTATGCATTGGTCATATCTCCCCATGGGCAACGGACGAACCCAGATTGATTTGAGGTTACTGGGTGAAATGAGAGAAACAAAAACGAAAGAAACAGAATCGATATCGCAATATGTATGGATAAAATCTTACTCGGCTACTTAACCGAAACTGCAAGCACGAGGGTAAAAATATCCTTGCATACGTAGCATGGATATATTTAAGACTCAAGAACTGCTTACTAGTCATGACTTTTACTACGTACGTTGGTATTAGTGAAAAACTACAGCGCACAATTATGTCAGAACCTGGTAAAAGCACTGTTAAATTTACTACAGTACAACGAAAGATGAAACTCCCGTATATCATCTACACGGAGTTTGAATGTTTGAATATTTCAGTAGCAAGCTCTGTTAACAAACAAAAACAGAAAAAGAAAACCAAAACAAATGCGTCTGGCATCGATTAAACCTCGCTGAACAAATTCCATGCTCCATGTAGTGGTTCGATGTAATGGAAAAAGAGAGCAGCCAGTTCTTTATCGTGCTCAGAGTACTAGCTTGTTAAATGCAGTCAAGTGTTTCTCGGATCGATCGAAGTTACGGAAATATGGATTTGGCAGCAGCTCTGTTTATCAGCAGAGATGAATACGCTCTCCACAGCCACTTACTGTTGGATATGTGAAGAAGCTTTCACTGACGAGCAAAGACCGTCCAACGATGAAACTAAAAGTACCAGTTTCAAAGTTCGTGGTCACTGTCACATCACTAGCGAATACAGAAGGTGCAGCACACAAAACATGTAATTTGCAGTTGAGCATTTACCCCAAAACACAAAATCCATGTGGTGCTTCATTACTTGCATGGGTAGAATGGATACTTAATAATGCAAGCAGTTAACGCGGCATCAAAATCACCGATAAGAGTGATCCCCAACAACACGGAAAAATACATGACGTTTCCGCTTGGACAATTGCGATACATCGATTCGATAAGTTAATGAATTAGTCTTTGGACAAGTTAGTGAATCATCAAAATGCGGGAAACTTTAAAATCACTGGTCGATAGTGTCAAACCAATACAGATCTATAGACGAAAAAGGGTGTCTAGCTATACGAGCAACTGAAAGACCGTAACAAATTTGCTGAAGGTCACTTGCCACTAATGGAAGAGTTTTATTCATCGTTGTCACGTAAAGGTATCTGAGAAGAAAATTACGTGCACGAAAAAAAAATTGGCCAACATTCGAGTGCAAAATCCTAGGCAACTAGCACGGTCTGTATCTGCGTACTGATGTGTTGTTGCTCGCCGATGTGTTTGAAAAATTTCTGATACTACCATGCACGTGTACAAGCTCGATCCCGCCCATTACTTCTCGTCGCTAGGTATAGGTTGAGATGCATTGTTGTCCAAATCTAGCTTGAATTGCTAACTGAGATTGATCAGCATCTTTTTTATCGAGCCATCACTTATTTCCACGTCAAGGCACATATACGCGCGTGCCAGCAACCCAAACGTGTACGGGTATGATCCCGTTGACCTCAACAGTTACATCATGTATTCATCCGAATAGCTTTTCAAGTGGACTATGATGCATTCACTTCTGAGGGGGGGGGGGGCAGTGCATCAATCCAGCGCAAATTGATCTACAAAACAACGTGCACGATCACAATATCAACAGTAGCCAACGATATTTCATTGAAGTTTATCTGGGATATATTGAGCATGTACATGAGGCACACAACGAATATCCGTGGTCTCAGAGGAGCTGTCGGTGCCTCATACGTGATTGTTCCCGTATCAGTGCTACGGGATATGATATCCGTATCATATTTATGAGCTTGACCGCAAATACACGGAATGCACCATATCGGTACCAAGTCTTTGGACCAAACACAACTAATGCACTGCACGTGCAAAACCTGCAGTATTACATGCGATTGGGTATGCGTATCACCAAGATCCCTCGAGTACGCAGATATCGCTAGCAAGTTTGGATGGCTCCGTACATTCAGATGAACAATGACCTACGTATAAAGGACACCAATGACTTTGAGAAGGACGTTCTGAAGCTCATGTTTCGGAAAACAAAGAAAATCTACGCAAACTAATCCGCTTCTATCTTGTACATGATAACAGTGAGCCGTATAGACATCGAAATCTCTTCGCTGACCCGGCCTTTGAATCCAGAAAATCTTTGATTGTAGGCTTATTGCCTTTAACAGTAAAAATTCAAAACTCAAGCTGACAAAACCAATGTTGGTTCATCCACGCTGAAGTTGTCGAGGTTGCTCATGAAAGAATTTTACTAAGACAAGATCAAACCGTTTTATCAGGATCGGGTCAAGATTGCTGTACACCGTCTGTGAGTCTTTGCTGATGCATATCACTACCATCATGACACAACCATGTATGGTCAACGAATTCTACTCTAGCGAGTATCCGAAAAAACAAACATTGGTTAGTAACGCTAACAGAAAGGACGTTGGCAAGTTCAAAGACGAATGCTGAGGTAAAATAATTGAAGAGAATGTAGGACTGCGACAGCAAATGTACTCGATTGTGGTCGGACCCGACGAACATTATAAAGGTCACAGGTGTTCCACTGTGAGTGTAAAGAAAACACTCAAACACCTGGAATGTCTTCGAGACCGTCGTGAATTTATACACATTGCAAATACGATCCGTTCCAAGAAACATCGCATACGTGTATACCGATGCACTAAACTGAGTTTGTCCCCATTTGATACCAAACGATGGATACTCCTGATGGAATCACCAATTTCTCGTGTGGTCATCGTGCTGTTGTGAACCGGCTTACGATTAATACTGGTTAGTGCAATGCATCAACGTGTCACAACAAATCCTGGCGGCAGGTCCGTATTTGCTGGAACGACTTGCAATTTCTCTCTCACAAATGGACTGTTGGGATGTTATGATCCGCCAGGTGAAGAAGGCCCCAATCGGTAAAGGTTGTCTTGGAGTATCAACCCGTTCCGAAATTGTAAACACATACACGAACCATCAGTTACACGACGTTGTTGCCCGCCTTCCAACTCTCCAGGTGCTTACGAATACCAAACAAACGTGTCACCAAGTGGTTTTAACAGCTCTGGCTGTGAAATAAATCATTCTCTGTTTAACAGTAACAGTCTTTTGTCGAGTCGCATTAGGTGGTTTAAATCCAGTCTTGCGTGTGACTTCACTGTTCAATGCTGCTATGACGAACTGAAGTTGTACTACCCATTCTTTAGACCGCTCTAGTGTCTACGACCGCTGTAGCCGCATATAGAATTATTGTTCGTACTTATGACCGAAAAACCACTCCGCAAGAAAACAATTAAATCGTTTCACAGTAGTCTGGTTACGATGTACTCGCACATGGTGATTGGCCAACATTACAGTCACGGATCCGAGAAATTCTTTGCCAGGATTCCTTTGTAACAATTGTGGCCATCTGAGTGGCATAATTTACGCTCGAGCGCATCTGCGATTTGGCAGAATCTTTTGGTGTCAGCGGCTCTGTCTATATGCTGGCCATATCGAGAATGCTGAACGCTTATTTGTAGGTGCGTAAACTACCTTATCACGGACACGATCATGTGGAAGAAATAACAAATAGGCTTCATGAAATATGTTGATACATGCAATGGTAGAATGAAACAATACCTGGATCAGCATATCACTAAGGTGCTCGTACCACCATGCGTGGTAAGGTTTTGAACGTAATTATGGGGTTAGTAAGGAAAGAAAGAGAAAAACCAATTGAAACAGAGCTTTAGCAAATGGTCAGCTTAATTTAACTTATATTGATGGAAATGGTTTTGCCAGACCTAAAAGTCTATCTGAAAGGTGCACGAGTCTGCATTATAGTTGTGTATCATAACTAGTAGTAAAGGTACGTGTGCTTGAACGGGAATTTTCTTAAATAATAGGCAGTAATTTGGCAGCGATAATATACAAATATCACGAATTACCAGGCCGGACAGCACTGAAATGGCATTTTGTATTGGAGCCTTTTTAAAATCATTAGGTATTGAAAATGAAATTCAATTCGAGGCACTCAAATTTCTCCCTGGTTGGTTCTTAACCGTCTTGATGTTGTGTTTAAGATTAAATTGTACCATTAGTATTATTCATAATGGATTTGGACCCCTGTGATGTGGTTGCGGTATTTACCGGCGGGGCTTTGGACATAATGGCAGCGGATGTTAACACCGACAACAATTTTGCTCCACTTCTCGAGGAAAACTGTGCATCAAATCGCTTTACCTAATCCTCATCTGAACATAATTTTGTTAAGGGCGAAGTAGAAATTGCTATTTGGACCACCTCAAGCTCGATGTCAGCTTGGAATTGTCGCATGTGCACGTGAAAATGCTCAATCGCTGACTGTATCACCAGGTATAAGAACACTCCGAGATTGTTTCTACAATGGTGAAATGGCATTCACCGATGTGTCCTTCCCAGTACCGTTCGCCATCGAGAATTTTAAACCAAAACTGACACAATTAAGGAAAGAAAGATCTAGGCAGCTATTCAACAGGAACGCACTTGTTCTTGTAACAGTTATTGTGCAAGGACGATCGTTAGATGTAAAAGATTCAGGCGTAATCGGTATATTTTGAACGCTAGGGGTGCCAAACCACCAGAACGCACAATCGCCAGAGGTTTAATTCTTCCTGAAGCAGATTGTTTTATAGCTGCATGACAATTGTGCCAGTAAAATAGAATAAATGGTTAGACGTGCATGTGCATACTGCTCCTGCCTGTCATACAAGTTTGAACTATGTGGTTGTATTATTAATAGAAGAATTACGACAGACCATCATTTTTACAGGCGTGAAAAAATAATCGAAGGGGAACAATACCTGCGAAATGAAATCTCCAAGGGAACCGCTCTGATCACGATATACAACGCGCGTGTTTAGTCGTAGAAGCTATTTGAGGGCTTGCTGCGACAAGGACTGTTGGTCTTGGTGTGACTGGAATAATGACAACATCAACCATCGTAGGTGCACCAATCGGTATTATTGTCGGACCTATATCGATATTAACTGGTGTATCTGTTGGTGTTAGTAAATTAATTTCAATGCGACTGTATTAACGAATACGTGTGTGCTCCAATGTACTTGCAGCCACACAAAGCAGTCTCAGTACGATCAGCAAACTGTACCCGGTTGCAACTGAAAATAAAATAATCAATGCAGCTGAGTTCACAACAGTTCTGGCAGAAATGGAAAATCACAGATGCCTACGAGCACAAATAAGAAACAGCGAGGATTTGCAGGCAAAGAAAGTCGAATAAAATCCCAAGTATGGATCGAAAACACATTAGTTGATAATTATTACATTTATTCATTTGCTTGGATCTGCGGTATTTCGTTTCTACAATCACAACATAGTATCACAGGCTCGTGTTGTGCTGTTTTATTTTGAAACCCTTCCGAGCACTTTCATCTGGACAAGACTCTACCTCACCCATCATGACCTCAGTCACGTCACGTGGGTGGGATGCTTCAATTCCCGAGGACAAAATTAACGTGCAAGGGTCACATCGGGGCTGGGTGGTAGAGACGATGATAGGTGAAATGACCACAAAAGTGACACAAAGGGCAAAAGCCCCACTTCAAATACTACTATAAACAAACTGTCAGGTTTGTTCTTCGACCGACATTGAAATCTTCAATATGAATACTGCTGTATTATTTTGTGTGTATTCATTTATTTTTTTATTACAGTATATGTGAATTCAATTCGTTGGCTGTGACCAGCACCGACCGATACATCCACTGGAACGACCTAGATAAAATATATACCGTGCTCTTTCTCACCGACCGATATATCCATTGGAACTACCTAGATAAGATATATACCGTGCCCTCTCTCACCCACTGATACATCCACTGGAACGACCTAGATAAAATATTGTAAAGGGAAGGAAATCTAGCCTCCAATTTTTATTTAAAACAGTTACAAATCAATTTCATTTGTCGCAAAGATTTCGGTGGTAAAGCAGCATGAGTGGTAGTACTAATACTATTGTCTCTACTTCGTAGACGGGGTTACGACATCGAAAGCTAGGTGGGTGGGTGTTGTCAGCATTGATGGACAATATTAATTTATTCATCAATACCTACTGTTATTCAATACAAAACGACGACTGGTATGATTCTCGGGTGTATTTCATATTCCCACATAAATTGTTAAATTGTTGAAAACTAAGTTTTGAAATCTACATCTGTGTACAAAATACCTTTATGGATATTTATTCATCCATTGTCATGTTTTAAATCAGCAACTTCAGCTTACGTATCTGCTTATCAGTTAAATAGTATTCATACAGTATTTTTATGATCCTGTGAGGTCAAGTCAAGGGTTTCTTGTAGACCTTGTTTGAATAATGATGTTTATTACAATTCAATAGGAATATGATATCAAATAAAATAATAATAATAATAATAATAATAATAACAATAATAATAAGTGCATGCTTGAAAAGAGAGCAAATGAGTGTTTCTCAAAGTTCTCTAATAGCTATTTGCTAAACTGTAAAGCTGCTGAGTGTTTCTCAAGGCTTTGTACATATGTTGTTAGTTATTTTGTTACATCCACTGAGTGTTTCTCAAAGCTATGTTTGAAATTAACCTATATGACTTTAGTGAAAAGTTAGACAATGCTTCGAAGACTATAAGCAAACCATAATTTTAAAATAACATCTGAACACTAAACTTTGACATTGATAAATGTTATTAACAACTTGTAACGAAAACTGTTGCTTAATTTACTTATGTTTGTCCACCTGCACACTACCACTGTGATGTAAAAATTAATGAGTTATTATTTGAAGTGATGTACCTGATGTTTCAGTCGTAAACTTTAAAAACCATACAAGTCTGTGACTTAATAAATCACATGAAACTTAAATCTGAGTCTGCATTTTATCACTAGTCCCATTCTTATTGAAAGGATTCCCCACTTCATCAGAGAATCAGAAACCTCTTGGAGTTAAGGTCTAAGTTCAACTGGGCCTTTACTCTAATGAGAACTTATCAGCCATAGAGAACATCGGGAGTCATTGAGTGGTCACCGAAAATTTAACTGCCAACGCTACCCCGTAACAACGTATTTGGTGGCAGCGGTGGGATCTACTTAATTTAAAGAGTCTATCCAGAGATTTGAACCCAAGCCCAGGACAAGCACAACACAGTGAGAAGACTTTTCAGTGGAAATATTTTGCTGTTTGAGGTTAAGTTTGAATCAGATCTGCACACAACATAACCAAGTCCTGAGTTACCTGATAAAAAATGGGTAAGAAGAGAACCCAAGTCCAAGGAGCTGACCATGTTTTAACGGACAAGAACCAGGTTCAAGATGATGGGATGTCATCTGAATTGGAAATGGATGCTGGTCATAGATGTCCAGTGGTGGAACTGTCAGAGAGTAGCAACAGTGGAGTTGGCAAGGACTATACATTGGATGACAGATCACCCAGAAAGTGGGGGAAGAGTTACCTGTGAGTGAAGATGAAGCACACATAATAATAAATAATAGAGAAGCGGCAGAATCCAGTAGAATGGCAGGAAGGTGTAGGTCTTTTGATGAGGGAGAGCACAGATTAAGAAGATTTGGTACTTCAGCTATGTTGCAGACTAGGGGAGACAAATCGAAAAATTATGGAGATACTGTTAATGTTGATGAAGATGCAAGACAATACTCTACAGATCTAAAAGAAAGTGTTGCAGCTGCAGTAAACACAGCTGTGACTGGGATTATAAGAGAGATGTATGAGGCCGTGTAAAATATTGAGATATTGTTGCAGGGGATGACGACTAGGGCAGAGCCGTCAAGAGGAGTTACTCCTGGTGGGGCGCCAAGAGACACATTGACTGAGACAAGAAAAGATGATAGAGCATTGACTTCAGCACGGGCTAGAATGTAAAGATAAGTATAGGCAATGCTGATGACGGTAATTTGAGCTCATCAGATGGGAGTGAATTAGAAGAAGAAAGATATGGCTCGGGTATTTCTGGATCAGATCTGAGTAGAAATCATGCATCAACAAACAGAACTACTGGTATGAAGACCAATGGTGCAAAACTTCCTGCATTCACCGGAAAAGAGAACTGGAAAGTGTGGATTAATCGTTTCACAGCAGTAGCAGAAAGGAGAAAATGGACTGAAGGAGAGAAATTAGATGAATTACTTCCACGCTTGCATGGAGCAGCTGGAGAGTTTGTATTTACTCAACTTCAGGAGAAAACTTTGAACAGTTTCAACAAACTGGTGCAAGAGCAGCAGCAAAGAGGGTGTACAGACCATAGAATTCCGACAAAACAAATAAAACAAACAAATAAAATCATCTCGTAGAAAGGTCAAGATTTTTACAAATGAACTTTTCCTTGAGATGTTTTATTTCTGTAATGACCGATTGTACTAATAAAACCTCAGTTCGAAATAGTAGCTGAAAAAATAAAGTACTCTACGTGTTTATTTATTTTTGTTTATTTTTTTGACGACCAACGTTGGTAGGTACCCTCTCTGCTGCTCCCCTGTTACTCAAATATTTTATCAAGACCCACACGATATCTTGTTCTTGGATCATGTAAATTTATTGTTATAAATCCATGTGGAGTAGCTTGCGCTCGTGAGAAGAAATTTTTGAATTTAATTATATCCATGTCACCACCACACCAAGTTTGATGAATATTTCTAAGTGTGTGTGTGTCTACGCCATTAAACACAACTAAAATGTTGCAGTTGTCTCTGATCACCTTCGGAATTTGTGTATATCGTTGAGTAACATAGATCACGTCTGTATTTTTATGTCTCCCTCGGGAAAATATTCTGGCTTGATTTGATTGTTTATCTAGCATCACATCGTCGTATACAACTAAATTATTAATAAATCCGTCTATGGAATCTACGGATGGTGCTTCATTAATATCGGTTATAAACTCTACAACATCATTATCTTCATCCAGTAATCGCGCGTTTTCATTGAAATCTTTAAGTACATCATAACATCGTTGATCATCAGCGGATGGTGCTACTAAATACAATTTATCCCATTTCAACCATCTCATTATCAGATTAAGTAATAACTGCGTCTTACCCGATCCAGATGGTCCTATGATAATCATTCTGATGGAGTTCGGTAGCGCAGGATGATGCTTAACTGGCTCTCGCTGCCGAGTTGCTGAGAAATCAATTATATCCATATATGTTATAACATGAATCTATATTGTTTACGCTGTAAAGTTAAAACTCCAACTACTGATTTAGCTACGGTTACAACAAAACATAAAAAAATAGCGTACGGTGGAAAATGTTCTATATGCGGTAGAAAGAAATTTTCGTTTTTACCTAATAGGCGCGGTGCTGATATTGCTAATTTGATGTCAAAGTTTCCAGGTGCTCCATGGGCTAAATACAGCGGAGAAAAACATCTACCGGGATATAATTATTGCGGTCCTGGTACCAGACTTGATATCAGGCTCGATAATCAAGATCAACCAAAACCAGGCGAGGAGCCAATAAACGCTATTGATCGAGCTTGTCACGCTCATGATGTAGCTTATAAAAGTCAAAATCTACAAGATAGGCATATTGCAGATGTGAAATTAATTCATGCATTAAATTCTATAAAAAATAAAAAATATTAGAGAATCATTAGCTAATTGGTTAGTAAGATCCTCGATGAAAGGTAAATTAGCGCTTGGGGCTGGTAATTAATAATGGAATTAATTTATTATTCACCAATTGGATACTGGAGAGGCAAAGCAGCAATTGGTAAACTCGCTGATGCAGCAGCGGTTAAACATTCTACTGCTAAAGCGTGGTTATCCAAACAAGCAATATGGCAAATTTATCTACCACGTCCTAAACGAATTCAGTACGCGTATTTCGATGTCAGTGTTCCTAATGAAGTTCATCAAGCTGATATTCTGTTTTTACCGCATGATACTGTGCGTAGAAAAACGTACAAATACGCGCTAACCGTAGTTGATGTTGCAAGTAGATATAAAGAAGCAGAGCCGCTATCAGCGAAAACATCATCTGAAGTAGCCGATGCGTTTGAACGAATTTATCAACGAGGACTCGGACCACAAGGTGGTCTACGATGGCCACAGCTACTACAGGTTGATCCTGGTAAGGAATTTCTTGGTCCAGTATCATCGCTGATGAAACGACATAATACCAAAATACGACGAGGGCATACTGCAATTCATCGTGATCAGGCAATTGTTGAGCGATTTAATCGAACACTTGCTGAGCGGTTATTTGGATATCAATACGCGAGGGAATTTATTCAGATAAAAGATCTCGCGAATGGGTTGCAAGATTACCAAGCGTGATAGCTGCATTAAATAATGAGATCACACGAACAACCAACATGAAACCCATTAATGCAATTACAAAAATAAATATACCAACACAACGAAAAGATGTTAAAAACAAAAAATATTAGGTGATGTCACAGTCAGATATTTATATGAGCCTGGTGAACTTGAAGGTGGTAAAGCGAGAGCGACTGATCCTATTTGGAGTGTTACCACACACAAAATATCTACCGTGACAAGATCCACTGGGAGAAACGCAGGCGTTTCCAGACCTGCAATCTACAGATTAGATTCGGCCGCTCCTCAACGTGGATTTACACGTGAACAACTACAAATAATTCCCGCGGATACACAACTACCACCAAAATCACTTCAGTGATTTCGATCACTTAACTAGCACCCAAGGCGCTGGCGCTAAGGGTGCCTGCACCCCGACGTCGATTACACTCAAGACAGGTTAACATGGTATTTTCTCGTGTATGACCGCGACTATTATCTTTTCTATCTACGGTAAATTGTCTTGAATCATTACTCGAATACCGCCATAACATTATACAATTACAGCTGGCGCAATGATTGTTCTGCTGCTGTTTTAACTCAATAATAAATTCAACATCAAGATCAAAGTCGTGTTTATTTTTTTTATCAGATTGTTTGTATCCGATTAATTTTTTTCTTATTATATCATCATCGATGATGTTAAATTTATCAACGATTTCAGGAATTATGATTCTACGTAATTGAGATATATTTCTGACCCTCGATACCGCTAAATAAACTAAATTTGACCACTCGATGCGATCGTCTACAATCCAGACTCGTGTATCAGAAATAGTTAATCCCTGAGACGAGTGGATTGTCATGGCGTATCCCAACACCCATGGAGATTTGTCAGCGTGTGATGCATCTTCAACCACACTGATATCAACGGCGACAATATCATTTAATACGAGATTCTGTTTCCTTGACTCTGTCTGTCCTGGAATATCAACATTAATATTCTGTTTTCGTGTATCTGATGGTCTATAACACAACGGTACGGGTAATTCTGAGCATTTTTCTTTATGCAGCTGAAATAACTGCTGTTGTAAAGCGTCTCTGATTATTTTTCTACTTGCTACGATCAAATCGGTGGGTCTCCATAATTTCAAAAAATCACTCATTGAGGTCTCTGAGATCACTCCACGTATTATTTCACACTGAATTTTGTTTGATTGTAATCTGATTAATTTTTTAAACTCCCTCAAATTTGCATCAAGAGCTCTATGATCATCATCTATTTCTTCGTAATAATCAACGAAATTTTTTAACCAATTATGTGGAGATGGTCCAACAAAAGGCGGCGGTTGACCATGATCGCCACACATTATTATAGCGGTATTTTTCGTCAACAACCAATCAAGAAACTTTTTTAATGTATCCAATGAGACCGTGCATATCTCATCCCAAATAATTGTTTTAGGTATATATTTTTCTCCCATCCGTTCAGGAGTCCATGTATCTCCGCGCCACCGAAAGAAACTATGATACGTACACGATTGTACTTGCCGCTGTTTCATCTCACGTGCAAGTCTATGTGTGGGTGTCAGCACGATTATATCTGAATTTCTAAAAACATTAATCGCTCGAGTCGTTTTGCCGCATCCACCAGGTCCATTGAGATATACTGTCTTATATCTGGTTATTGGATCACTCAACGATGGTGCTTTCGACATTTCTGATATTTTATTACCCTTACGATAAAAATCTCTCATTGGAACATCTGCTGATTCTGCATAATTGTGTAATAGTTCCTTTTTTATTCTCCACGAACCCCATCGTTCATCATTACTTGTAAATTTCATAACAGGTTCTAAATATTTACTTGAAATATAAAATGAGTCTGTTGCGACTCTGACTGCGGTCTCAGGAAATCTATTAATCATCGATAATAAATTTATAGAAACATAAGCCAACATGGAAGATCTTAGATGAGTATATTGCGGGGATACGTCATTTATGTAACTAACGATCGTACCCAATTTTGTTCCGTCGGATAAATAAACACTTTCTCGATTTACAAATATATTTTTCGCTGTTGTGTCAGCGGTAATAAAATCGTACTCGGCATCATCTAGAATTAATCGTGCGTGATGTCTTTTATAATCATATGCACCACCTTGAGTAAATTTACCTATAATTTTTCTGCCGAGATCTTTTGCGGTTTTGAGTTTATTAGGAATATCATCTTCGGAAACATCAGGACATTTTTCCTTAAACTCGCTAATAACTTCAGAATCTGACATGGGCAACCAAACTTTGGTCTGTGCATGATATGATATAATTGCCTCACTGACCACCAACGATGTCAGTATCATACAATCTAGCATATATCGTAACAAAACTATAGGTGCCCAACGTTTTTCACAAAAATGTCTACCAAACCAAACATAACAAATCTTGTGAAGATTTTCGTTAAACTCGAATGATTCAATACAGGCGAATCCAGTCAGATCAAAATCAGGTAATGGTCCATTAATTGCCACTCGCGTCATCTCGTTTGTTGGGTGACCAAATCTTTCAAAGTACACAGAACAATCTCCGTATCCCAGAAAACTTCCTGGATAACATGCAACCATATCAACCGAAATAACATCATTGTAATTATATTTGGTATTCCATAATCCGCCATGTCCATATTCGACGCAACTTGCGCGTACGTCCTCGAGTAAATCAAATCGTGTTGGTTTCCATGAATTTCTTTCTCTGGCGAAATGAGCCGCAACAGATGGAACGGTAAAACAATTAGTTAGTAATTTTTCAGTATTTTCCGCGTGCTTGTACATGAAAAACGTCGCGAGATTTTTCCTCTCGTCATGGAGGGATTCTGTTCGATATATTTCACCGTTTGGTCTGACAAACTGATCAAATTCACCTTCTTCATTACTTTTAAATAACCATACCGATACAGGATCGTTTTTACTTATTTCTTTAATAAAATCAAACATACCTCCCCCCATATCTGTGGGGTAAAATCTAACAGTTCGATCACGTGGAAATATTGTTACTGCTTTAGTCCATGCGTGCGCGTTGTGATCAATAATATTTATTGGAGCTCCTTTCGATTTATATTTCGATTGGTACAGTACTTCTCCCGTTATTGTCGCTAAGGTTATTGGAAATTTTGATATTTTTCCTAACTCAGCAACATCTTTTATTGTAGCACCGGTATCCTTAACTGAATCAGCCCACGAGTTTATTTTTTCACGCCTTAGATCAGTTAATCCATTTCCACGCATCGCGTTTGTAAAGTGTTCTATTACTCGCTCGGCTACATAATTTAACCTTGAAAATTTCATCGGCGCTAGTTTATCAACGTTGGGTTTTTTATTTATCTCATAGATTCCATAAATAACCGCTGTTACAGGATATGCTCGCTCATAATACGGTTTGTCAGTACCCGTCAGTAGACCCGGTCTGGAATTTTTACTTAATATGACAGTTTTATTATTGCCAAGGACAGGATCATATTTGTCACGGATAATCCAACTACCTGTTTCTGTTAATACAATAAATTTTACTCTGAAGAAATATTTTTGATTGCCCTCGTATTCAGCGATGTAGTTAATGATAGTTGCCGCTCGCTTGTCGTTCATTGTGGCGTCCGTGACTTTGTCAAGGCGTATGATCTTGAACGTTGACCATGTATGAGATGCACCATCCGTGTAAAATTCTTTCTTGGCGTCGTGAATTTTCGAGATCAAACTTTTATTTTTCGGATCAACCAAATCTCGCACTGGCAAGTCAGAAGATAATCTGTCAAGGTTGAATTTATATTTAACAGGCCTAGTTTGGGATAATCTCTCAAACTCGTTCATATAATTAAAACAAATATTTAAAATAAAAAATATTATATATACAATGTCTCAATGCAGATGGTTGATGATCGGCTCAGTAAATCGATGCAACAAATCCTGCAGAAAGGAATTTTGTTGGATGCACTCACAAAACATACGACGAGGAAGTCTAGGACCAATGCCATGTCTGCGGTGTGGTATTGGAGTGCGAGGAAAAACAGAATTATGTGGAAAGTGCGGCGGAAAACGGTTCAGAGAACTTAAAAGATATTATGACAAAAAAAATAATAGCGGTGAAAACGCTATAAAATCCGTGGAGGATTATATATCAAGATTTCAGACAAACAATGATTTAAACAAATAATATTATTGCATATATGGAGCAAAATATATTTATCCCACATTCTGTCATAACAAACTATGAATCAAATATTAATGGTATCATCAGACACTGCAAGTTGAAGAGATCAGTTGGTTGTATTAATAATCATGGTTATCTAAGGTTCACATGCGAGGGGGGAAAGAAAAATTATTTCTGTCATCGTTTCATCTACGAATGTTTCTTCGGAGTGATCAAAGACGGTCTTGTTATTGATCATATTGACGGGGACACTCAAAATAACTCCCTACACAACCTTCGAGTTGTCACACGAAGCGTGAACTCTGCATGTGGTAATACAGGAAGATGTAAGACAGTTTCTAGAAGGGCGGTAATTTCCACAAACACAGAAACTGGCGAAAAAATTATATTTCAGTCCATGCGTGCTGCTGCTAAATATTTTGATATTGACCCGCGTGTGGTAAAATACGTCGCAGAAAATATAACCAGATCTACTTTCTCGAAAAAATATAAACAGAAAATTACCTTTCAGTATCAATAATTATCATCACCACATTGAATTATATCATTATTTGAGGGGGCCCAGTACTGTCTGATTGTATACTACTGAATTTTTGATTATATAAAGGGAGATTACTTTGTAATATATAGTTTTCTTCGTAGATTTTTGATTTTTTATGATTGTAATTAGGCAGTTTAACTAATTACATCGTAATTAATTACTCGTAGAAGTATTATTTATGGTTTTTAAATATTTCCCATCATACAACATTACGAGAAATCATGATAATGTTATTGATCAGCAGGGAAGCTGTAATACAGGTACAGAACAGAAACCGTTGTCATGGTAATCGATCTGCAGGTGTGTTCATGCCACTGTTATTATTGATTCGCAGTCTACTTAGGAAAAACGCTGTTTTATATTCAGAAACTGTTGTTATAAATACAGAAACTGTTATTATTCAGAAACTGTTGTTATAAATACAGAAACTGTTATTATTCAGAAACTGTTGTTTTATATTCAGAAACTGTTGTTATAAATACAGAAACTGTTATCATTCAGAAACCGCTGTTTTAGTGTAAATATTGGTTCCTTGGCTATATATTAACTTCCGAAACATATGTTCGTAACAAGGTTTGATAGCTCAATCAGTATGGTATTGGACTGTGACGCTCGCGGTCCAGGATCGAATCCCCATGGTTGACAATTTGTCGGTGGTGCGCGCATAATTGCGATTTTTATAATAATGGGGGAACCGCAAAACCCCCCGCTCAGCAAAATTCAACCACAATATTGACTTGTGGTTGATACATATTTTCGTATCACCCACTGGATTAATTATTGTGGGTGGGATTTGTGCTGAGCGTATATGTTTGTACTGTCCTTAGTTAAGTTATATGTTTATGCCGTCCAATGCATAATCTAAGCTCGCTAATACACTCGATAGGGGCTCTTCATTCATTGTATATAACCATTTCATTGTATATATCCATTTCATTGTATATATCCATTTCCTTAGTTATATGTTATGTGTATATCCTCTAAACTTGGTAGATTGCGGTGGCAAGCTACGAGTTTAATGAGGATTGTGCCGTCCTCCCTCTTGGGCCTTCTAGACCGTTGTTTGGCGGGTTAGGGGCTCTCGTAGAGGGAATATTTGCCTAATGAACTTGGTAGATTGCGATGGCAAGCTACGAGTTCTTGGCTGTGCTGTCCTTGAAACATCCCGACGAACTCGCTAAACACTCGATAGGGGTTCTAGGGATATTTTTTTTTATTTTAAAGATTTATATATTATATAATGAACCATGAAAATATCAATGATGTAATTGTTGTTATTAAAAAATTGAAAAAAGATGGAATTAATATATCTGATGAACTAAATCCTGAAAAAATAGTTTCTGACTTTGAGATTTTACAAGAACGTAAAACCCAGGGGACACACACACTATCATCTGAATACAAGCTCATGAAACGGATTCAGGCGGCAATGTTTCAGTCGCTAGCTACCGTAGAAGATGATCATGTGAAGGAGTTCGTTCCTCTCTCTGCCGCCGTAGAAAAAATTAAATCGTTATTATCCCACGAGTATGAGGCAAAGAAAACGATTAGTACTCGCATAAGACTATTAAGAAAAATTATGTCAGAAAGTAACCCCGTCCAAAGTAGTAATTCCGATGAAGATGACTGAGATCTTTGATCAGAAATATTATTTCTGAATTTGATGGGTTAGTTGGTACTTAGATTTATGCAATTTATAACTCTGATTGGCTAGTTGGTACTCAGATTTATTTATTCATAATTTTGATGGGCTACTTGGTACTCAGATTTATTATTTATTTATTTATTTATTTATTTACTGAATTAATTTGTTTGTTTTTTTACTGAAATTTAACAAAATTGTACAAATTTCTTAATTTTGACTACCATTTACCCCATCAAAAACATAAAATTGTACAAATTTCTTAATTTGAGTACCATTTACCCCATCAAAAACATAAAATTGTACAAATTTCTTAATTTGAGTACCATTTACCCCATCAAAAACATAAAATTGTACAAATTTCTTAATTTTACAAATTATTTATTTCTGAATAATTTATTTATTTACTGAATTAATTTATTTATTTACTGAATTAATTTGTTTTTTTTTTACTGAAATTTAACAAAATTGTACAAATTTCTTAATTTTGACTACCATTTACCCCATCAAAAACATAAAATTGTACAAATTTCTTAATTTGAGTACCATTTACCCCATCAAATTTACAAAATTGTACAAATTTCTTAATTTGAGTACCATTTATCCCATCAAATTTACAAAATTGTACAAATTTCTTAATTTTACAAATTATTTATTTCTGAATTATTATTTTATTTCTGAATTATTATTTATTTATAACTCTGATGGGTGAGTTGGTACTCAGATTTATGCAATTTGCAATTTTGATGGGTGAGTTGGTACTCAGATTTATGTGAAAATGATCAAAATTTCAGAAAAAAATAAAACATTTTAAAAAAGATGAATTACCTCATCAGATATATTTATTCGACTTTGATGCAGGAGTGTGCCGGAGTTCATCTAACTGTTCTTGTGTTAATAAGAAATCCTTGTTTCCGTGTTCATCAATGACTAAATTGCTCTGTGTTTTGTGAAAACGCGCGTTTTCAAGTGTATAAAAACCCTCACGTGCTGGTACATTACTGGATCTTTAAAATCAAAGATCTACGATTTCACATACAGATTTATTACAAGTTCTTCTCCACGTATGTCAATTAAGCGATTAAGGTGGTCTGTGAGCTTAAAATTGATTCGTGTTAACATATTATTGTGACACCGCAAATACACAGGATTAGTTGGTTCTTGCACGATTAAACTTCCAGGGGGAACTTGTGGTGTGAACGTGTACAGGATGTATCCTTGTTGAGCCTGATTTGATCTTCCGAGATCTATTTGATAGCTGCCATCGATTACGTCACAAACCAGATTGACCGCGACCGTCGGTGTTATATTAACGATTCCCGGAGATACGTGTCTCCCGCCGCCATGTGGATCATTATCATATCTAAGAACAGTTGGATACGGTGCTAGTTTTCTCCATGCATCATGTATTTTAGGAAAAAACTCATCAATGACATCACTGACAGATTTTCTTAATTTAACCGGATTATAATCAGGAAACTTAAACGTTACAATGTCAGCTTCGGGTATTTTGTACTTGGCTGCGAAGGATTTTTTTATAATCGCTTGATGACTTAAGAACCATATCTCTAATTCTATTATAGATAACTTCAGAAGAATTAACTATATAATTTAAAACTTCTATGTACCTAATAATATTATCGCGCGCAGATGTTGAATCAAATAAATACTCTTGAAAACTATCACGTAAATTATTTACCTGTATTTCATGGTCTAAGTTTATTGAAGCAAATATAGAATCAATATTCAAAGCAATAACACGTTCATTAAGATTATAAAAAAGAGCTCTAGGATCATATACAGGTGCCCTCCCCCTCCATTCTGGTTTTACTTCTATGTAATCTAACCATTCTGAATTCATTTTAATATCATGACGAAGACTGTTCTTTGACGTAAAATCACCCCTCGTTGGTTCTGGTAGTCCGTCATACACCGGGATAATTTCAGGCCATCCTAGCACGGATCTGATTGAAGATTGATAAATATCAACGGCATAATCAAGCGAGTTTATTTCAATCGTCGAGGACAGGGTGGGTTCATGAACATGAATTGATATTTTTGCTTCTTTTCCTGTTATTGATTTTATTCTACGTTGAAATTCCTCACTGATCTCTTCAATCTCGTAACTGCCAGTTGGTATTCCAACAACAACCCAGTCAGGTGTTCCATCGGGTTTGTTGTTGTTAGCAAATACAAGCGAATTATTTGCTGGTGTACCATTAAATGATTTTGATCTGATATTTGGCCAGCTGTAATATACTCGTAATTGCGCTAGTGCTATTTCTTTTACTGGAATTGCAGTAGGAAAATTAACACTAAATTCAGGATTAATTGAACTTACCGAGATCATCGTTATCTTTGGCGGAGTTGTGTTGGTCACAATCTGCTGGAGTAATTGTGTCATTATTGATACTTGTATCTTTAATACCGATACCTTCGTCGTATATTTTGGTTATCATTGAAAATTCGAAATCAGATATAATTCCATCATTGAGACTCGCTGATAACAACGAGGATAAGTTCGAGTATGCTACCGTCGCTGTATGTAATTTTATTATGTAATCGGATAATTTTTCGTTCGTGCAAGTACATATTTTTTTGCGATGATATTAAGCACACCTGCAATAGTTGTTGCTGCTGAAATACAAATAGTTACAGCTACTGGTGCCATCGTTGTCAACGCTGATAATATGACACCGGTTCCGGCAACAACAGCGGATACTGAATAAACAATCACATCAACGATAACCAATCGTCGTCGATATTTTTTTACTTTTACTGTATATTGATCGACTTGATCTTTTAGCGCCGCCTGCCATTCACGCGCTTGATTGTATCTGTATTGTGCACCGTCCATATATATTTTTATGCAGTAACCAATTGAGGTGTTTCAGCTACAAATTCCAAACACCACCAGTAAGATGTTGCGGTTAATTCCTCATCAGCTGCTTCCAGAATAAATATTTCTTCGTTTGCGCTATTTAATACAACAGATACAACCCCGGAAAACCTGTCGGTGGAATGACGCCATGGAAACGTTGTAAATATTTCAAATTTTGCAGCACTAAACACAGACAGCCTGTACACGCCAGTGACTGTTGCGGTATATTTGATAGTATTATTTTGCTGCGACCATGTTGCAAATCACGATGATACCGTGCATACGATGTTTGTGATATGCCCGGGAGTTATTCCAGCTGGAATTTTAATCAAATTGGTTTTATTGACAATCTCAGGAATTCCCGCTATGATGTCTAGCTGTGTTTGTTTGATCGTGTCAATGTTGGTCTTGATATCCTGCTGTGTTTGTTTGATCGTGTCAATGTTGGTTTTGATATCAACGAGTTTTATGTTGACGACAAGCGGAGTGCCGAAGAATTCTTCTGTGGTTTTTTGATGGTTTCTGCGAAATCTTGCAAAAGCGCCCGCGTGAACGTCATACTCAGCCCGTAACGTGGATAATTTACCATCCACGTTGTCAACGTATTTTTTTTTTGCTGCGTCTTCGTCAGATGTTGGATCTCTTAAAACTACTATTTTATTTCCGTTCATGCTGAGTTCACCCGTCATTGTGTCGCCGGTGCTTTTCATACAATTAGCAACGCTTTTTGTAATTTCATTTCTAATTGTTGCAAACGATATACTTGAATCTCTGATTTTTGCCGTTGTCAGTAAACACGGGAATATTATCCGTAACTGCACCAAGTACTCGCCGAACTATATTATCCCATTTGATATTGCTGGTTTTTAGTTTACCATGTTGATCCTGAAAAATAACAACCTCATCTGGGTCAACTCCAGCCAGGTTCATAATATCAGCGAGGTCATCCTTAGTCGCATACTTCGACAGATCAACGTAGCCGGGCTTTTTCTTAACGCGTGAAGAAGATCTTCCGTAAATATCAACCATTATATAAGATCCTTCGGATCTAAGATCTGTTTAAAACGCTTTACGCGCAACATATCGGTTGCTTGTATAATCGTGCACGACTTTATGTGGCGGCCTGGATGATTTTGATATAGCGTCGAGTACATTAATTACTTCACGGCCGCATATTGGCGGATCTGTCATTGTTTGTGTGGGTAGCGTTGAATACCAAACTCTACAACCAGAGGTTGTTGCGTGAAGTGGTGCAACATACTTGATAAATTCAACAGGTGGAGCTAACCCGTACGAATCAAAATAAATGATTCCACGTGGATCAACCGCGTATGATACCCAATGAGTACCGGGTCCGGAACGTTCGTCAAGATTAATAATACCTGTTTCTAGTTTGTTTGGTTGTTTCGGTAATTGTACTCGCATAAAAACACCTCTAAAGGCTTTTATTTTTAATTTTTTAGCGGCATTAAGTAAATCAAAATTTGATGCTGGAACGTCTAACGAAGTAATCCTGGAAACCTTAGGCCTCTCCCCCAACGAGATCCTGGCAATCTTAAGCCGCGTCCCTTTTTTTGTATCCTTGCCCTGTTGCTTTCTTTAGTGCCATTGCAGCAGCTGTTCCAACAGCACCTAACGCGGCTGCTTTTGCTACGGCTGGAGCAGCTGCAGCTATTAATGCCGGAATGGCCGCGAGAAGTGGAAATATACCACCTGTTTTAAACATGTCTTTGATGGCGCTCGGGGAAAGATGAAATTGAACTCCAGTTTTTGATTCCAGGGCTTTATTGAAATGTTTAATCTGATTATTTGTCAACGATAATTTGTTTGGACCACCACTAATCTGATCTCGTTTTAGTGATATTTTAGTTCCGCATTTGTTGGCGGTTTTTGATTGAAGCTTTTTTACCTGACCGGGAGTCAGAGTAACATTAACATGACTGTACGACATTTTTTATATAAATAATATTTTTTCTGAATAATTAAAGATTTTCCACTGGTGCATCAACAACTCTCATTCGACCACTAGCACCTTCAAGTAACATGGCTTTATCGCTAAGTATAACCGCGATCGCTCTGTAGAAGGCACCACCACCTGGCGGGGTAGTAACATGAGCTCGAAAGTGTATATCAACAACAGATTGTTTGGATAAATCAAGATGTTCTAGTGAAAAATAATAAATCGGATATAGACCTGTAAAATCTAATTGTGATATTTGCAAACCGGTATCTATATTTTGATCACGTCCCATGAATGACATTAAACGATGATATGCGCGCGCTACATGATTTTGATCAAAATTTAACAATATATCCTCAGCCGGTTCTTGATGTCCATTTATCCGTAAGGAAACTTCATTAACTCCAAGGTTATCAAATATCATATGTGAAAGTTGTTGATCATTTATCCGGTCAATATTTTGCAGTGCAATAAAAATATGTCGTGGTGCAGAAACACCCTGTTGTGATGCTATATGCCATGTAAATAAACCATTAATATTGCTTTGAGCAGCATCTGTGGTTACTGTTAACCATGATAGCAATGATTTACCGCCTTGATCCATAAAAGATAGTAATTTTTGTTCCTCAGTAATAGATGGAGTCATTACTGGCATCCACAATGAAAGTTTTGATATATTTACTTTACCATCAGCAACACCAGCACCTCGCCAGATTGCATCATTATCATCACCTTTTCTTACGAGCACAATTGTGTGCTTAGCTCCAAAGATGACTTTTCTAACATTTCTGCAAAATCCAAAGATGTGAGATAATGGAATTGCACACGAAAAATTTCTATTATCTCCCGACAGCGCTGCTCGGCGTGTTGCAAATCCCAGGTTGTAAGTCGCATTAACGCTTCCTATAATATCAAAATCAGCACCTGGTGTGTCTGCGTGCTCAAAATCAACTGGTTGTGGATTAACTGCAGTATTTTGTGGTGTTCGTATTTTGGTATACTGAACATGATCAGCGTTGTTGGTAATATCCTTGGCAAACATCATTGTTGGACCAGCCGATCTTGTAAAGTCGTCAGAATATCTCGCTAGACCAATTATTGTTGTGGCAACATCAACATCCTTCTGAACTGATTCAATATTTTTTCCATCAATCATGTATGTGGCGCTATCAAACAACGCCATAATCCCGTTGTTGACAAAACCAACACGTAAATTAGCAGCATATGGCGTATTAGCTACAACATTCGTTACAAGTCTACCTTCTACTTCAATAAACGCTTCAGCGGGCAAGAAATATCTACTTGTATCATGAACCTGTAATTCGATTCTCCCCCGCTGATTTGGTAGTCTTGCGTCATAAGAATAAAACTGATAATCACGTACAGATTCGTACTTAAGGACAGGTGCCTCCATATCAAATGCTGGGTCTGATTCGCGCCTGAACATTTTTATTATAGTTACCATTTTTCAAATGATGATCATCGTCGACGAAGACCGCTTCCTGCTATTAAATTTGCTGTTATATTTTTTTCTGCTTCTTCAGATATCGCCGCTAGTTTTTGATTTGCAGCTTGATTTATTATTTTACTAACATCTGCAGGCATCACCTCAGTACTTGCCAGTTTCACTGGTGGTTGTTGTTTTCGTCGCAATAATCGTGCTAGTCTTTCTTTGATCGCCGAGAACGCCTTACCAGCAACATTGACAATTGCACCAGGAGCTTTATCACGAACAATATCAATAGCTTTCATCGATAATTGTTTTGCTACAGGTGCTACTTTTGGAGCTATCCTTGTAAATAATCCCTGAATAACATCACCAAGTCCATCTCCGTAAGTAGCTCTATAGATTGGTAATCGTGAGTTTACCGCTCTGACCTGTGCAGGTTTGCGATGATTATTATGTATGATCATCTTATTTTTATTTACCATTTATCTAACAACTAGTCCTCAGCAAGTTCATCGATAAGTTCTCGGTAAACGCCGATATCCATGATACCACCTTGAAATAATCGCCGACAAATATCAGCTGCTTCATTGGTTATTTCTGGTGAATTATTTCCGGCACGTTTTCCTCCTATGAGAACTTCTAACCGTGACACGTCATTGAGGATATTATCAGGACAAATAAAATTATTTCCCAGACCACTGCCAGTAGCTCCTTCTTCTTCTGATTTCTTAAATAGTCTTAAGGGTGATCTTTTATCTGTTGTTTTCTTAAATAGTCTTGAGGGTGATACTTCTTCTTAATCCTCACTTATTGTTCTGAGAGATTGTGATACTTTTGGTTCTTTTTGTGCAAGATACATGTCTATTTTTCTGCGATAATCATTATATACCTCATCATTGGAGTAAACTCTATCTTTATCGTAATATATACGATATATCCATTTATACCAGATTTCAGGATCACTAATACGAGTGGAACTATATTCAGGTCTTAAAAGTTCTTCTTTTTTATCCACACTTGCAACTGCAAGTTTTGATAACGTATCAATATCCTCAATTTTTTTTTATGAATTTGATACCCACCCTGGTAAATTTATTGCTCAGCATAATCATTTTCCCTTCTTCTGATTTTGTTGATTCATGATCTTTCATATCACCTATCTCAGCACGAAGTTGTCCAATTTCTTCAAGTATTTCCTCACCAACAGGTGGAGGCTGAGCCGCAGCTGTTTCCCTGGCTATGCCAGGTGGAAGATCTCGTAAAATCTTCTTTGCCTGTTTAGTTCTTCTTGCTATTTTTTCAGTCTGCGCTACAGTTTGTTTTGATACCGGAAGAAGATCCTCTTTGATGACTGTTGTAACTTTCTCAGTAGCTGCAGTGACGGGTTTAAACAGTTTTTTAGTGTCCTCTTCATACTCAACTTGTGCTTCTTGCTGCGCTTGCAAGTTTTTTCTAAATGAGTCTCTGACAGGAAGAAATTTTTTAATTGCTTCTAATCGTTCTCGAGCTATTCTTGCAGTGAGATTCTGGATGTATCATTTTATTATAACATAATGATTTAATTAATATCAGCAGAAGGGGTGTAAATTAAATTAAACAGATAATGAACAACTGTGCGTGGCTGCGTCAAGGAACAACAGATAAATGTAATAAAAAATGCCGTGGAGAATATTGCAAGAAACATAAAGAAAAACCTTCATGCTGGTCCACGAAGTTGTGTTGAAAACAACGGCGTTAGAGGATTATATCAGATTTGCAAAAATTGCGGTGGAGATCGATACAGAAGTTTGATGATATATTATAAACACAGAAAGAACATAAATCCAAAAATAGAAAAACCACCATCAGAACTTGAATATTACTTGAAACATAGAACAAATAAAGATGAAACAGATGAAGATGAAACAGATGAGGAAAAACGACAGCGAGAACGCGTTGAAAAATATTCATCAAACTTGGTATGGTGGTAAATTAATAGCAGCAGAGAGGGTACCTACCAACGTTGGTCGTCAAAAAAATAAACAAAAATAAATAAACACGTAGAGTACTTTATTTTTTCAGCTACTATTTCGAACTGAGGTTTTATTAGTACAATCGGTCATTACAGAAATAAAACATCTCAAGGAAAAGTTCATTTGTAAAAATCTTGACCTTTCTACGAGATGATTTTATTTGTTTGTTTTATTTGTTTTGTCGGAATTCTATGGTCTGTTCACCCTCTCTGCTGCTAGAGCTAAACACAAGATACAGAGTTCTAGAGACAGCCATGATCTATGCAGGACAATTTAGTAGACGAAACCAGAGACCCAATAAACTGGTGGAAGAGTATGCTGCAGAGCTTAAACGTTTGTATGAAAAAGCTCATCCGGAAAGAGATCGAAAGACAAGAAGAGAAGATCTACTTAGGAGATTTCTGGATGGACTAAATGATGAACGTGCCCGCTTTCAAGTTGAATACATAAAGGAACTGATGTTGATGAGGCTGTGTACCATGTGGTGAATTTCATGCAAACTAGAAAACGGGACAAGGGTAATGAATTCTGCTCTGACAGAAAGTTCAAGAAAATGGCTAGAAGGGCTGCACAAAATTGGAAACGAGGCTAATGCCAAGGAAAGTTATACATGCATTCCTGGCATAATAACATAGTGAAATGAAAGAGGTAAATGGATGATGTATTAACAATTTATGTGGGAATATGAAATATACCCGAGAATCATACCAGTCGTCGTTTGGTATTGAATAACAGTAGGTATTAATGAATAAATTAATATTGTCCATCAATGTTGACAACACCCACCCACCTAGCTACGATGTCGTAACCCCGTCTACGAAGTAGAAACACCAGTATTAGTACTACCACTCATACTGCTTTACCATCGAAATCTTTGCCACGAATGAAATTGATTTGTAACTGTTTTAAATAAAAATTAGAGGCTAGATTTCCTTCCCATTACAATATATACCGTGCCCTCTCTCACCCACTGATACATCCACTGGAACGACCTAGATAAAATATATACCGTGCTCTCTCTCACCGACCGATACATCCACTGGAACGACCTAGATAAAATATATACCGTGCCATTTCTCATCGACCGATACATCCACTGGAACGACTAAGATAAACTATATACCGTGCCCTCTCTCACCGACCTATACATCCACTGGAACGACCTAGATAAAATATATACCGTGCCCTCTCTCACTGACCGATACATCCACTGGAACGACCTAAATAAAATATATACCGTGCTCTCTCTCTCTCTCTCTCTCTCTCTTTCACCCGCTTCTTCAGTTAGATACGTTAAATTTATTTGCAATATAAGGAATAAGTTGTCTTTTTGGTTGTTTTAGCCCCTTTCCTGTACCAAACGTTAGTTAAGCTGGATGGTAAAAATTGGCATTACGGAATAGCTTAATAAAATAGTGTGTAATTCATTTCCTCAACAGTGCTATTAGTCTATCTTTCCAATAAATCTCTAATGCAAATCCAAGCACATTAATATATGATTAACAATTATTAATATATGATTACAAATGCTGGACTTCCAAAAGCGGAAAATAGATTATTAACGTTTTTGAATGAAAAATGTACAGTTTTTATACCTACGTTTGTATAAACATTTTGCATTTGTCACTATTTGGTCAAACCGAGTACATTTACTGGGGATAAACAAACCATCAAACGAGTTTACGTGATCACTACATAATAGGTGTTGTATCTTGATTGGTTTCTCGAACGTGGTGAAAAATAGGAACCTAAATACTTTATATATCATTAGGTTTCAGGGGGAAACTTTTACTGTGCATATAAACGACTTTACGTGATCATTATTTGCTTCCGTAAATTGATGATAATTTGTTTTCTTCTAGTGGTTTAAAAATAAGTCTTATTCATTTTCTCAAATATTGGACTGATTGTATTACCTTGGGTGTAGATTTTTTTTTTATCTCTCTCTGCTTTAATCACAATAACACAAATGACCGAGGAAACTTTTCCTTTGATGATGGATAATCTATTAACTTGGGATTTTATTAAAATAGAAAGAGATGGTTTTGATTCTCAAACGTAGTGAAAAGTAGAAACTGAAACAATTTTTTTAAAATATCACAACGTTTCAGGCGTAAAAAGTTTCCTGTGTATGGAAAATGTTAACAATTTGTCATATCAGTAAACTCACAAGTTGAAATTTATTATTTGACATCTTCAAAAAGGTAGATACGAAACGACTATTTGCTGCAAGCTTTAAGTAAATACACCGTTGACTCTCTCTCTCTCTCTCACACACACACACACACACACACACACACACACACACACACACACATATATATATATATATATATATATATATATATATATATATATATATATATATATATATATATATGTATGTATGTATGTATATATATATATATATATATATATATATATATATATATATATATATATATATATATATATATATATATATATAGGTGATAGACAACTACATATGTTATGATTTTAAGATATACGAACCAGCCTATGTGTGGTCCTATATTAAATACCGTATTACAAGAATGAAAGTCACTAATTAGCTGCACGTTATTACCGGCAACATCTAATGTAATTTTATCAGAAGATGTCGCCGCACAGTTGTACCTAATATAAATGAAATCTAAGGGATCTCCTCAAGTTGAAATTTTATATTGGCACTTACAAGTAAATTGTTCTCAAAAAAAGCCTGCCGGTATATTATTTTCGTCATTTTAAACGTTTGCTCTTGGATAGATCGTTATTGGATGTAAACGTGATTTCCAGGTAATACCATAAAAGGAAAACCAATTCGGCCAAACAATAAAATTATGGTCTATGTTTTTTTAAAAATTAGTTATTTGCCCCAAACGAACCAAAGCAAGTGCGTGTTGATTCTTAATTCAAATTATAATCAGAATGAGAACGCATGTCTAATGTCTTATACGTATGTATAATATTACCACATGGCGTAATGTGTGACGTAAATGACGTATTTTAAGACAGATGCTTCTCTTGCACTTGCATACCCCTTTTGGGTTCACGAGTTTGAATGAATAAGAACATTAGAAATTGTCGTCATTCCAATAAATGTCTCAACACTTTGTTAATAATTGCAACATTTCCTCAGTAAGACTCTCAAAACTTTATCTTTTTATAACTGACAGTCTGAATTTGTACTTGTATAAATTGTCTGTTTACATGTAAAGATTTTGTCTGGGTTTAAATTATAAACAAGTCATATACTTAAAAAAAAAAGGAAAACATTATAAAATATGTCCATATCAAAATAATTTATCAGTTCAGGTCCTTTTGATAAAAAGATAGGTATATGCACTTGATGTTAAAAGACACTAACTTTCTAAGGTAATAAAAGTGTACAAAATGAATCAAACTGCATTGTATTGTTCTTTTAAGTGATGTCATATTTCTAATTATTATACTATGTATCATGTCGAGATACTAACAAATAACTGACATAGATGATCATGTACTTTTATTCATACAACACCTGTTGCCAGCTGCTGTGTTTCAATAGATTTCAGTAACGTAAAATATTCCATTAAGACTCTATCGATTTCCTTCACTTTTGTGCCAAAGTGTTTTTATCAGATGCACCTGAAATTGCGGTAGAAATACTTCACCACCAAAATTAAACACTTTTATTTCAAGCAAAAACTTTCAGGCTTGGACATTTTACGGCAAACAAATTTCCCTTTTTGTCAGTATGTGGTTCCTGTCCGAGCTGTTTGATTATAGATGGTTCCACGCAGCAAAGCGAATGACATCAGAGTCTATTTCTCACTGAAGTTTCATGTCGGCGTCTCGAAATTACCGAATTCGATTCGTCTACGCTATAATTTAAACATAAATCATAATGGCATAAAGCGCAGCACAATTCATTAGATACATGCTGGAAAGGAATTGTCTGTGTACAGGTAATCCGCCATATTTGTCCTGAGTTCTGGAATGGTACATGTACATGTATCGGGATGCAAACCAACAGGAATGAACGGGAAGCAACTACATTGTGGCCAAAAATGGCCTCTAGGAAAGCTGATCACACCTTAATTAACAAATCGACTGTTCCACAGGGCATGTCGGCATCGCAATATTTGATGTAAACAGACAACCCTGTTTAGAAATGTATATAGTAGATGTGTTATGCTGTATGTAGATTCGAATGGTGTTGAAATATGTCGTGCGTAAAACAAAATAGGTACTTGTAGCTATATTTAATGACGCAGACCAGAAAGTTACAGACGCGGATATCATTCGCGATGCTGTGCGGAACGAACTATTTATTAAAGTAATGAAATCGCAACAGTTTCATAATGAAAACGCTACTCGTGTAATGAAAAATATGCACCAAGCTAAAACTGTTATCAGGCAATATGAACTCCTATTGTATTTAAAGGCAAACATAAACTCATTTTAATATGTGAACAATGGGAAGGGCATAAATGTAGTTATGGTATATAGTGGTATCTTTATCTGAAGCTATGTGTACCTCTCACACCTACGTTAAAGTTTGTGTTTAGGTCATTTCTATGAGGGGACATCCATGTTACATGCACACCTTTCTAGTTCTAATCTATTCCGGACATTTAACAGACTTTCTTTTGCAGCTCATTAGTCGCTGGGTAACTAACAGGGAGACGTATATCCATGTAATAGGACGGTATTGATTGAAATACATCGTAACAGTATTAATCCTTCTTGACTTCCCTCGCGGAAGCCATGTCGAAATATCACTACTCTGCGGAAAAGGTTTTTAAAGTCAACGTTGGGGGCACACTCTATACTACCACTCGATCTACCCTGACAAAGTACGAGGGAAGCCTAATATCGAGAATTTTCACTGGAGACATGGCGTGTCCGAGGGATGAGAGGGGCACTTACTTCCTTGACAGGGACGGGCACGTGTTCAGGTCAGTGTCTGATACTTGTATTTTGTCTACAGATTTTCATTAAACTATAAATATTTGAATCATTACGAAGAAGCAATATATCCTTGAGTTTGATCTAGAAGCAAAACATGAGTGAAAAAGAGAACGTTATTGCTATAGCTGATATCGTTCTAAAATTGTGTGATTTGTTTATTCTATGCATTGAAATAGGGGGTGAGGTGGACATGGCTGGGTGCACATTTGTCTTTCTTTCATATTTTAGTTTAAAAATTATACAATAGTTTATGGTTATCGTCATAGTAGCAGTTTCCTGTCATCAACGCTAAGAATGTATGCACGTGACTGTAAATGTTAAGAGGAAACTTCTATTGAAAAAAGGAACAAATCAGATGTTTCTTTGGCAAAGAAAGGGTAAGGTAGGTCACGTGATATTGTTCCATCAAGTACGGTGTTATTAATTCAAGCAGATACTTTAATAGGTGTAGAATCAATAAGTATATCACCTTATATGTATTGTTCTATTTTTAGTAACTCAACACTAGCAGAAGTTTTCAGAGGTCCCTACTTCTTGAAGTTTTACTTTGAAGTGTTATCACTTGTGACATTAATAGCCTATTATGTAAAGAATTCATGCATATAACGGATGTAATCTGTATATTTCATTTTCCTTCGAAGTTTTTAATAACCTATCTAAGATTATTGGTCTGCAACGGAAGCCATTTTAAACAATTTGTCTTACCAACAATGATACTTCTGAGCAAAATAAAAATTCCGATACTCTAATAGAAGCTTAAAGCATGACACATATCCCAAAAAAATTCAGTACTAGTTTCCCACCATCGGCCATACTGGCGAACTTGATTCTTTCAAAAAAGTACACAATTTACATCTGTGTCTCTATTTCAGATTCATCTTAAACTACCTGCGTAGTGATAAGCTCGTGGTTCCTCAAGGTTACCGAGACCTAGATATTCTGAAGGTAGAGGCGGACTATTATGGTCTGGAAGGACTAGTACAGGAAGTGGATTCTCTCATAGCCATGCGCAAGCGTAGACGACGCCCTAGGCAGAGGAAGAAATCTAGTCAGAGTGCTGGAGAGTTACATCGTCTGGTTGAGAGGAATGGTGACCTATATTTATCTGACGAGGGATCTGACTATTTCTACGACTGATTTCGATGAGACTGGTTTGACCCAATTTGTGAAAATTTCCGGGATATACAAATCAGTGGAAAGCTTTTCTCATATTCTACTGTTACCGGTGGACAGTAATAGTATCTATACAGCAGAAAATACCACCAAAAAATAATAAAATTTTCCGAAATACCATAAAAATATGGTTGTGGTTTTCTGCGCTTATACCTTACTTTGTACCTTCAAACTAAGTGGTATCTATCTATTTACCGTGAAACATCTGTCTCAGGATATGGATATCCAGTTCTTGATATGTGTTGCCCACCAGGTTATGCGTAGAAAAATCGATTTGTGTCAACCGGTGAGGATCAATGTGACACAGCTGTTGAATTTGCAAAGGAAAAAATGGGTTTTTAAGTTTTCTTCTTTAGAATAAAGTTCTTAAGTATAGATTGAAATTTTGCTTTAAAAATTCACCTTTGTATCATAGAACTTGACATTTTCCGTACTAGATAATAGACACATCGCAACGACGAAGAATTTCAGAATATGAAAGAAAACGAGGTAGTTATCTCACTTTGTCTGTATGTGTAGATAAAAAGAAACGTTCTGTCGATCAAATATGTGATGTGAGTGAACATTTGTTTCTGGTTAATATGTATTTTGTACACAATCATGTACATATGTACATCTACATACTGCATATACTTGAGATTATATCGTGTCGGAAATTCTTGTCTGTTATAGTTTAAAATACTAAGCTTGACTTCATTCCAAATTTTGAAATACTAAGCTTGACTTCATTCCAAAATCAATAGTGTAATGCTGTTGCTTTTTATAAGGAACGTATTATGTGGCTGGCTTCCATTTTATGGATTTTGTTTTTAAAGGTAATTGAAATATATGAAATAAAGATTTGTAAATTTAGGCAGAAAATGGATATATTGAATATCGAAATTCTTCGAAGTTCTAGAAAAAAAAATACGTTCCGCATAAAACTGCTCCTCTACGAAGCACCAGATAAGGGGACACAACTCGCTCATGAGGATGTCAACGATGTTTAATTGCATGAGGAAAAGTTTAAAGCAATTTGTAAAGCCTAAAAAGTGAACTTAAAATAATGATATCCTTTATTAATTTTGTTTGATAGCCTGATCAGGGGAACGTCAAAACAAAGCACACAACAGTAATAACATCGAACATCATGCAGCTAGCTAGGATAGATACGTGACCATAAAAAGGTGAATACAAACAGGTTCTAGACACTTGTCTTATTTGGTAACGAGTATATTCGTAGACTAATCATCAAAGTGATGTTCAGACCTAATCTTTCAATTTGCTTTTAGGAGTTTTTAAACCTAACTTATGAAACCAGTCAGGGAGGAACAAACAGAGCAAGCAATATAGCAACCAGTCAGGGAGGAACAAACAGAGCAAGCAATATAGCAACCAGTCAAGGAGGAACAAACAGAGCAAGCAATATAGCAACCAGTCAGGGAGGAACAAACAGAGCAAGCAATATAGCAACCAGTCAGGGAGGAACAAACAGAGCAAGCAATATAGCAGCTAGTACGTATTGTTAAAATCACGCCATTACGTAACACTGATAATTACTGGGGTTTGTTATTTTATAAATAATAATGGCCATTCTTAACTCAAAATCGACAAAATGCACTGCAATAGTTTGTGAACAGCTCGCACTTTTTTGCAAATAATTGTTGCGAAAAAGTTTAACAATACTGTGGTGAAAACGTTTAACAGGAATAATACTTTATTCTTGGTTCTTTTTTTCTGGTATATGTTCGTCGTACGTCGCTGTAGCCCAAAACAATGGCACCCCTTAACATTGACCCCAAAAGATGACTTGATTTTTAAAAAAAAAATTAAAATAAAATGTACCTGATATAAAATTTATTGTTTCCCTCCTTCTGGGAGTATCTTATGAATAATGCTTCTTTTATATCAAACTTTTGATTCTCTAAAGCTTTCCTGGATATCTTGTCCATTTCTTGTTATTTTGCGATACTGACCTTAAAATGAAAATCAATTTCCTTTTGCAATATCTATAAATACCATTTAAAAAGAACATGTGTGGGTATATATTTATGTGGCGAAAAAGCTTAACAACAATGAAACTTAATTCTTGTTTGCTTTTTCTGGTATATGTTCATTTTCGATCTCCAATATTGTAATTTCGAGAAATTATGTAGCAAACGTTGGTAAAGACGGTCATTCTTGTAGATACATGAATACTTTTTACTAGTGAGACGAAATATTCCTTGCGTAACTCTGTAGTGAAATTAAAGCGTATTAACAGCCAACATCACTCGCACAGTCTGTTTGTATCACACTAATATTTATAAATTTTAAATGGAAAGCACGTTGCTTTACTGGTGGCTTTCTGAAATTAATTGACTAACTAGACAACGTTTTCTTGTCTTAAAATTCTCTTTTCCTTATTTGCCTTTTTCTGTGGCTAAAGAAAGAAAGTTTTGTAGTGAATATCTCAATGATTTACATTCATTGACGAAACTTGAGATCATATCATTACATTGGGGTGTAGGAATCCGCCTTCCTACTGAGACCGGTGTCTTTGTAATAAAGTAGTTTCGGTTTTGTTTGTACTGTTTTAAAAAGAAATCGCTCCCTTGAAAGCTGGTCCATCTTTTCTCGCACCTATTATCCTAGGTCTTTGATATTCTTTTTATCCTGTCATAGCTCCTTAAGTTCATTGCATTCCTCATTTAGTAATGATGAATTACAAGCTAGTAGCAATCAGGCCTAAGTAAAAGTTGACTGACGCCAAATACAGAATTAAAAAACAATAGCATCAGGCCCGAGATTAGGTCAGAGATCAGGTCAGAGATTAGTCTCGTTCAAGAATAAGAAACTGGCAAAGATCTATTGAAATCATGTGAACGCAGCAAATTTAACTTACCAAACTCTAGTGCATTAAAAGTCGCTGATTAGTCGCCCAACTGCTGTTCATCAGGGTCTGGCTCGCCTGAGAGAAAGGTATACTCGAGTACATGCTAAGAACGAAATAGCAAGTGTACTAAAGCATATACTAGTAAACGTAATAATAACTACTTGTAATAAGAACTACTTGTTCGAGCGGACTAGGACCTAGTGAAATTTCCCTACAGAGGTCACAAGACCATTTCTGTCTTGTCAAACGCAAGAACAACGTTATCAGATTTGTTTGTATATCCAACGCAGTAAATATAACCTGTTAAGATAGGACCGATATTAGTGTAGACACGAATATTCTGCAGACAGTGCAACGGTGTTATACAATACGAGCGACACCGACCGGTTGCATTAACAAGTCCATACTTCCACCAGACACTTGCCCCGCATAGGTCATTCGGAGTCACTCGAAGGTCAAATTGGACGAAACTTGCTCGAGGTGTAAATGGTTGTGGAAAGGTCAGGGAAGCAGTTTGCTAACCAATAGAAGGGATATGGAGAAAATGCACACTTAATATTTTTCAACACATGTCCGGGAACTTGGAATGTTTACAACCCCAAACATCAGTACATCCTTTTTGCAAATTAGGTGAAACAAAACAATTATTCGCCATAAAACTGACATGGATGGCGAAATAAACCATAGCGAAAGTATAGTTAATGAATTTTGTCTACAGTTATTTACAGACGTGAATACGCAAACGTGAATACGCAAACGTGAATACGCAAAAACTAAAAAGCGGATACCAAGACATGTTCAAATTGTCTATTTACAAAAGTCATGGTTATGGACATGAAGTGAAAATAAATGCGTTACAAAAAACTTTTGTTTCCATTAAAGAGATGAACCATTAACACTATCGGATATATTGTTTTTTTTTATTTTTGCATTCTGTATATTTAATTAAAATCTTTTATTTTGTTGCTATTATGTATTATTTAATGTAAGTCAATAAAAGACTTTCCCTTTTTATTTTTATTTGTTTTGTTTTGAATAGTTACTGGGTATTGTGTTCTGAATAGTTACTTGTTATTTTGTTGTGAAAAAGTTATTTGCTATTTTATTGTGCATATTTACTTGGTATTTTGTAGTGAATAGTTATTTGCTATTTTGTTGTGCATAGTTACTTGCTATTTTGTTGTGCATAGTTACTGGGTATTTTGTTGTGACTAGTTACTTGGAATTTTGTTGTGAATAGTTATTTGCTATTTTGTTGTGCATAGTTACTTGCTATTTTGTTTTGCATAGTTACTGGGTATTTTGTTGTAAATAGTTATTTGCTATTTTGTTGTGCATAGTTACTTGCTATTTTGTTGTGCATAGTTACTGGGTATTTTGTTGTGCATAGTTACTGGGTATTTTGTTGTGAATAGTTACTTCGTATTTTGTTGTAATTTTTTTGCTATTTTGTTGTGCATAATTACTTGGTATTGGGTTGTGAACTAATTACATATACCTTATGCATCCTGGAAATAAATTGAAAAAGAAAATGTTGGAATCACTTTCTCTGTCTCTTTCTTTCTTTTCTGTATGTCTTTGTGTCTCTCTCAACGAGATGGCAACACAGTTATGTGCGAAAGATTATCCTTGGCATAATCTATAGAAATGTACGGAATTTTATTTTTTGGATGTCTTTTTATTAAAGAAATCGTGTTACATGTATTGATTATTTCGATGTGCATGTGTAATATGTGCATGTATAGGGGAAATTATTTTCAATGTAGTAAGTAAATATAAATTATGTTAGATAGTGGTGTATTTAATATTAGTGACAAAACTATGTTGTTATGGGTTATTGATCACATAGACAAAATATAATATGTGGATATGCTTATGCCATGCATAATAGCAATCTTGTGAATGGCTGAAGTATTCATATGTACACAATAGAGTCAGACATTGTTATGCCGACAGTACAAAATGCCTCTCAGCCAACAGAAATGGTAATTCCCTATCATGATAAATTTAAGCCTTTTGAAAATAAGAATACACTCTATCCTTTTTTCTCATTGAACGATTGTTTTACGAAGGAACATGAATTTTTAATGATGAAGTGAAATGTACTGCCGTCAGGATAAAAAATTACATATAACAATTAGATAATATTCCAGTGGAATTGAAATTCAACATAAACAACCATCTTGTAACCTTATGATGTTAACCTTATCGCACCTGTATCACACGTGGCATACAAAGCTATAGTTGCTTTTGCATCACGATCTGGAATCGAACGAAACCACTTACAATTATAAATCTTTCAAACCTTCGGAAACAACGATTTTATTACCATTTGCATTGCAAATTATTTAGCTATAGGTGCAGAGCGCAAAGGCAAGAGAAATATGATCTTAGGTGCACCTGTAAACAGTCTGCGGAAAACATCACCAAGGCCAGTTTCGTTTTATTTCATGTAAATGAATTTTCTGGTGTTAACAACACGCACTGGCATCACATGTGCACGCGCGAGTGTCATTAAATATACTGGTGAGAAAATACATACCTGGATACATTTAATGTGGCCCTGGTATATGACTTGATATATGACTTGATTCTAACAACCAACCTAAGCCTGACAAAGCACCGATAAGTCGTGTGGATGTTCGACATGCCGATATAGATATCATCTGCTGCCTGAATGCAATTAATCCTACACTCGAAGGACAAATTCCTAGATGGATCATCAACGGGGGCATACAATCAAAGATCGTATCAGTAGGCCACTTCGTTCACTGAACTGAGATAAAATATTTTCATATAAGCAAGCATGGTTTCTGAGCGGACTTTATCCAAATTATATAATAGTCTTTGAGATAACTGGAAAGGAGAAGCTGCTGTTGAAAAATTGGCAAGCGCAGCAATGGAGAGGCTTGGAGCTTCTAGAGAATAGTTGGATAAACAAGTGATGTGGCAAATTTATTAACCAGTGTCAAGAAAGAATTCACCTGGTCGGCTTGATGTGCAAAGAACTAATAAGTTTCATCAGGCTGATATTTTATTTGTTCCACCTAATCGTGTCAAGTGACTCACCTACAAATACGCGTTAATTTGGTAATGATGATAAACTTTAGCACTGGACGGGTTAAAGAGACCGGCACAGATCCAGCAATGAGTGGCCTCAGAAAATGCCCAAATATCATCCTTAGTCATAATTGTGTCAAAGGGATATGAAGGCGGTTGTTCGATGCATTTTTCCGTAACACCAAGAGAGTTTAGAAACACTTCACCTGGGTCCCTATCACCATACAACATTGCATCGTAGCAAACCCAGCTGTGTAGCAACCTGCGTCTGTGTTGTATTTGTTGGAACCATCAGTTTGGGAAACATTGTTTCCCACTGGAAAGTTAAGATATTAAAGTCCGTATAGATGATAAACGGTACTTTTATTTATCGTTGCACCGCTGTAAACTTTAGAATGTTTTACCAGAGTCTGGGATAATCTGGCTTTTTCTGGATTCCACCAAAGTAAACGTTTAGGTCAGTGAGCATTTGTTGTGTGCTAAAAACATGGATGTACTGTCGGCATGGAAAGGTACTAAGGACATGCTTGCTATGGTCGAGCATCATTCGTGAGAGATGTATCAATCAATACATACGGGTACATCGCCTCTGAACCATGCAATGCCAATAAGCCAATATTAACTCGCCTGTTTAGTGTATGTGGGGATAATCGAAATAGATGCAGTCCTTTGTTCCAAACAAACAAATTGATAGCAATATCAAGGCTGAGTCGTTCAAACTTACTGATATCAATAACCTGTACAGAATATTTAATGCTACCAAAATTAAGTTCTCTAATGTATTGTTTGTATTTTTGAGGTTTATATATATTATCGCTCGCTAGATGTAACGCTTACAGAAGACCCCATTCAATAATTAGGGTGTTATTAATCTTTACACTATTCACTTATTGTGGTGGAAATTATGTAGATTCGAGGATAGATCATCACGAAGAGATTTACAACTCAACAACGCATCTCAAGATTCAATCCTGACCCTGTATTAGTGAATTTTCCCAGTGTTTCGAGAACCATTTCATTGCATTGCTCGATTTTGTCATTAATAGTATCGCTGTCTTTGCGGCTAAAGATTATAAGAGGGTCACATGAAGCCACGAGGTTGCGATTTGTAATCCATCCTTGCCATAGTTACTTGCTTACTCAAATGCACAAATAAAGTAATATCTGCTATAAATCCGAAGGTGCCTGTACTCTGTAGTATCGGTACGGGTTCCTGAACGCATCTTTGCAACGATTTTACCTGGTACTTATTTAATCGGATTAATTTCCCGAGAATTTTCAAACTCATCACGACGTTTACGTAACTGAAAATCCGGTATTTGTAACTGCCTTGCTTTCGCGGCAATCACATTAAAACGACGACGACGATTTTGTTCACGGACATACTCAACAGCGATCGCGGCAGAAATACGTCGACGGTCTTGTTCATTCTCAATCACGAGTGCAATTTTGAGTTGCCGGTTTGTGGAGGAATTTTGATATTTATTCGAAGTGCAATTTCACGAAGCAGCCTCACAGTCTATAATACCTAATAGCGTAGGTAATTCGGCTTTTCGCACGCGAAGTTACTTCATATTCCGCTGTGTTGCCATTTGTTTTAAATGAATAGTTGGCATGCTTATATAAAGGAAAATACTTGTCTAACTGAGAAATATTCGTATTATTGTTTTTACTTTACCAGGATCAAAAACTGCAATCATTTCAATCCTGACTATTATTGAAGTAATTTCTGTGTCTATTTACTCAACTTTATCGGGTATTTCAACCATCTTTCTTTGGTGCGCACGGTAATATTCGCGAACATATCTGCATGGCCGACACAATTCATTATATGATTCAACTTCAATACCACATCTGAAATACATTATAGCACCTATATAAATTCGTAACACGAGCAAAGGCGATTTACAGTATGCATAATGGCAGGTTTTGCGCATTAGTTTTGGCTTCATACAATTCTTTTAAAAATCTGAATAAAATATCATTCAAAGTTGTGTCATCCCTAATGAGCTCAAATGACCCATGACCAATAATGCACCAATTCGGAATACAACCAGACATTGTCATTTGTATCGATAACGTCAAAAAAATTGGAGTGTTTGTAAATTTCCTCAACAGTTGTTTTCTTCATTGGCTTTGGCAATAGCTTTTGAGAATTTTCTCAGTGCTTCTGCTGCTCCACCTCTGTTCATGCGTACGTTATTTCGTAACACTTCTGCTCGTTTGTACTTTATTTCGTTACACTTGTGCAACTTCTTTGATTGAGTGGTATCATCTGCATATAGGTCGACAGATAGAATCCAGTTGCCTGGTTTCAGAGGCAGATTTGTATGAAAATGAGAAAGAGGTAGGATTAATTCATGTGCTGATACATATGTCATTAGTTCCTATTTTTAGGAAAGCCGCAATTATTTTAGTACGCGGTTTTTAATTTTTAATAAGTAAAATGTAAAGCAATCATAATAAATATTCAATTTATTGTTAAAAATACAAACTGGTGCGACATTAATGTCTTAAACTAAGTAACAGTTGTGTAAAATTCAACTATTTTTTTCCTTAGAATACAAAGTGAAAATTTAATGGAACTTACAGTACTGTGAATTCAATCTCAAATAGTCCTAAACGTTCCATCACAAGTCCAAAGGTATAGTGTTCTGAATGAATTCCAGTATTGAGTGTGCTGACGTGCCAATAGTCTAATTACAATGCTATAATCCAGAATGTCCTTGAATAAATTAACAATAATCCAAAATTAGTGATTTAGCCCAAACGAGGAAAAGCACTTTTGTAATTCCAATTAATAATTTGTAAACTATATGATTTCTCTCAAGTTATATCTGAACATAACTAATAACGATTCTAGAGCTGAACTTAAAGTAGGAACGAAGAACTTTGTTTATTTCGAAACCTTATATAAAAACCGAAAAGAGAGAATAAGGTGAGCAGAATATGAGTCATTTTTCCCATCAAATTCGGAAATAATGTCTCTTCAGGAACATTCAAGGGGTGGACCTTGAAATCAGATATCAGTAAACAATTTATAACTTAAAAACAAGACAAAAGCAAGAGCGCTTTATATAACCTTCAAAAGTCAAAAGGCCATGTCAATATGATTTCATTATCTTAAAGTATACTCTGTAATCATGGAGAAAAGTTAACTATGTAATATGTTGCGTACAAATTACTCTTACAAGCTACAATGATGGACAAACGCTAAACACACAATATTGATATACATACCAATAGATATCTTTATTTTAACAATATCAATAAATAAAATAGGGCTTTGAGAATAGTTTATTTATGCTTATCAATTTCTAAATATATAAAAAGATTATATTCAAAGAAGTATGATTATAATTTACCAAAATCATGTATTATTATTATTATTATTATTATTATTATTATTGTTGTTGTTGTTAGTAGTAGTTGTAGTAGTAATAGTAGTAGTTGTTGTCGTTCTTGTTCTTGTTGATGTTATTGTTGTTTAAGGTGTAGTAGCATTTATGAGATAATCCTCTTAAAAATATTTGGGAATGGGTTGGTGGTAGGAGGGGTTGGTGGATGGTATATCACGATGAGTATATGTTAAGACATATAAATATAGGAAGGGTTACTGTATTGCCATTAGACCTATTGGTCCCTCAGTATACATGTATAAAGCAATTCAAATTAATGGAGGAAGGACAGCTGTATTGTCGTTAGACTTATTTGTCCCTCGATATACACGTATAAAGCAATTGAAAATTAATATTGAAAAATTAATTGCACTGCCTTTAGGACTATTGGCCCCTCGGTGTACACGGATAAAGCAATTGAAAATTAATATTGAAAAATTAATTGCACTGCCTTTAGGACTATTGGCCCCTCGGTGTACACGGATAAAGCAATTGAAAATTAATATTGAAAAATTAATTGCACTGCCTTTAGGACTATTGGCCCCTCGGTGTACACGGATAAAGCAATTGAAAATTAATATTGAAAAATTAATTGCACTGCCTTTAGGACTATTGGCCCCTCGATATACACGTATAAAGCAATTGAAAATTAATATTGAAAAATTAATTGCACTGCCTTTAGGACTATTGGCCCCTCGGTGTACACGGATAAAGCAATTAAACAGTCAATGATAGCAGTGCAATTATTATCTATGTGATACACGGGATAGAGTAAAGGAGAAAGTTGGTATTCATAAAAGACAAAACGATCATGTCTATTGAATTAGGATAATATTTCAATTGAGGAATTCTTTGTAGAAATAAATACCGGCACACATAAGTACGTACCAATTAAATAGTCTGTGAAGAGTCTGATACTTGATCCTCGTTTAATATAAAATTTAATTACGTATGACGAAAAATACCCACTAGATTAAGTTGTTGATGTTTTGAGGTTTAACGCAATTTTTCAGCCAATATAAGCTTAAAACACAGAGGTCAGTATAATTGGTGGAGGAAGAACACGTACAAACCCCGGTATTAACGACCGGCAAACTGGAAGCCACTGGCAGATTCTCACATACCCACATTGGATGAGCCCGAGAATCGAACCTAGGCGGACAGAACTGACAAGTCAGTGATCAGTAACGGCGACAAAACACCGTTTACTACTTCGTGTTTAGTCCAATTTATTGACAGGAAAACGATTATGCCTCGGATTTGTGCAAATATTCATGAAATGTAATAATGTCAACAGCTTGAGAGAATCTCTCTCCCTCTCTCTCTCTTTCTCTCTTTCTCTGAGAAATGTGATATGAAAGACAAAGCAAGCTAAACTTTTATTGATGTGCAAAATATATTTCATGTGCATCTCTATGACTAAAGTGATTATCGCCCCCGCCCCGCCATATATTGGCATCTATTTATAGCAGTTAGATGCAACTTCGCACGATCCTTAAGTTATTTGACCTATGTTGTCAGATTATATTCAATAACTTCCTTTTGTACTAACAGATTCAATTCATAATATTTTGAGATACATTTTGTTTTGGTTTTGCTGAATTTAACGGTCCTATTACCCCTTATTGGCTCTATCATGCAGTACTAATGGGAGTTTAAGTCCAGTTCTCAAACACAAACGGAGCCGGCCAACACGGACTGGCAGGGCTAGGTATCAAACCCGTAATTTTATAATATACGAGCCCCACGCTTTTCCAGCTTAGCCGAGACATAATAATATTCGAGCAACGGCCTTTGAATTCAATTTTATCCGGGCCGTAAAATCTGTACAATCTGCCAACGAAGTATATGAAAGGAATCCTGAGAGACTCGTGCAGCTTTTTTAATCAAGTATTGTAAAGAAGAGAATCAAAATCGATGGTGTTTGTAACTCTATTTGCACTGTTTTGTTCTCTAAACTGCGTCTTATTAGCATTGCAGTACACAGCACGTGTTTACATTACGAATTTAACTTAACTGTGAACATGCAAAAGTACGATATAAGGTTTTCAGTGCATTTTGGAAGGATATATGCACATGTATAGCATTTGTTCTTATTTTGAGGAGCTGTGGCGTCAGTTTGAATTGCTTTATGCCATAATCATATTCACTTTCAAGCTCGTGTAAATCCACTAGCTGCTATTCATAATTATAGAGCAATCGCAGTTATACTCAGCGATAAAGCAATGTCACTTAAGGGCATTGGCGGGCGAATGCGAATCATTGACGCACCGATAGAAAACATGTAACATTTTCAGTTGAAAATAACCTATTACTTATAGAATGTCTTTTCATCATATTAGCGTTACTCTCACTCCTGGTCAGATTAAAAGGTTTCAATCAAATTCAGCAATGAACTGTGGAATATGATATCACTAACAAAAGATCAGATCATAGGTAGTCAAAATATGAACATCAACTCAGGCATTTCAATGATGACAAACAATCAAAAACAGGCGTTAAACTCAATCTTTCTGCGAGCGCCATTAAAGACTCAATCAAGACTGGTGGAATATTTCCACTTCTTGCAATTATACCAACTTTAGTAGCCGCTGCATCCTCAGCTGTTGAAAAAGCAGCTGTACTTGGTGCAGCTGGAGCTTAGCAGCAAAACAATAATAACAGGAAAATGAATAAAACAAGGGGAAGGGTCTAAGATTACCAGGAACCCATTATCGATATGAAAAAGGTCTGAGACTTCTAGGAACACTTCGTTGATTTGTACAAAGTCAAAATTTGATTTACTTCATGCTGCTAAAAAATTAAGCATAACAAATTGATGCTGCTAAAACATTAAACATAACAAATTTCAAAGGTATTTTATTGTGAGTGATCAATTACCAAAACAACCCCACCAAATTTCAGAGGTGTTTTTTGTGTGTGATCAATTGCCAAAACAACCAAACAATATTGAATCTGGTATTATTAATCTGATAATAGTTCTGGTCCTGGTACTCATTGGGTGGCATACTTAATTACTCCACGTTGAATTATTTATTTTGATTCTTGTGGACTGGCTCCACCAAAAGAATTTTTAAATTACGTAAAAACAATAAACACTCAAGTCAGGTATTCAACATTACCAACAAAACAATAATGTGAAGTAATTTCTGTACTCGACGGTGTGTCATCATCAACATTACCACCTCATAAAGTCGTGCACGATTATACAAGCAGACGCATCGTTTTAAACAGATCTTAAAGTATAATGGTTGATATTTACGGAAGAACTTCATCTAAACAAAAACAAAAAACTAACGGAATAACTCATGAAAATATAGTTAAACAGATTAGTGATGAAATATCTGAATAATTAAATCTTGCAAATGTAGATCCAAACGAAGTGGTTGTATTTCAAGATAAGCAAGGAAAATTAAAGCAAGCAATCTTTCGTTGAAAGATATTATCGTTAAAATTAATGGAGTAACTTAAAATAGAATAGCTGTGTTTGATAATAATGGAAAAATTAAACCTGGTGTTATTATGTCAACATTAGATAATTTTCGTGGACGAGTACAACAATCCGGTGATACAATGACTGGTTCTCTCAGTACTAATACTAAAATTACTGATCTTGGAGAACCAGAATCAGACAATGACGCTGTATCTAAGAAATACGTCCTTCCAGTGATGAACTCGTTAGTTTCAGTTAATAATGAAATGACCTCATTTCAAACTAATTATTCTAATCATGTACAATTGTTTATGAGTTTTCGTAGAAACATAAATAGATCATTTAATGAATTTTTTGGAAGTCCACCAACCATCGTTATTAAACTCTCCGACATAAAACAATATCATCGACAGTGTAGTATATACAGTAGTGTCTGGACATGCATTATGGTCACCACTTAATAAATCTAACAAACATCGCGCTGAGCTTACTGGTATATCCAGGCTCTCGGTACTTGGCGTTGCAACATTTACAATATCTACCACAATTTCACGGCGTTATCCACTTCTGACTCCGTCAGGTGGATCTCCAGGATATATGTTAGTGATGTTGGAGCAAAACGACAAAGAAACATTTACTGTAGAACCGTGGAACCCGAGCAAAAACAACTCGGCTTCATTTATTATTAATGTCTTGAAATAGTCGCCAAATTCCCACCTAATTAAAATAAAATGAACATTTCAATCAACGTGCAACGTACAGCGCAACATTACAGATATAATCAAGTACATGAATGGCAAAAAAAACCTAAAAAATATCGTTGACGAATCTACGGTAAAAATAAACAAATATCTCAGACGTGTAGTTATTGTTGACATAATTGTTTATTCAGTGTCTGCTTTTATCGCTGGAACCGTTGTATGATTATCACCAATAACAACATCGCTAGTGATGGCACCAGCAGTTGTACCAATTTGTGTTTCAGATGCAGCAACAATTGCTGGTCTTCTTAATATCATCGCAGAAAATATTCACTTGTACAAACACAAAATTACATGATTATATAATAAAATTACATACAGCGACACTAGCATACTCCAAATTATCCTTGTTATTATCATCAGGCCTTAGTGATGGAAAAATATAAGATTCTGAGTTCACAGAGATGATCAAAATCTACAAAGTAGCAATGACTGTGATAGAATCCGCGCCTGATTTAAATAATAATAATAATAATAATAATAATAATAATAATAATAATAATAATAATAATAAGAAGAAGAAGAAGAAGAAGAAGAACAAGAAGAACAAGAAGAACAAGAAGAAGAACAAGAAGAAAGAAGAAGACGAAGAAGAAGAAGAATGTTAATGCCGAAAGAATTACTTCAACAGATTGTCGTTAATACAACTCCGTCGGAAACAACGATGATATCAACTAATCCTGAATTTAATGGTAACTTTCCAACTGCAATTCCAGCGAAAAAAATAGCACTATCACAACTATGAGAATGTTGCAGCTGGCCAAATATTACATTAAAATTATTCCGTGGATTGACAGTAAATAATTCACTTGTATTTTCAAATAAAAATAAAAATGATGGAACTCCCGATTGGCAAGTTGTCAGAATTCCCACAGCTAGTTATCAAATCGAACAAATCAACGATGCATTCCAGCGCAGAAATGAATCAAAAATAGTTATCACCATTCACGAACCAACTTTATCAGCTGCGATAGAAATATGTTCAACATATGATGTTGTAGATTTTTATCAATCATCGATCCGATCTGTTTTAGAATATAAAAAACCACCAGAACCAAACTTAACTGAATTCGTCACAAATGAAAAAATATTATAACAATTCCAAAATATCGAGAAGAAGAATCTCCATTACACTCTGATCTTGAACATTTCTATTTTTCTAGGATAGTCAGATCGGTAGGAGGATTTTATGCTGTTAATGAATAAATATTCAAATCATTAACTAATAAAATTAGAAATGATTATATAATATGTCTGCATCATTAGTAAATCTATTTAAAATTATATTCAGGAGTGTCCTAATGACGATGTAAAAAAGAAACTCATTGAAACAATACATCATTTAACTTTAGTTATATCAGACCTTGACTATATTAATCGAACAAGTATTGAGCATATAACTAATGCAGAGATTGCACTGCAACAATATAATAGAAATGAAACTTATAAAGAAATATTTTTCGATTATTACTGAAGCAGAATTACCAACGTTTGCAATACCAGGATATGAAACAGAAGGACTAAAAAGAAAACTCATCATTATCAATGAATATTTTCCACAAATTCTTGAGTCATGGAAATAAAAACACCTCCACCATCAATAATTCTAAGACATTACACCAGAAATTGTAAATATAATTTCAACAATCGCAGTGAATCTTGTATGTGATGTAATTGATGGCAGCTATTAAATAGATCTTGACAAATCTTGTCAGGCCCAGGAAGGACATATTTTATATACATTTACACCTCAAGTACCTCCTGATATTTGATCGTACAAGAGCCTATTAATCATGTTTATTATGTTGTCATAATCCGTTATTATCAAGAATAAATTTCAAACTTACTGACCAGAGCTAACACTTATTGATTTAAGAAATGAAAATCTGAATATAAAGTTCTACGCAAAATGTTAAAAAAGATACAAGGTAAATATTTGTTTCTATTGATTCTTGCCATGACAGGAACCCTAGTTGCCATAAATTTCATTTGTATTACTTTAATTTTCAAAATCCACTTTACTACTTGCACTTTGACTTTCATTAATAACTTTGTCATTGTTATCTGACATACTTTTTTTCAACTGCCTCAAGAGCATGTTAGTAATTTGTTTCTTCTCACATTCGTCAGCTAATTCTGATCTAATTTTCTCGATCGCGTGTGAGAGAGATAAAAAATTTTAAACTTCTGTATCTTTAACAATAACCAAAGATTGGAACATACACTGTTGGGTTTGCTTTATAAATCTGTATTCTGCGGGTACTTTATATCTATCTTAGAATTTTTGTGCTTGCAAAGATTCAAACTCACAAATAATTTTTTTTGGATCAAGCTGATTTTTTATGCAGTCATGTTTTAAATTTTTAATTGTAGAAAAAATATCATTAGTGTCTTCGTAATTCATTATAAAATATATATCTACATATGTATTGTATTAAGCTATTTACAGTTTATAAAGTAGCATATTTACAGCATTGTATATTAAGCTATATGCAATCTTAATTTTAATACATATATTAGCATATTCACAGCATTGTATTAAGCTTTTTGCAGCACTATATACAATCTTAGTTCTAAGGACGGCAAAAATATAATCATAATTATAGTAGCATATTTACAGTATTGTATTAAACTATTTACAGCAGATTATATACAGTCTTAATTCTAAGGACGGCACAATACGTGGTGACATGGTGGGGAGGGTGTTTTATTTTTCTGTTGAAGTTTGTGCATGGGGTGGACCCCCACTTTTGTAAAGAAAAATTTCAAATTATCGCCTCCGTCGACAGTTGTCAGTCAGTCGCCGGACCTCCTTGAGTATGAGAATCCAACACTCTAGCATTGTACCACTGTACACATCTTACAGATACATGTTTCAGAAATTATTATAAAGTTACCTTTGCTGGATTTATAAGTCGAAGTAATGTTATTTTATCAGACGGAACTAAATTAGGTACAATTGTGAGTTATATTGATGGGGAGTCACCGCAGTTTAGTCATTAGTCTTCAATGCTTGCATACGTTTCGATAAATCTATTATCGATGATAGAGCTTCTGAGTTTGCTGTTAGAGTCGCTACGGATTCACTTTATATCAATAAAAAATACAGGATTGCAAAAACATCTACATATCAGCACGTATGCATCATGGGGCGAATGGAGAATAAAACAAGAAAATAAATTTGATTATTCTGAATCCGCCGACGTTGGAATTAAGAATATATATTACCGAAAAAAATTAAATATCAAAATTTTCATCAGCACCATTGTTATATGATCCTGTAGCTAGACATAAAACAGTTTATCTCAATGGGCCTGGAGGTTGTGCGAAAACAACTCGTGTGATTACATTATTCTTGAACTGTTGTTCAGAAATAGTTGTAATAACACCGACCCACAGACTCGCAAGAGAAATGAGAGAGAAAAAATATTAGCTCATGCACTTATCACAATTTTTTTCGATGGAAGGAGACAAATGGACTCCTGAACGAATAGGAGAGAAATTTATTCCAAGGATTATTGTTTGGGATGAAATATGCACCGTCTAATTAGAAACGTTACAAATATTTCTTGATTGCTGTAATAATGTGTGGCGATCATCGTCAACCACCATCTTTTGTTGGATTGTCTGCGCATTAATAGCTGAGATTTTTTTTCTCGATTATTATGAAGAAATAACTGATGATTACCTAGCACTTGATCCAGAATTAAGAGAGTTTAGGAAATTAATCTAGCTAGAATATTTTCTCGAGGCAGGCATACACATACGGATGTAATTTATGTTATTCAGCGATACACACCAATACCAAAAGTGATCAAAGATAACTGCAATAGTTTAGTTGTGTTTAATGGAGTTGATACACTTACTGTGCTAAATGTTCATCAGACTTGGTGTAGTGGGGACAGGGACATGATTAAGTTCAAAACATTCTTTTCATAAGCAACATCTACTCCACACGGATTTATAACAATGAATTTACATGATCCTCGATCGCGATATCGTATAGGTCTTGATAAAATATTTGGCTGAGAGACTGATATAATAATGATTCAATTACTGCAGCAGAGAGGGTGCGACCACAAATAAGTGTCACTACAGGTAAACACAATTTTTTGAAAAACACGAACGACAAAGATAAAGTAACCCACGGAAAGTTGACGTTATTGATCTTATTTCTTTCGGGGTTTTTTAGTGTGAGGTTTTATTTTCATAAATGGACTTTAAAGCAAGTGGTCTGTTCTCCATCTCTGCTGCTAGTGTATTATATTTGCAAAACCGTCTATTCAGTTTTAATTTGTTTCCGGTCAGTCTGATTTGTCATGAGCGCTCGGTGGTAAAATGAAAATTATAAAATATATTGATCTGTGCTGATATAATTGATCTGTTCGATCTTGTGAATGTCAGTTTCAGTAAGTAATTTGATACCAAAGACGATCAATGCGAATGTTCAGTAACTTTCCATTATCTGGACTCGATCACATGAATAGGCAATTTCGGAATAAACTGGGTCATAAAATCTGTCATTTGTGGTATGATGTGAAATATAATCGTAACAGAAGGTGTATATACGGAGAGAACGGAGCAATCCGATTCGTTCCATTTTGGAGTCATCCTCATTTTTTGTGTTCCGATTGTAAGTCTGCAGACGTGTTTTATGTTGTACTTAGATATTATTCGATAGGAAAAACATTTGTTTGGATTCTTCAGTGGAAATAGAAAAATGCTAATTATTTTGACTTTATTATTATTGTGGAACAATTGTGAATTATTCAAAGGAATAATGCACAACGCCATATTGATAACGTCACTGTTCTTGGCAGTTTTGAAATTTATGTAGAAGTTTTCATTGTTACGACCTTCACAAAACTTTATCAATATTTGTTTGGATTCTCTTCAACATACTGTTCTTTTCTCTGACAGTTTCGTTGATAATATTGAAAATGTAATTGTTATATATATATATATATATATATATATATATATATATATATATATATATATATATATATTGCCAGGAATTTTGATAATCATTTGTCTCACTTTTCCAAAAGGACAATAAAACTGCATTTTAGATCTTTGGATGGTACAAATCCTTTATAAAGGTCATATATGCATCAATATTTATTATCATAGATGAAACTAACGTTTCCTTCTTTGATGTAAATGTGAAAGAGTTTGAAACGTTCAAGACCTTGATTAACAACGGCTTTCGACAAAATCATTTCATGTGAAATTCCATAATATCACGGAAAAAGTCAGTTCAGGCTATGTAAAGAAATGACGAGCTGCTGAGTATTTTTCTTTTAGGTATCTTTCAGTACCTTCCACGATTTCAGAGACGTTTTACAACTCGTACATTTTCGGTAACCAAGCATTAACAGTGCGTGTAAAGATTCCAGTTTTGTTTCTCCTTCCAGTGGAGACTGATACAGAAGAGGCGAGAAGGGCTATATCAACATACGCTAAGGATAATAAGTTGACGACAGTCTCTCCCTCAGACAGCTCAGCATAAAGCTACAGCATACAGCGTAAAGCTACAGCATACAGCGTAAAGCTACAGCATACAATCAAACTGAGCCACTTCACATTTCTCCATTCTCTGCCTATTGCTAAACAACTTCTCGACACCAACATGTCCAAATTCGGAAGCAAATAGAACTCGTGGTGGTTTGACTAAACGTGTTTAATTACATGTAACAATGTGATGTAAATTTGGATGGTGTCACATCGACATGTGAAGAATCGCCTTTGATACGTACTGTACGTACTGGTCTCCAATCAAAGCAAATGTCTCGAACATCATACCGGCAAATTCATCAACTGAAACTTTCGTGTGTTCCTTTATTGTATCGGGAACAGACTTGAAATGAATCACGAATAAATCGTCTTTGTCTGGCGAATGTTCCTTCTTCTCACTTGCAGCTCGAGTATCACATATTTTCTTTATCAACTTGAGAAGAGCTCTTTTCACACATTGCAATTGGTGGATGATTGTTCCATCTGGCTTTAAAATTGACTGGCAAGAACACATGGAAGTGTGTATGTGTGTGTGTGTGTGTGTGTGTGTGTGTGATTTGGATTGTTTAACGTAGCTTTAACAGTCATATCGCTAAGATGTTTACAGTGTGGCAGTTTATAGTGATGTCTAGAAATGAAGCATCGTGCCGCAGACACTAGCATGATGTTCCACCCAGTCACATTATCCTGACACCAGGCTGACCAGTCATCGTCTTCGTTTTCCTTGTTTTCTCCTCTCTTTTCCCTCGCAAACTCTTTCTTGATCCATTTTTGATGCCCCTTTAGTCTTGACTGTTGATCCTTTCGAACTTTGTATTCTGTTAATGAGATGTTTGTGTCCGTTTATCGATTCAATATTAGGACAATCACTAGTCATACCAAAATATACTCTCTCTAACTGTGTATCTGTGAAGACTCAATTTTCCTATCTCTTCTGTGGCTGACTCTTACTGCTGCACCTCTGAATTCATTTTTGAATGGGGTGAAAACCTAATGACATTCCTTTCTTGGATGTATCAGACCATCTCTTCTTACAGTACGTTTATAATCATTATCATGGGCCTCTATCCCCATGCATATCTTAGATCATGGGTCGGCAACCTATTTTACATAGCGTGCCACTTTTTGCCGAATTAATTACAAAATGAACGAGCGCGTGCCACCAGTAAGAGAGTCCCACTGTTAAAATCGAGATTTTTGGCTGCCCTTTGCGTGCCACACAAAACCTCTTGACATGCCATCTTATGGCACGCGTGCCGTAGGTTGCCGACCCCAGTTTTAGATGCTGTCTCCTCGTCGCTTGTAACACGTTTTCCTGAGATGAAAAACATGATCACTGTGTACACTTCTTCTTTGCTCGTCTAATGTTGACAAATATATCATTACATTTTATAGTGTGGCAAACGGTTGATTACATGTCTTTGCGTGTATGTGGTAAATCTCTCGGGCAGTATCTAATTCACATATAAAAATATTATCATTATAGGATGTACAGACTAGAGCATGAATAATTTGAACGTGATTTGAATTGTATTTTTCTATCAAAAGCCGCGTGCATGATCTAGCATGACTGGAAACCCCGAATAGCAGTAAAGTCTTCACATGACATGTATTTGGTTTTCATCATCCTTTGAATCCATTGGTTTTGCACTTTTCGCCTTTAATTGGTCGTACACTATATATTTTTGTTATAATACCCAACTACTGGGAAAGCCAATTATCCAATTAGGGCCAGTATAAATTAATGGTCTGTAGTATTTACCTATGGAGTAACTACTTGTAAAATGGTTAATGGGTACCTATGGCGTAACTACTTGTAAAATGGGATATGTGTACGTTTGGAGTAACTAGGTGTAAAATGGGATATGAATACCTATGGAGTAACTACTTATAAAATGGGATATGGGTACCTATGGATTAACTACTTGTAAAATGGGATATGGGTACCTATGGTGTAACTACTTGTAAAATGGGATATGGGTTCCTATGGATAAACTACTTGTAAAATGGGATATGGGTACCTATGGATAAACTACTTGTAAAATGGGATATGGCTACCTATGGAGTAACTACTTGTAAAATGGGATATGTGTACCTTTGGAGTAACTACTTGTAAAATAAATTGGATATGGGTACCAAAACTATCATTAAAATAAATAGCTTCACATCATTATTCTGTTTTTTATTTCATAATATGATATTTAAATAGGTCAGTGGAGAAAAATGATCTCGCCACAATGACGATATCATTTTCATCGCCACAGTGGCAACAGCATAATTGAAACTACTTTCTTTTTCTATTTAGGAGGTATTCTGCCCTTGTTTATGTTAATACGACCTGTATTTTAATATTTAGGCTTATTCTGACCTGTATTTTAATATTTAGGCGCTTTTTTGACCTGTATTTTAATATTTAGGCTTATTTTAGTTTTTCTTCTTCTTTTCATTGTCTCTCCCCCTTCCTCCCCCCCCCCCGCTCTCTCTCTCTCTCTCTCTCTCTCCACCAGAATGAATAGACCTTAAAATGTGTCACGTTTGTTGCCTCATTATTATTCCTGTTTATATTCAATAAAAAGGCGCCATCAAGAATGCGTAAAATTGAACATCAAACCACAGAAAGCATGAAACATATGTCCACTCTTCTATAAATAGTTTTCAGTATGAATTATGCAAATTGTCAGTGGCTGAACTTACACGACCTGTTGCTATTCGATATTCTGTCAACCGTACAGTATCGTAGACTTGTTGCAATCAGCTACAGACGATACACATTTTTGAAACAAATCTCTTGATTACATGTGGTATTAACAATGCTCCTACCTGAAAACGATGTCAGGCATTGGTTAGAGTCGATTATAAACCGAAAATAGCGATAATATAAATTTGGTTGCAGCGTCATTACCGATATAAGCTTGCGAGTCCACAATATTCACGTCTGAATGCAGATATGATAAAACTAGTTACCAAAATCATTGCAGTGAACTCACAATCATTCAATTATGTTCTTTAATGATGTTACAATCTGAGGTGTGTTCGAGAGTATTGTTGTGTGTCTCGATTCCTGTCTCAATACCTTTCGCTCAGTATGATTTGTTTGATTTTATTATGTGGTGATAGTTTGAATATGGAGTGATCACTTTTATGTCTTTTGTTTGACCATGTTTCTTCCTTCATTTTTTTCCAATTCATATGTAACCTAGTCACCTAATATCACACGATTTAGAAAATTCCATCTGTACGATTAAGCAGCAAACGGGGACTAGGCTGTAGCTATGTACGATTAGGTTACAAAGGGGGACTAGGCTGTAGGGCACTTCCGATCAGTATTAAGATGTCCTCAAAATGGCAACCTCAATACACCTGGCACTTCTCCACTATCGTATGTAAATAGCTGACATTATTACATTTGGCTTTCCGTACAACATATTCGGCGGAAATGAAGGACAATATCATTTTTCAGTGCAGTAAACCTAAATAAACGAATACACGTGAAAACCTACGACTACGTTTTAAATACTTTGGAGATCATTTAACAAAAATAATACTGCAATGTATGATAATACTTGCGGAAGACCTCCGTATTACGTCTGTAGTGAATGGGGATACCATAGGGACAAGGCGACTTCGATGTTAAAATTTGCGTATTTTCAATATAGGGACAACATTTATAGGGACAGTGGGAATTAGTATTTTGACAAGGTCTTTGTACTATAGGGACAAAAGGTATAAAGGAGTTGGACTGTATAGGGACAATATGAATAGAACAGGGGTGACGTCACGGTACTGGACACTGGCAACAATGTTGCAAGTGGCTGACCTCAATCGGGCAGAACAGTGTGGCAAGGGGTTGACCTGAATACGCGTTACTCTAGGGACAAATAGAGACATAGACATAGAAACGTGGTTAGAGACAGGGTCAGAGACATACACAAGGGCATATACATATCACACAAACATAGATTTATGGACATAAATCTATCACACGAAAAATCTACTAAAGCATTTTATAGGCAAGAGAGAATAATATCTTTTCGAGGCAATGGAATGGCACTGAAAAGGACCTTTATATGTTTTGTTAACGCCATTCAGTTAACATAGAGAGCATCGCACGGATCTTCTTCTCTTCCTCAAACTTCGTCTGACCTCTTAATCGTAGATTAAGACTCTCTTCAGATAGCCTGGTTTCTCCACATAGATCCTTCGTTTCAAAAGGGCTGTCTCTATGAAATGGGTAATTGCCCATGATGCTCGAATATACAGATAGGAGGGTATACGATTCTACGTTAGTCCACATCTTGTAACAAGAACAGGTGAATGGAATGAGGTGAACCACGGATACTTATAGTGGAAGAGCGGACTGAATTCTTTCACCAATCCTAACACGCGTTACAAAATTCAGTCACGATGTGGAGTCTGTCTTTCAATCCGAAGATATTTGCCTGTAACATCACATTCCCAATGCAGGTGCGCTAGCGTCTGTGCGCAGTGAATCCATGCGACAGGGTTAGAAGATGGCGGAAGCTAAGAAGACAATGATTTGGGGTGCACCGGCCGTGGAGACGAGAAGTGATGGCTTAGCAGCGGCTAATAAAACAACCACAATCCTACTTCTAGAAGAGAACGATTTTAATTGGGATTTAGCGGATTTTATCTCTTCACAAGAATGTGTTCATGTACCTGCACCTTCGCAGATTTCTCCTTCCTTACCGTACGTCGAAGATTTTAAACAGGGTCAGAAAGAAGAATTGGAGAATGTTTTGCAACAACAGAAAGAAGTAGAACAAACCTTTCTCATTTAACAGCAACAGCGAGAAGAAAAAGAGGCAAAAAGAAAACGGCAGCAAAGAGAATTAGAGAAGAATCAATGCATATGAATGAATTAGGACAGTGAAAGTCAAAAGGTAACGGTACTCTTAGACATTTTGGCAGAGTTAAGGAGTCTGAAAGAAATGTATCAGACTTCTTTAATACGACCCAAGAGAAAAAAGGCCTTCCCGAGCCAAACCGGCCAACCCTGTCCACACAACTACTACGCCTGAAATACCCAACCTATTGATTTCTACCACATATCGACATGAGCAGGTCCATAGGTAGGCCATAGTCGTGGCAAAAGTATAAGGCTGTTAAAGCTGATTACTTCCCTTTCCTGATTATTGTTTTTAAAAAAACAATCACCCAACGGTCCTTTTCAGGACCACCCATCTCTCTCGAAAAGAGACTACTCATTATTTGCCAAAATTAATTAAAACCCTTTCTTCCCATGATGTATGTGTGTGAGTGCGTGAGTGTAGGTTCTTATTATGATTATAAAAAATTAAAACCAAGAGACACTTACGTTTTTCTTTCTGTTGTATTTTCTTTAAAAATTACAATCCAATTTCACAACACAATGCTTAGAAAAGTTCATAGACTTCTTTTGTCTTTTCACTCTCTCTTTTCTTTTGAATTTCTTCACTATTACCGATATTTCATCTTCTTCCTCACTTTCTTCTCATCTTCTTTTCTTCTCTTTTTGAACGTGTCTGGTTTCTACCTTTTCGGAGGGTACGTCTTCTTCATGTTAAGAATCCCTCTTTGCCGCCTGCTGCTGCTGTTTCTTAGGGCAGTCTGAAGACTAATGTCCTTTTTCTTGTCAATGATAAAGGGTATCTTGACCTTTGTCTCTTTTGACACTTGACACTTGTCCTGCTTTGACGGTTTGGAAATTCTAAAGACCAATGGCCTTTCTTCTGACAGATATAGCTAGTATCTTTACTTCTACCTCGAAAGAAGGGGGAGTAGTCCGTCCTCTTCTTTGAAGAAAACCTTCGTATGACGCCTTGCAAAGCTCTGATACGGAGTTCTATCTGTATTGGCTCTTCCATCATTCTGGTGGGATTGATAATGAAATGATTTTGATGATGATATGAGTGGGCTAGAAACCAGACCCAGAAAGTCAAGGTCAAAACAAAGTCCACCACCAGCAACCCCTGAAAACTACTACCACATTCGAGAGACGGACAAACGCTCCTCTTGAAAATTTAAAACCACGGTGAAGTTTAACGGTTTCAAGTCCGACTCACCGTCAGAGGAGGCAGAGGGGTTCATAACCGATTTGTGTGATTCTTTGTTAACCACACTGAAACGGCAATGTCGAGCCAACGAAGACGATCGCTTGACACTTTCCATTTATCACTACAGTCTTAAGTCCGCCGTTTGGATCGAGTTTAGCAGGCCATCATAACTGACACCTTCCAAAGTCATCGATAAGATTCAACACGTTCAGCATTCCAACGACAAGTTTCACATCACCGATGGAAAAGCGACACTGTACATGGCCCATGTTTCTCTTCCAAAAGGGACCGGACCCAAACAGATGTTATTGCTGGACGACCTTCACAGAACCAAACACACCTCGTCCGAATTAACAACCCTCAAGACAAGATGTGTTTATTCGGTGCGATCGTGGTGGGACGAACGTATGGCAGAATGGAAAAGAGCTTGGGAAACTATTTGAAAATCGAACCAAGCCAAATAACAAAGAGAAACAGAACTCCTGTTACAGCAAGCGGGGCTATCCAAAGACACTGCCTGTGGCATTCATGAAAGGGAAAAATTGCAAAACGTCTTAGATACACGCTACACCTTGAAAGTACACCTTTAAGAAGTGCGCGGACCACTGTTGTTTCGAGGCGAAAATTTCAAAGACGAAAAGTACATTCACGTCTATCATCACGATGAACATTTTGATGATATTACTAGTATCACCGGACTCCTGGGACACGGTTATTATTGTGAGAAATAATCTATGGGTTTAATAATCGGGAGCAACACAAGCATTGTGGATCGAAATGTGAGGGATGTTTGGCCTCTCAACCGTGTTTTGACGAAGGACAAGAACGAGTACATTGCCTTGCCTGTCAGCGAAGTTTTGTCAGCCTTACCTGTTACCAACAACATCTGAAGACACAAGATACACACTGGAAAAGTGCTTGTCAACTCCTGACATTGGGCCAGTACGCAATCCTAATTTCTGCGTGGCTCATCGAGCGTGCAAGAAGTGCATCCGAGAACCGATCTTTTGTCATTGCCCCCACTGTAGCAAGATTCCGGGAGGACATGAAAAAATCTTTCGGGGACCTAACACGATGGCCTATTTTGGCTAATGGATCTTAGACAATATCAACGATACGTGGAGCCAAGAAGACATCGAACGTTATGGAGATTACCATCACTATGCCACGGTGATGGCTCAGAATTTCTCGAGATACGTTGGGCAATTTTTCTGATGTACTATACGGAACGAAGCACCGCACGTCCTAAACTAACTGGCCAAAGGTTATTTTCCGCACTTTTTCAATGCCGAAGCCAATAAACTCTTCGTTTTAACCCATTTGCCTGATGCTCACTACTACGACTCCGACAACATGCGAACCGAACAACGAGAAGATTTCTACGCTTGGTGCCACACTTACGTTTCGGACCTATTCGACTTTCAGGAAGAAATGTTAAAGATATGATGTGGACATTTAACGACGATGGTGAGGAAAATTTCGAGAATTCTTGATGGAGCACGGAGGGATCGATGCTTTTATGAAAGCCTGCACCATCCTGAAAGCGTGTTCCTTAGTGTACCGCCAACGATTCATGCCCGAGATTACCATGGCATTCATCCATCCTAAAACGACCAATTTTGCCAAACGTCAATACTCAATCAAAGCTCTATGCTGGCTACATTACTTGTGTGACAAGGAAGATAAATGGATCCAACACGTCGGAAACGGAGGAGGTGAAAATATCATTGGAACGTATTCGGTGGATGGTTAGGGCTCAGAAAACCCTTAGATCGTGTACGAGTTTAACGGTTGCGTATTTCACGGATGTCCCATCTGCTACACTCAACGGTACACTCAAAATCAGTTTTTTTACTACGTTTCATGGAAGACTTGTACGAGGGCCCTTGTCAGCGATCCCTAAAGTTAGAACAACAAGGATACAAAGCAGTGGAAATGTGGGAACACCAGTACCATCACCGTTTGAATACCGATCCCGAGTTTAAATGTATCGTCGAAAGTTACAAGTTGGTGGACCCTGTAAATCCACGGGACAGTTTGTATAGACGACGGACGAATGCCACCTGTTTTCGGTACGTAGCCGATGAGGAGAAAGGAGAAGAAATAAAATGCCTAGAAGTGTGTTCGCTGTATCCGTACGTGTGCAAATATTGTCACTTTTCCGCAGGCAACCACAATTGCTGACGAAATACATTGACCTGAACAACATTCGACAATACGAAGGATTGATTAAATGTAAAGTCTTGCCTCCCACGGCCTTGTACCATCCTGTTTTACCGCACCATTGCCAAGGAAAAACTGATGTTTCCTTTGTGCCGTACCTGTGCCGAAACTTGCAACCAAGACCAACATTGTTGGCACAACCAGGAAGAACGTGCCTTGACAGGAACGTGGGTCAGCGTGGAACTGTTCAAAGCTCTGGATCTGGGATACCAATTGTTAGAAGTGTACAAAAGTTACATCTTTCGCAGGACAAAATAGTACCACAAGAGCGACGAGAATCAGAAAGGCATTTTCGCAGACTCCGTGGATGCCTTTCTGACACTGAAACAAGAAGCCACCGGATATACTTCGTGGTGCCACACTCCCGAAGACCAAGATAAATTCAAAGAGACGTACTTCGTCAGAAAGGTTTCATTTTAGACTACACAGAGAAAAACGAAGGAAGGCGTTCGTCTGCCAAAGTGATGTTGAATTGTTTGTGGGGGGAAAGGGTACAACGACCGTGTTTACCCAAGACGGAGTATTTGACAAAACTTTCCCCCTACTTCCAGATGATTCACGACACAACCAAATACATGAAATACCAGGACGTCCTTCGTGAAGACTTGATAATGTCAATTACGAAGAAGAACTGGACTTTGTACAGGACGACGAATTTGGAAATTAAATGAAGCTTTAAACTTGAGCGAAGCTTTAGAACTGGTAGGAGATCGTGTGCTGTATTTTGACACGGACAGGTGCAGGTACATTAATCAGCGTGATCACCGTGACCTTGACATCGAAGGTGACCGTTTAGGAGCCTAGACTGACGAGCACCCCGATGACAAGATTCTAAGTTTTGCAAGTGGCGATCCAAAATTTACGGCTACAAATACCGGGACAAACAAGAAGTGAACACCGAGTGTACAGTGAAAGGATTGACTCTCAATTATCGCACCAGTCAAGTGGTGAACTTTCGGTTATTGAAAGAAGCCTTGCAGTGTGGTGAGGATCAACATTTTAATGTGCCCACCTATGATCTGTACAAGAATATACGTTTATCCACACACCAAATCGTCAGTCGACCTTTGGAAAAACTGTATCAAATCGTGTACTATACGTGAGTACGGCTTCGTAACCACTTCACTTTACCGAACGGACACGTCGATATTGGTCAGCATATAAAACATGAAAACGTCCAAGACCAATAGTTCATTGTGGCTACCATTGCCAAGCGAGGAAGATGAATCCTTTTAAACAGACACAATTCGAGTTCGGTGATTCTCAAGTGGAGTGCCATGCTGTGCCTTGTGATCACAGGTATGCCGTACGCTTGACCTCAGCAAATTAGTACCACATCATGAGAACTTTGCTATGACTGCTACTACTACACCTACCACGGAAAGTAATGCTGACATGCTATCATCATCAACGGGAAACGATGCGGCTATCATCCTACGGATGTCTTCCATACCTGAGCAAACTACTGCGGGTTTCAACGTACCCTCATCGAAATGAGCCTGTGAAAGAAGAATATTCGTTCTTTGCACGTTTGTCTGAATACTGCGACTTTGAAAGTCGTTTCCGAAATTTCCAACGAAAGTAGCCTAAATATATGGGAGGACCTACCCCCGCAGAACTAGCCAGAGCCGGATTTACCTACTTGGGAGAAGGTGATAAGGTCAAGCGCTCCAGTTGCGGTGTCACTTCACCAGTGGGAGCAGAAAGATTCAGCTTACATAGAACATGCTCAATGGTCTCCGCAATCTCACTACCGACCTTTAGTGGGACGACCTCAGTAATCTCTTGATGGATACTTTACAAGAGAACATGACTGTGGAGATGAGAGAACTCATTTACTGAGAGTTTGTCAAAATACTAGTCAAACGCAAAGAATAATTTCATTCATTACGTCACCAATATTTACACCATTGGTACTTGAATGATATAAGAGGACTGATTCTGATGAAAATGTTCCAATGGTCACACAGTGATGAACTAATCAATGACCAGTATGACTGGTTTGCTTCTGATTTTATTTACTACAAGGCAGACGTACTACAATGAATTCCAGATAAAGAGTTAGAGGGTTGTTACCACAATCTTTTACACAAATCAAACTTGGTTCAGAAGGACACTTCTGTACGGTCACTGATGTGCAAGTTAGTGACTAAATAATTAAGATTCGCCACTGGTGTACGATCAGCTCTGTGCAGAAAGAACACTTTTTCTCCGACAAAAGGTGATACAGAAGCTTGCTACCATGCCACGACCGTTATCATTAGCGATAAAACAATTGCCCTGGAAGGAAAAGCAATGACATTATTCAGACTGTGGAGGATTACCAACACTTTTCACGAGCACGGAGTCCAATAAGTATGGCCGTCGTGTGGTATGTGTTTAAGTGACTTCCTTTCTGGGATTTCATTTACCAGCCGATTACCTGTGGGCTCTCTACGATCTGCACCTCACAGTATCACCATAAACATGAGGCTGGCACCTTTTAATGTACACGAGAGATTCATTCTGTTAAAAGCCTTGCGATTTCATTTTGATACTTCTCTACCTCTACGGGAAAAAAAGATTCGTAAATTTTTAGTCACCGAAGATGTTTACGAAGATGTGTGTGTAGCTGTGTATTACACCCTCACTGGCACGATGTACGTGACTGGACAAGTATTGGTTTCGAGACTTGCAAAAAAGAAGCGTCAAACTATGCCAAAGATTTGTGATCATGATCTCCATCCTTCAGTGAAAAAAGTAACTTTTATACCTGTGTTAACCTCAGTGCCAGAAGAACCCGACACCAAGAAAAACCACCCGAATCAGGACAGGACTGTGATTGGCATGGACATCCCCTAAAGGACATTCCGGCAGGACACCTGTGTGACTGTGCGAAGTGGTGTAGAGACTCTAAGAACATTACCCAGGGTCCCTTGGACACAACACCTTAGTCACAAAAAATGTTGTAGAGTTACTTGTTTATATTCCACTTTGATCTGTTTGATGTGTATTTCAACAATGTAATTAACCATTTGGCTTTTATGTGTGTTTGTCTTTCGTGTTCAATTTTTAAAATGTTCTGAAAAATATATATATTCTCTCTTGCCTAAAACAATTTTCAGTCGATATTTTGTGTGATAGATTTATATCTATAAATCTATGTTTGTGTGATATGTCTATGTCTCTGTGCATGTCTCAGACCCTGTCGCTAACAACGTCCATATGTCTACGTCTCTATTTTTCCCTAAGGTAACGCGTATTGAGGTCAACCACCTGCAACATTGTTATCATTGTCCGACCCTGTTAAATTCCTTTTGTCCTGTACAGTCCCACTTCTTTCATACATTTTGTCCCTATAGTACAAAGACCCTGTCTGTAATGCTAATTCCCACTGTCCCTATAAATCTTGTTCCTATAGTGAAAACACCCAAATTTAACATTGAAGTCCCATTGTCTCTATGGTATCCCCATTCACTACTTGTGTCATTTAATATGCTACCTTGGCTAGCAAGAACAATAACTCTTCCGGTCATGTGGGTACGTAATAAATGCAAACTATGGCAATATGCGGCATAAATTGAATTAAAAAGACACAAAACTTTATTTTATGACAACGCGGACATTTATACCAAGGATATCGTTCTAAATGTATTGAGATGGAAGAGGACATTTCTTGAATTGGTCCCTGTCAAATTTCTTAACTTAAGGATATCGTGTGACTTTTTCAGCTATTATTGTTGAATAATTAAAGACACGGATATATTTATGAGCTAGGTGTTTCGGGCTTGTCTTGTTCTTGAAACTGATGTCAGGCATGTACACCTTCCATATTTAGTGTGCAGTATGTAGATAGTGAAATACCAATAGCCGGTTAGGAAGAAAAGCTGGCCTCCCATGGCAGTAAACACGTGAGTTCGGGGCAAGTAGAATATCTGAAAAACGGCTTGGAAGTCAACTTTTTTCAATTACATCAACCTGTTTTGTACACACTCTTTTGCAGAATTATCATCTAGGAAAAGGGCATCACATGGTGTCAAAAATGACCTTCGGGCGTGAAAAAAATGCCAGTATAAATTTGGGATTAGGGTACATAAACTTCTTCTGCTATGAAGTGCCCTTGACTTCTCTGGTCAATTGGATAATATTCTTATGCTTTGTTTTAATACAGCTATCCAAAAAATATGGACATTTTTTTACCTTACTTGTGTAGTTTAGTTTTTACGACCTTTTATGCTAGGCCGGTGAATGCGGCAATTAAATTTGTGCATAAAAACTGTTCCCTGTCCCTAAAGAATTTTGGCACAATTTTAGGTGTGAAATGTATTGTTGAGGTTATATTTGGACTTTATATTTACAAATGCCAGGTAATATTTAGAGGCATTGGTAGGCTATTTTAATTTAAAATTGTCATGTTTAGTAAAGGCGAAAAGGAAGTAAAATTTAAAATATTCTGAGGAAAAGAAAACCAATTCATGGCATTTGTTGTGAATGTCAATCTATTCTGTATATTGACATTATAAAAATCAAACATTCGATCTGTACTATATCCCTTTATTAAAAAATAAAATAATTCTTGAGAACTCAATGCCAGTTTCTGCTCTTCTCTCTCGTTCTCACAGTTTGATACTATATATACAATAATACTGTGATGATTATGCACTATTAGTTTTGTGAGTAAGATATAATTTCAACTTGTGTATGACTCATCATTATGGTATTTCAAGCAAAAAGACACTAAAAGACCTCAGAAGTACCAGGAACAATAAAAAAGTAAATTTATTATTAAAGCTGAATGTTCGCAAACATTTCTATATTACCACATGCAAGAAATATGCAAATTTCAGCTTGATATAACCACGAGGTTAAAATTTAGACCAAAGACGAATATTAAAAGGGTGGACGATGCATGTGTTTGAATGCAAGCTGTGCATTTTTTTTAGATGATATCACGAACATGAGTTCATTTATTATTTCTACACACTTAAAGTTATCAACTACATTCCGCTTTTATATATTTTTTAATTCTGAAAAATCATCCCCTTTTGCTGAGTTAGGTAGGGGTATAACCGGTTCATCCATATTGTCTTCAGCTGATACACTTGTATCAGTCGTTCGACAAAAAAATATGCTTCATTCATATATTTGACTTATTGTTAGGATCGCAAGTGTAAATTGGAGGTATATATATATATTGACCTTGTATATGTGTCATTATATCATTTAATTGATTTAGCAGTGTATTTACCCATTTTCTAGTTAAGTTTTGTGTGACAAATATATGTGTTTTATAGTTATTAAACGTTTATGTTACAAAAACCTTTCTCCGGAGTATGCTGGGAAATATTTGAGGCTTTCTTTCTTCAATAAATCTGGAAATTGCTCTACTAACATTCTTTCTCTTCATAGAATTGTACATTGCCTGGTGTTCGTTCTTTAAAGATGTTTCTAAATGAGCCATATATCTTATCCCCTACTTCAGACTTCACCCTCTCAGCTTACACATATTTGGAGAAAATACTTATCCCTGTAAAAATATATTTATATACGTTATTACCCTTTTCATATTCCTGAAAATCAATAGTGTCTCACTAACAATGGGAATTCGTCATGACATACTTTTCCAAGCATTTTGTTTTCGCTTGTGTTGGCAGATTGTTGACGTCAAACACATTCCTTCAATTATCTGTATTTGATCTTCATTTTGTCTTTAGTTTTAAAATTGATCGCCACAATTGACTGTTGTTTGTTTATGCAGATGTACCTTCAGGTCATAGAATAAACACCTCAAGCGCTTTATTATTTATTTATTTTAAAATTACTGTCGCATTTTATATGAGCTTAAATGAATTTTTTTTAACGTTCTTAAAGAAGTCAAGGAAGTATTTTCTTTTGCAGTATTTTCGTAGCATAAAAACGATTTTGATATATGAAAGTAATTTTTCTTTTCTTCTAGTTTGGATGGGTAGAAGCACAGTGTTACATCGTTGTTTGGATAATCAAAGTATAAGAGAATGCACTTGTTAATGTTACAATATCTACCATTAAACATCTATTATTCTGTCTTTTAAGAAAACAAGGATTTCACATACTTTTCAAATGATTAGTATCTCTTTTCTTATCCCCAGTGGCCCAAGAAAACCAGATAAACTATAAAGTATGAAACACACAGCTCCCGTAGCCTGAGTGATTTCAGCGTCCGCCTCGGATGCGGAAGGTCGTAGGTTCGAACCCCGACCCAGTCATAGCAAATACTTATAAAAATGGTACCAGCAGCTGCCTCGCTTGGCGCTCAGCATTAAGCGGTTCATTTTAGGACTGGTCGCCTTGGTGTCAGGATAATGTGGCTGGGTAGGACACCATGGTACATGTCTGCAGCATGATGCCCCAGTGCCGGACATACTATAAATTGCCATACTGCACTTATCATAGCGACATAACTGGCAAATTGTTAAAGCTACGTAAAATTACAAATCACTTGTTCATCGTTTCTTTCCATAATTGCTTGGTTATTTTCTTCTTTTAAGCGTTTGCAATACCTCTTTAACGTCTTTATTCTCCGTTTCATATTTAATTATTGTGATTCTTGATGTCCTTGTTTACATTTGCACATTTTGTTCCACGTGCCTTTGGAGTTCCCTTCTTGCTATATAAACCACTGTAAATATCAGTACATTACCGTATTTACATTTAAATTTATCCTTGTCAATGATTTCTGCTATGTAAAAGAATGCCATAGAAAAGCCGTAATTACATTAGCGTTTCTATATATGCTCAGTCCTTACATCGTTTGTACTTAGTGCCGCATTTATACATTTTCTCTGTCTTGTTCTCATTGCATATGTCAGGTCATGTTATGGTTTAGTGTTTCAATAGTTTGATATTAAACTACTATAGTTCAGTTTCAAACGAAGGATCTACCTCTCATGATCTTTCAATTTTATGCCCCCATGTTTTGTTGTCTAAAATATTTTGAATTTGGCTGCAGATCAGTTTGAAAATAACTATCATTCCTGCTTCAGGTTTTATTTCCATGTGCCAACCCCCCCCCCCCATCCCCCCTCTCCCCCATGTAGGTTACTTGTTTGGTTAGAAATCAGAAACCATCATTCTACTTATGTGCACCACCGCTACAAAGGTGTCTCAGTTAAGGTTATAGTTTCAGTCTGGTGGTCTTACTCTATAATTCGCTGTCACTAATTTTGGTATTAACCCCCCCCCCCCCCCCCCCAAAGAAACCAAACAAACAAAAACAAGCGAACGGACGTCAGATCAATGTAATATTCAACTCCTGGAAATATACAGACCCTCTAAAAAAGATTAGCACGGACGTCAATTAAATGTTATATTTAACTCCTGGCAATACACAGAGCATCTCAAATAACAGATTCGCAGCCGTCAGCGCCGTCGTCCCAGTAGGGTCGTAAGGTGGGGAAACCTCAACCACATCTCCGCCCACAATGTTAAGACCACGGCATCCCCTGATGATCTCCAGGCCTTGGATTGTTGTTAGACCGCCTATTTCAGGTGTTCCTGTCCAGAAAGACTGAATTATTATTGAACTGTAAAATCGCTAGAGACAATACAGCCATGTTGTGCTATCCTTCTTACATGAATTAATATTGAAAATGTTATTTTGGATTGAAAATTTAGAAAGCTGTATAAAACGAATCAAGTTTATATACATAGTGTAAGTCCTTTATGTGCCATAGTATCAAATATAAACTCTCTGACAAGTTCTGAATGTAGATGAAATGTAATGTAATGTCTCACTCCTAACATTATATAGCATTGGTCAAAAACATTTTTGCAATTTCTTAAAGTTTTGACGATAGGTTGATGGAGTCTGCAGTTCTTGATTAAAACTTCACTGGATTAATTTACTAAATCTATTAAACAAAATATTCTACAATAATGTTAAAGTGGACAAAAATAGTTTGAAAATCTGACTACCTGTCAATTATTTTCCAAATTATACTAACGTCTCCAGCTAAATCCATTTGTTTCTTCTCTCCTCAAGTGGCAAACCCTTTTCACACACAGATACGGACATGAATATCTTTCACTCGAGAGAAATGCTTCGACGATAAAACTGCGAGCGGTATTTCCCATTAATTAAATGTCTCAAGAAGCTACGAACAACGAAGTTGTCCGAATAAAACTAACTCATTTTCTTCTTAAAAGTATTTTTATAACAAAATCTCAAAATAACATTTCACTCGACTATGGCAATTTTAATATTATTGCACAGTACGTTTTATTTGTCTTAGCTATCTTTGTCTGTAGCGAAGTCAAGCGGAACAATGTAGACATTGAATGATAAATGTACTCAGTTTTATCGTCATAACAATGTGCAGTGCATTAAAAAGTTTGGCAACTGAGATATAAAAAATGCGGATAATATGGCACATTCACTCATGTCCCTAACGTACATATGGGTATACTGCTTTATATATCACGGTTTGAATGTCTGAATATGGAAACTGCGCAACAAATACATTCTTCCTGATACAAAGATTATTACTTTCTTTGTTTTGTTCTATTTATAAATTGTATTGGTCAATGATAAAATAAACGTTTTCGAATGATTGCTAGAAGCACATCATATGCTTTCTTCAGTAACTGCCTTGATCAATATCTTGAGTCCTCGGACTTAATGTCTCCTATTTTTTGACATTCATATTTTCTACGCCGTTTTCAAATTAAATGTTTTCTGTTTCCATTTCCTTAAATACAGCCACCAAGTGTTACTTCTCTTTATTTCTTATCTTAAATACGTATCGAAATGATTCTTATGAAAACATGATCGATACAAGTTCAAGCGTGTATGTTGGAGAACTTATCAGAGGTTACATTATTGAATTACCTGTTCCTGGGGCATAAGCGGGTGAATTACCTGTTCCTGGGGCATAAGAGGGTAAATTACCTGTTCCTGGGGCATAAGCAGGATCAAGAGCATCAATGTCAAAGCTAATGTACACGGGCTTGTCTCTCATCATATTCCGTACCTCCTCCATTAGCGGAGTCAGGGACCTGTGCCAGCACTCCTCGACTGGGACAATACGAAAACCCTGAAAAAGAGTCATATTTACTCCGTACAGGTATATATTGTTTATTATATCGCCATTCTAACTGCAAGAATACTGTCCTCTCTCTCTCTCTCTCTCTCTCTCTACACCCACATATATTAAAATTATCTATAACATATAAGATAATGCTCTCTATTCGTATTTAAAAAACTATATTAGCATTATCAAGCTTTCTTCTGTAGAATACCGAGTTTCCTTTATATTTGGTGCATACATATATATATATATATATATATATATATATATATATATATATATATATATATATATATATATATATATATATATAATTTTTTTCTATAACTAAATGGGGTCATAACAATTAAAAGACAAATATGGTACGTATGCACCCCCATGGAAGGCTCTAATGTGGGTAAATCAGTGCAATGACTCAATGTTGAAGACGCACTCAAGTGTTCGCCAAATTTCATTTTCGGAAAAAGCGAGGACTTTAGTAACATTAACAGATCATTACGTCTAAAATCAAATTAAGTCTCGCTACATTTAAACCCAAAAGGACAGTTGTGTCTTATGAACTGGTATCGTGTATTTAGACTTTAGATAAAAGAAAGACTTTTTGTAAGGGAAGTTTTCTTTAAGCAGGTTTTATCTCCACATGGACAAGTTTAACTTTATATCTTTATATTCAACATTACTGAATGAAACCTGTAAATGATTACAAACGATGATAATTATCATATATGAGGCAATTAGGATTTCTAACATACCTCTAAAGTGTTTCCTATTAAACCAATGTAATCAATCAGGAATCTATCGGATAATCAATCGTATTAAACTACAGATCTAGAGTAGAGTTGATGGGCATATTCTCTTGACCTTTCGAATCGCAAATCAAAGTACAGCTTTCATATTTCATAACTTGGAAAACATAGTTCGAAACGTATCGTAAATAAATTTAACTCACTGTAAAAATAAAAGTAACGCTTTATCTGATAGGCCACTAAAATAGGCGGATTGATATAATTCAAAGGTCTCCTAGGGACGGGATATCTTGATTTGAATCATTACTTTGTAAGTATTGATACCGTGTCATACCATATGAATATAATGCCGACTATTGATACAGGTGTCATACCATATGAATATAATGCCGACTATTGATACAGGTGTCATACCATATGAATATAATGCCGACTATTGATACCGTGTCATACCATATGAATATAATGCCGACTATTGATACAGGTGTCATACCATACGAATATAATGCCGACTGTTGATACAGGTGTCATACCATATGAATATAATGCCAACTATTGATACAGGTGTCATACCATATGAATATAATGCCGACTGTTGATACAGGTGTCATACCATATGAAAAAATGCCGACTATTGACACAGGTGTCATACCATATGAATATAATGCCGACTATTGATGCAAGTGTCATACCAAATGAATATAATGCCGACTATTGATACAGGTGTCATACCATATGAATATAATGCCGACCTTAGCTCAAGAGCGCACTATCTATATGTATTGATGGATAATGTATCTATACGAAGGCTACTAATGAACAACAAGAGTAACTAAAACTATATATATATATATATATATATATATATATATATATATATATATATATATATATATATATATATATATATATATATAATGTTTTGTGTGTGTGTGTGTGTGTTAAAATCACAAATGGCTGGGCTTTATTAAGTCGTATGGAATGTAAAATACAATCTTTTGGGTAGCTGGCCGAGTAGCTAGTTTTCATTGAACCATAAATACATGAAAATATATATTTACATGTACCAGAACGTATCGTACAGTTCTGTGTTTTGACACTCCCTTGTTTAGACGCAGTGTAATAAACCCTCGGTTCTTTCAAAGATATTATGATCGCAATATTTCTTCACACCTGTGAACAATAACCCAGGTAAATAGAGAAAGTTGCAGTAAATACAGTTATTAAAACTTTTAAATTTAAACAGATATGCATGCTGTGAAAATTACTCCATATTTTTGTACAATCAGTAAAGTTTCACAAAAAAAATCTTACAAATTACCCTAACTGGGCACATGAACTTTCCCCCAGTTATAGCTATTCATTTACCTACAAAGTATGTGACATCAACATGATTGATGGCTTACAACTGCATCACTAAGCCTGTTCAGAATGGTATACTGGATTATAAGAGTTTTAGTTGGAGTTCTCATTATTTAATTTCAGATTTGGCTCATTATTATTACTTGTGCAAATCAAGTGTGTGTGTGTGTGTGTGTGTGTGTGTGTGTGTGTGTGTGTGTGATTTGGATTTTTAACGTAGCTTTAACAATATTTCAGTCATATCACTACAATGTCTGCAAATCAAGTAAAAAGAAACTCTCACCATATTTCTATATCAAATACAATGCAATCTGATTTTCTGTCTTTTTCCTTCATACTGGTAACAGTTTATGTCTGATGGTAAATTATCAATTTTACTTGAATGACTTTTTAATGTTTTATTTTTATTTCTCTTATTATCTTAATCTTTAAATGTAATTAATCTTTTTTTTAAATTTGTAAATAGTGTTTATAATAATTAACAACTGAAATAAAACCGTTCTAATATACCTTGATATCTTTTTTCCCGAATATGTACACTGTGAATGAAATAACTTAAGGAATACTGTAATAGGTTTGGAAGATTCAAACAGTAACTTAAAGTAGAACACTTTCCATTTACTCACATTGCCAATTATTTTAACAGTTCATACATTAAATAAAATATTTTAAACTTTCTAACAAAAACTGGTCTTATAATGCTGTCAGGATTCTTACAGTCAGACTATGACAAGAACACTGTCTCAAAGTAAAATGTTGCCACTGATCTTACGTACAATAGTGTCATGACGAGATTGGATTCATGGAGGATGCGTGACAGCACAAGACGTATCACTATTAACTTTCCGACAAGGGACCGACTGGTTGTAAGCATTCCAACAGCGTATGAAAGACGATATAATTGCCAATTTATATTCATGCTTTACTAAAGGAAATTAGTTTTTAAATGAAACAAATTTTACCAGTAGGAATGGAGTATATTTCTCAGTATGTAAAGAGAGGTGCCTAAGTGCGTAAAAAAATATGACTCGTTCTTTTAAACATTATAATTCTTTAATTAAAAGAACGCTTTTGCTAGCTAGACAAAACGTTGTTTAACAGATAAATAACAGTTGTGAGGCATATTCACAGCTAGACAGGATGTTGTGTAACAGCGAAGTAACAGTGGTACGGCATATTTATAGCTAGACAAAACGTTTTGTAACACGTAACAGTGGTAAGGCGCAACTATAGCTAGACAAAACGTTTTGTAACAGCTAAGTAACAGTGGTAAGGCACAGCTATAGCTAGGCAAAACGTTGTGTAATAGCTAAGTAACAGTGGTAAGGTACAGCTATAGCTAGACAAAACGTTATGTAACAGCTAAGTAACAGTGGCACGGCATATTTATAGCTAGACAAAACGTTTTGTAACAGGTACGTAACAGTGGTAAGGCACAGCTAAAGCTAGACAAAACGATTTGTAACAGCTACGTAACAGTGGTGAGGCACAGCTATAGCAAGACAAAACGTTTTGTAACAGCTACGTAACAGTGGTAAGGCACAGCTATAGCTAGACAAAACGTTTTGTAACAGCTATGTAACAGTGATAAGGCACAGCTATAGCTAGACAAAACATTTTGTAACAGCTAAGTAACAGTGGTGAGGCACAGATATAGCTAGACAAAACGTTATGTAACAGCTAAGTAACAGTGGTAAAGTACAGCTACAGCTGCATACTTGTTTCTTTCCCCAGTCGTAGTCTTGTAATGAATAGCACGAGCCTCTCAAACCAATCTGAATCACGCGGGTGCCATCAAGACACCCTTCTTCAAAAGCTCTCCGAAAGGGTGTTCCGTGTGCAATCTTCTCTCCCAGCATTTCATCATGACAATCTGCATGAGCGTCTACGTGAACCAAACCAACAGGTCCATGCTTCTCCTGAAGAATATACAGCAACTAAATCACTACAGTTATTCGGCATGCTGTGTTCACTTTGTTGGGTTACGTGTTTAGTCTCTTACAAAACGTAACAAGAAAAAAGTGAAGACAACAAGCTTTATAAAATTTAACAAATAATTTATTTCCCTGAAAAAAAAACAACTTAAATGAGAAAAAGAACTTACGGTTTTACGAATCAAATATAAATAAAAATAATCCAAGAATAATCTAAGAATTAAAAAATAGATGTCCTAGGAATAAAACGTCATAATGAAACTGAGTTCGAATTCCAATGAAATCCAAAATGGAAGGCGATGATGCATGCTGTAGTCTGCGTCGTACTGATGCGTCAACAAGTCTTTGTTGAATCACAGAAAATAATATTCCAGTGTTTGAATTCTGTGTAAATTTCGATAAATGTCCTTGTCCCAAAATTAATTTAGACCACTAGTATTTCCAGCGAAAATAAACTCGAAATTCAAATAAATTGAAGAAAACAAAATAATTAGTCCAAAACTGGTCACAACATAAAACACTCTAACATCTCAAGTGTTAAGGCACTAATGACTATTATTTCTCCAAACATCAATAATAAATCTAGCTACAATGCAAAACATGTCCGGATGTAAGCCAACCCTCTGGAAAAACCTAATTGATATATGTTATTTTTCACGTACTCCAAATATAGCATCGATTCTACTTCATGAATATTACTCTGAGAAATAATACAATTCTTTTTTTTAAAGTTGTTTACTTCAACTCTTACTAGTCCTAAATCAAGGTCAGGAACTAGGTCAGCATTAGACACAAAGTTTCTATTATTAGTTATTAACTTTGAAAAATCAGTCAGAACTGAACAATATCAAATCTAGTAATACAGTTACATTATAATACTGTACTGGAATGAAAGAATTTAAAACTAACAAACAAACAATTAAATTAAATCAAATATACATTAAATCAAGTACACATAACAGTAGTTATACCGTTTTTCAAAAAAAAAAACATTCTACTGCGAACACTCTTAGAATTACGTTTGTGTTACTAAGGTAACAGTTCATAGTATGAAGGGTACTGCAATCATTGAGTTTGTTAAGTTCGTAATATCAAGGGACAATTATACCCTTTGGGGTTGTTTAGTTCATATTATCAAGAAGCACGCATATCCTTGAATTTGTTAACTTCATAGTATCAAAGGGCACTGACAGCTTTCAGTTTGTTAAGTTGATAGTATCAAAAGGCACTGATAGCCTTCAGTTTGTTGAGCTAATGGTATCAAAAGGGAGTAAAATCCTTGAGTTTGTTTCCGATTAATACTTTGTTAATATATAACAAAATGCTTCAACAAGCATGTTAGAAAATAGTTTTAATCATAAAATGGAACATCTCAATAATACCTGAGACAAATTATAATGCATTTACATCACGCTAATTGTTGTTGAAGTCATGGAGCTCTTACCATTCAATTTTAAGTGCTATATCCTTTGCAAGAACAGTATGTGATTCTGGTGTACCTAAGCATCGATAATTTGTAGCTAGACTATACACACAACTGTCAATTCAACCCGATGTACATATCAGATCTTAAATTAGGTAAGCGATACAAAATTACTTGCTCTTAACACGAAGACCACAGTGGTATGTTACCTTGATAGCCTGCAGTATTGGATAGGTCATTGTATGGTCACCGCCAAGAACGAGGGGTTTACAGTTGTGGCGGACAATCATCAGGATACCTTTTCTAATGTCTTCAACTGCCTTTGGAAGATTGTATGTGTTAAGATTAATATCCCCAACATCAGCAACATGGATAGACTCGAAAGGACATGCTCCTGTTTGATTGGAGAATAAGTTCTGAGCTAGATTGTTTTAGAAATGTCATTGCAACCAAATATGGTCCAAATACGGACATTTATCTACATATTAACAACGAAACCTAGTTAGGCGTCATGTGTAGGTAACATGGCCTCTTAATTACCATTTGCCAGTCAGCTATCGGATTTGCAAAGCTGAACATCAGATCAGGTGTCATGTTTCTAGGAAATGCCTGTTTGTATGGCAATAAGGTGGCCTCAAAAAGGGAGATTACTTCGTTCGCCGTTCTCATTTGACTGTTGACTCCATCATTTCGTTCCTACCGCTTTTCTTTCGATGTTATCTTTAACACTGAATAATGGACAGACCACAGATTAAAATATGCAGTCTCTTCTCTCTGTCTTACTTACGCCTCTGTCTGTCCGTCTGTCTTTCTCTCTCTCTCTCTCTCTCTCTCTCTCCGTTACCAGTAGGGCATACATATGTGCAACTTTTATTTCGGCATGATTTGGTAAACATTGAATCTTGACGAGCAGCAGAGAGACTGGGCCCACCAACTTTTTCGTCCAACAGGACCATCTATCAAAAACTCTTCTGACAGAAGTTCTTATTTCGCAAAATAAACCCTTCTAGCCAGAAACTATGATGACTAAATCCTCTTTTCTGGCTAACGGGGTTATTTCGACAGCGATAACCAGCCGCTATAAACAATAGTTTCTTCACGGGGTGACGTCGACGACGACGTTGGTGGCGTAGTCTCTCTGCTACTAATCATTTTAGGATTTGGAAACGCTAGCGTTTCTAGTTAAAAAATGTATCTAACCCAACTCGGTATCGTGTCCGAGGATCATGTAAATTTATCGTCACAAACCCGTGTGGTTTTCGTTGAGCATGACTAAAGAAATTTTTTAATTTATTGAGGTCCATGTCACCACTGCACCAAGTCTGATGAATATTTCTCAGCGTGTGTGCGTCAACTCCGTTAAACACTGCAAGAACGTTACAATTATCTCTGATCACTTTTGGAATTTGTGTATACCGTTGAGTCACATAAATGACATCAGTGTTTTTATGACGCCCACGGGAAAATATTCTCGCAGGGTTTGTTTGTTTATCCAGCATGACATCATCGTACACTACTAGATTATTAATTGATCCATCGATGTCATCAATGCCAGGTGCATCATTTATGTCAGTTATGAATTCAACTACGTTTTCGTCGGCCTCAGAAATGCTTGCATTTCCAATGATTGTTTTTGCACTTTCGTTAAAATCTTTTAGCACTTGATAACATCGCTGACGGTGCTATCAAATATAATTTATCCCACTTCATCCACTTCATTATCAAATTCAGCAACAACTGTGTCTTACCCGACCCAGATGGACCTATGATAATCATTCGAACAGAATTTGGTAGCACTGAGTTATGCTTGATTGGCTGTCGTCGCTTTGTCGCGGAAAAGTCAGTGATTTCCATTAGATATATCATAAAATAATATGGATTTATATTGTGTGAAATGCCGAGCACGTACCCCAACTACGGATACGACAACAATTACAACAAAAAATAATCAACAAGCGCTCACGGGTAAGTGTGAACGATGTGGCACAAAAAAATTTAGATTTATTAAAAAAAAAGCGGAGGTGATATCGCAGCCAAGTTAACAGCGCTGCCAGGAGCTCCGTGGGCTAAATACCCAGGAGAAAAACATCTTCCAGGATATAATCACTGTGGTCCAGGAACCCGACTTAATATCAGACTTGATGCTCAGGATCAACCAAAACCCGGTGAGTATCCGATAAACGCTATCGATGCAGCGTGCCATGCTCATGATGTAGCTTACCGAAGCAAGGATTTGCAACAGCGCCATCTCGCGGACGTGAAATTAATTCATGCGTTAAATGCCATCCCTGATAAATCTTTCAAAGAAAGGTTAGCATCCTGGTTGATAAAAACTGCAATGAAGGGTAAATTAGCGTTAGGTACTGGTATATAATGGAGTCGATTTATTATTCCCCAAGCGGATATTGGAGAGGTAACGCAGCAATTGATAAACTTGCCAGCGCGGCATTAGTAACACGCGCGGTTGCCAAAAATTGGTTATCCCGACAGGCAATATGGCAAATTTATCTACCGCGCCCCAAACAAATTCACTTCGCGCATTTCGATGTTAGTGTGCCAAATGAGGTTCATCAAGCTGATATATTATTTCTGCCACATGATACTATCCGAAGACGCACATACAAGTACGCGTTACCCATAGTTAATGTTGCCAGTAGATACAAAGATGCGGAACCGTTAACAACTAAAACAGCATCTGAGGTTGCTTCTGCGTTTGAAAGAATTTATCGGCGAGGACCTCTGCGATGGCCACATCTGCTACAAGTTGATCCTGGCAAAGAATTTCAAGGTGCGGTATCATCGTTGATGAAACAACATAACGTCACCATACGACGAGGACACACTGAAATTCACCGTGATCAGGCAATTGTTGAGCGATTCAATCGAACACATGCTGAGCGGTTATTTGGATATCAATACGCGAAGGAATTCATTCAGGATACTAGATCGCGCGAATGGGTTGCAAGATTGCCAAGCGTGATAGCTGCGCTAAATAATGAAATAACTCGAACAACCAACATGAAACCTTCCATCGCGATCACAAAAAAATATATACAAATACAACGAAATAATATTTCAACACAGCCAGTGTTGGGTAATGTCACAGTTAGATATTTATACGAACCAGGCGAACTTGAAGGTGGTAAACGAAGAGCGACTGATCCCATCTGGAGTGTTACCACACATAGCATATCCACCGTGACAAGATCCACTGGCAGACCAGCAATCTACGGGTTGGATTCAACTGCTCCTCAACGCGGATTCACCCGTGAGCAACTTCAGGTAATTCCCGAGGACACACAATTGCCGCCAAAATCACTGAAGTGACTTAACTAGCGCTGGCACCCCGACGTCGATTACACTCAAGACAGGTCAACATGACATTATCACGTGTATGACCGCGATTGTTATCTTTTCTGTCTACGGTAAATTGTCTTGAATTTTTATTCGAATACTGCCATAGCATTATACAATTACAGCTCGCACAGTGATTATTCTGCTGTTGTTTCAGCGCAACAACGAAGTCAACATCAAGATCAAAATCGCGATTATTTTTTTTGTCACTCTGTTTGTAACCGGCGAGTTTTTTTCTTATTACATCACCATCGGTGATGCTGTTGTTTTCATTGTTTGATTTAAAATCCGAAGGATTTTCCAAGATAATTCTTCGCAGTTGAGATATTCTTCTGACTCTGGACACCGCCAAGTAGACTAGGTTGGACCATTCGATTCGATCATCAATGATCCAGACAGTTGTATCTGAAATAGTCAGTCCTTGAGAACAATGAATGGTCATTGCGTATCCTAGCGTCCACGGGGATTTATTCATCGCTAGTGCATCCTCAACTGCATCGATGTCAACTAACACAATATCATTCAATACTAAATTCTGTTTCTCTGTCTTTCCTGGAATATCAACATCTATATTTTGTAGCCGTGTATCAGTTGGTCTATAACATAACGGCGTTGGCAGCATTGGAAACTTTTTTTTTGTAACTGAAATAGCTGTTGTTGAAGTGTGTCTCTGACTATCTTTCTACTCGCCACTATCAAATCGTCTGGTTTCCACACTCGTAAAAAGTCACTCATCAAAGTTTCAGGAATCATCTCGCGCATGATTTCACATTGAATTTTATTCGGTTGTAGCCTGATTAGTGTTTTAAATTCTTTCAGCGTTGCATCAAGTGCTCGGTAATCATCAGTTACTTCTTCGTGATAATCAACAAAATTCCTCAGCCAATCATGCGGAGATGCGCCGACAAACGGAGGTGGTTGACCGTGATCGCCGCACATAATCACTGCGGTATTTTTCGTTAGCAGCCAATCAAGAAATGTTTTTAACGTTTCCAGCGGCACCGTACATATCTCATCCCAAATTATTATATCATTGATATATTTTGTGCCCATTCGATCTGGCGTCCACGTACCGCCGCTGTATTTGAAAAAGCTGTGATAAGTACAAGAATTGACTCCTCGCTGTTTCATCTCTCTGGCAAGTCTGTGTGTAGGTGTTAGCACAATCATATCTGAATTCCGAAATAATTCAATCGCTCGAGTTGTTTTACCAGACCCGCCCGGCCCGTTCAAATAAACAGTTTTATGTCTGGTGATTGGATCATCCACAGACGGTGCGGAAGATATTTCTGGCATTGTTGATTTATAATAATCGTCCTCGATTGCAACATCAGCGGATTCACAATACTCGTGCAACATCTCGGCTTTTATTCTCCACGAACCCCATTTATCTCCGCCGCAGAATTTCATTATATCGGTCAGTGATTCTGAATATTTCTTGTCGATGTAAAATGAATCCGTGGCAACTCTGACTGCGGTGTCAGGAAATCGATTTACCATCGATAACAAATTTATAGAAACATAAGCCAGCATTGAAGATCTCAAATGTGTGTATTGAGGCGATTCTCCGTCGATATAACTTACAATTGTGCCCAACTTTTTCCCGTCGGACAAGAACACATCCTCCCTGTTACAAAATATGTCTCTGGCAACCGCGTCGGCGATTATAAAATCCAATTCAGCTTCATCGATAATCAACCGCGAGTGATGCATTTTATGATCAAATGCTGCACCCTGAGTCAATTTACCGATTATTCTTCGTCCAAGATCTTTCGCTGTGCTTTCACTGTTTTTGAGTCTAATCTTGAGAATTTCAGGAGCTCCTTCGCGGATAGCATCAATAGGAGTTTCTGGACGTGCTTGTGTCCATTCTTCGATAACTTCGTCGAGGGTTACACGTTCTGGTGTTGGTAACCAAACTGATGTCTGCGGTCGATAACATATGATTGCTTCGCTGACAGTCAACGATACCAGTATGCCGTTGTCAAGCATGTATCGCAGCAACACCATGGGTACCCAGCGCTTTTCGACGAAGTGTCTGCCAAACCAAACATAACAGCACGGATGAAGTCCCGTGGCGAATTCAAACAAAGTCACACGAGCAAATCCTGTCAGGTCAGCGTCGGGTAAACTGCCGTTTACGGCGACTCGTGTCATCGAGTTCGTGGGGTGTCCAAACCGCGCAAAGTATTCGCGGCACTCGCCGTTTCCGAGAAAGCTTCCTGGGTAGCAGGCAATCATATCCACGGAAATCATATCCCGGTAGTCATATCGGGTGTTCCACAACCCGCCATGACCATACTCGACACAACTTAATTGTATATCCGAAAGAAACTGACTTCGGGTTGGTCTCCACGAATTTCTTTCTCTGGCGGCGTGAGCGGCAACACTTGGAACTGTAAAACAATTAACCAATAATTGCTCATCGCTAGCATCTCTCATATACGTTTTTGCGAGTTTTTTCATTTGTTGGTGCAACGATTCTGTTCTGTATAATTCTCCGTTGGGTCTCACAAATTGATCATAGTCGCCATCTTCGGAGCTCCTAAATAACCACACCGACACAGGGTCGGTTTTACTCAGCACGTAAATAACCTCGTATATGTTTCCACGATAAAACTTGACAACACGGTCTCGTGGAAATATTGTAACCGCATCAGTCCACGCGTGCGAATTATGACCAATAATTTCAATCGGTGTTCCTGACTTTTTATAATGCTTCGAACTGTATAATATTTCCCCGGTTAGTGTTTTTACTGTTATTGAGTATTTTAATTTACTTGATAGCGCAGCAACATCATTTATTGTTGCCCCGGTATTCTTAACCGATTCAACCCATGATGTTATTTTTTTACGTCGCAGGTCGCTTAAACCGTTTCCTCGTTTTGTGTTCTTAAAATGTTCCATTACTCGCTCGGCTACACAATTCAACACCGTCGAAGTTTTCATCGGAGCGAGTTTATCAATTTTTGGTTTTTTTTACCGGGTATATTCCATAAATGACTGCGGTTACAGGATACGCTCGAGCGTAATATGGTATATCAATCCCGGTCAGCATTCCTGGTTTACAATTGCTGCTTAACAGAGCGGTCTTTCCGTTAGCAAGAACAGGGTCGAGTTTGTCACGGATAATCCACGTATCGTCTTCAACGTTGACAATAAATTTTATTCTGAAAAAATATTTCTTGTCGCGTTGATGAAAATTAATATAATCAATAATTGTTTTTGCTCGGGCATCAGTCATTGTAGCATCGATGATGTCCTCGTCGCGGATAATTTTAAATGTCGACCATACATGAGATGCGCCGTTGTCGCGGAATTCTTTTTTACCCTCGTTGATAATATCGAACAGATCAGTTAGATGCCGTCGTCGTGGATCCGGGTTTAGCCTGTCAAGATCGAATCTCCCGGCGCCAACTGCGGTTAGCCCAGAAAACTCCTCCATTGTTATATTTAAGACAAATATTTAAATAAGAAAATATTATATATACAATGAACAACTGCAGATGGTTAAAAGTTGGATCTGTAACAGTCTGTGGTAAGCCCTGTAGGAAGGAATTCTGCGGTGAACATATACAGAGCATCAAACGAGGAAGTACAGGACCTATTCGCTGCCTGCGATGTGGCATTGGTGTCAGAGGTAAAACACAATTATGTGCGGGGTGCGGGGGGAAACGATACCGGGAACTCAAGCGATATTACAATAAAAAAAATAACGGAGACGCGCTAAAATCGGAGAGTGATTATATAACTAGGTTTTCAGACAAATTATAAATTAGACAAATATATTATTATATAAATGAGCCAAGAATTTGTCTCACATCCAACCATTAAAAATTACGAAGCATCTCGCGAGGGAATAGTTAGAAATAGCAGATTGAAAAAACCAGTTGGTGCTGTTACTAATTCTGGTTATCTCCAATTTTCTGTTGGGAGAAAGAGGTATCTTAATCACAAGTTTGTGTTTGAGGTATTTAACGGTGAGATCAAAAGAGGTCTTGTAATTGATCACATTGATAATAATAAACTTAATAACTCTCTTCAGAATTTGCAAGCCATTACTCAGAGCGAGAATTCTGCACGAGGTGGCACTGGCAAATTTGCAAAAATCCCAAGAGCTGTAAGATCTCTCAACAAAAATACTAACAAAGAAAATACATTTCGCTCAATGAGCTTAGCTGCGAAGTATTTTGGTATTGAACCGCGTTCGGTTCAACGTGTCGCAGAAAATGTTATCAAATCAACTTTTTCAAATAGGTTTGATAGCTGGATTATATTTTATTATGTAGATAACTCTGCAGTGACTGCGTGAAAATCCGAAAGATTTTTCAAGTCAATGATACAATTATTTCCCCCTTGACGCTGTCAAGGATGTTACCTTGACAGCGCGTTAACACTTCCGCATTCACAGGTAACGAGCAGACGATTTTCTGCACAAGGAAGTAAATAACTTCCCTTGTTTCCCCTTGACAAGTCAAGGTGACAGCGCAAGAATGATTTTATCTTCCGGATTTTATCAGGTAAACGTGTATTTATCTTTTTTTTTTTCACAGACAATATTGCTATTTTATTACACTTGTTCTCGTTTATGGTTCATCTGTGGTTTCCACACGATAATATTTAAGAATATACGTTTTAAACAAATCACGCTGAGCTATTTCTGGACTTTCAAGTATCAGTCAGTTTATATACAATATCGTCCTAGTACCATATTGGGGTTTCGAAACCCAACGAAGTTGCACACGTACTCTGTTATCGCCCCGTTTCGGGGTAACCTTTTACCCGGAAACAGGGTTGATTTCAGGGGGTAGTGTGCAACTTGTTGGATGCAGAATTATAACCTCGCATTGTGTTTGTACCGTCTTAGGATAAGTTATGTGTTTGTGCCGTCTTAGGATAAGTTATATGTTTGTACCGTCCTAAGATAAGTTATATATACAATTGTAAAATACAATTGCTGTAAATAGCTTCTACTGCTGTAAATACAACTGCTGCTGTAAATATGCTTCTACTGTAAATACTATCTGTTTGTGCCGTCCCTAGGATAAGTTAGAATTAAGTTATATGTTATGTGTTATCCCCGTATGAGCCTTGCTAGCATATCAAATGGTAAGCTAGGAGGTTCACAAATGGGGAATGTCTCGTCGTTTCGCAAACACACCCTCTGGGCCTTCTAGACTGTTATTTGGCAGTTTAGGGGCTCAATCGGGGGTAAGTGTTTCCGCCCCTTCCTGAGTTTGGTAGGATGTCATAAGACACCCTAGAGACTCAGCGAGATGTGATGTTTTTTTAATTTAAATATTTAAAAATATATATAAATATGAATCAAGAAAATATCAATAATGTGATTGATGCTATTCAAAAATTAGAAAAACAAGGATTTAAAATATTACTAAATGTTGAAACTATTCTGTCAGATTTTGAATCATTATACGAAGCTAAATGCGCAGGGCGTTATATTCTTCCTGCTCAATATCGATTCATAAAGATGATCCAAAATAATTTGTATAAATCGCTGGCCAGCGTAGCGGAGACACAAATAAATGAATTTGTTCCACTGTCTCGTGCAGTCGAAAAGATCAGGCTGGCACTGGCAGCCGAGTATGAAACTAAAAAAATAATTAACAATCGGGTCCGGAAATTAAAGCATTGTATGTCCGTTGACGAGGTCAAGGATGAAAATTCAGAGAATTTATCAAGCAATGATAGCTTTGTCACCGATGACGAAGTCATTCACGTTGACGAAGTCAACGGGAAGTAAAAATACCTCACCTTGATTGCATTTTACCTGGAAGTGAAATCGAAAGTAAAAAAAAAGTAATATTTTTTTTTTACTGTGTAAATTATGCAACTGTCCGATTTCGTTGGTTTTCATAGCAAAATACCGTTATGAAATCGGGAAAATGGTCAGTGGTAAAAAAATATATATAAAGTAAAGAATTTTCACTGAAGTATCTTATCAAGATGATCCCGTGAAATGCACGCGTGAGCAACATTGAGGATTTGGTCTGCATCACAAGTAATCATCGTGATATTGTTTTCGCGGAGTTGCATCAGCTGAAAATCTGTCAGTAAAAAGTCATCATTGCCGTGTTTATCGATGATTATTTTAACAACGCCCGGGGAATGATTTCCGGTAAATATTTTTCGGATGAATTCTTCAAGCGCACGCTTGTCAACGATGGAACATTTCACGTGTTGATACATACTATTATTTTCGTGTTCATTTAATATAATTTATTATGACAGTGCTGTCGCTGATGGTGATGTCGTTAGCGTTTCCCACAGTTCTATCATCGTCGTCGTCGTCGTTGTCAGCGAAATCACTGTCAGAGACATCTTCATCACTGACAACAAAATCACTGTCAGAATCACGCTGTGATTCACAATCACGCTGTGTTTCCACGCTAGCGTCAGAACTGTCAGAGAGATTTTCATCATCATCATCATACTGTTGGTAATTCGAAGATTTTTTGGACATTATTATGATATGATATTATTAATTGAAAGTCCTTGAAAAATACTTTGTATTTTTACGATGGAAATCGTTTCACGATGAAAATCCTTTAGGATGAAAGTCTTAAAACGAAAATCCTTTAGGATGGAAATCGTTTCACGATTTCACCAGCAGATGAATACTAACAGTCTCCCCACGCAGGTCCAACAGTCTATGTTGTTGGTCAGTGACTTTAAAATTCATCCTTGTTAGCGTCGGATTATGACACCGAAGAAATACTGGATTGATTGGCTCCTGCACAATTAAAAATCCAGGCGGTTGTGTAGGAGTAAACGAATACAGTATAAACCCTTGCTGGGCTTGATTTGATATTGTTGTGTCTATGTTGTAACTGCCATCGATGACATCACATACAAGATTGACCGCGACGACATCAGTGATTGCTACGATGCCCGGAGAAATATGCCGGCCATCGCTCGCTGTGGAATTATCATGTGCCAAGATAACGGGTTCTGGTAGTGTTCGCGCGTGTTGTGCAAGTATGTCATCGAAGTATTCATCGACGATATCAGTGACGAATTTTCGCAAGATGACCGGGGAAACATATCCTGGTAATTTAAAATTCGGCAGTTCAGCTTCGGTCAGCGAGTACTTATCCAAAAATTGTTGTTTAATGATGGAGCTACTGTCGGTTACTACCTGAATCATTCGTTGGTTAATATATTCCATATCTGCGGCAATCTGATTTAATATTTCGATTTGCTTAATAATTTCTCCACGTGAACCTGTTACATCAGAAAGATGTTCTTGGAAGCGTTGCCGTAGATGCGCTAGTTGGGCACGGTGCTCCACATTAATAGTTTTAAAAAGTTCAGTAATTTCGCTCAGATAAACACGAAATCCTAATCCTCCCACTCCCGTTGAATATGTTGCACGAGTAAAAGTCAACACAATATCGTCGCCGTCACTAAGAGGCGGGATCCACCTATCCACCGTTGCACCTTTTATATCATCCAGACGCGGCCTATAACCGGGGGTAATTCCGTGATATGACTTCGCGTCAGTGATATAATCGGATTTTTCGGGTGCAACGGGTGGTGTCGGTGGTGCCGGTGGTGGATTTCGAGGCCACCCTAGCACGGTTCTGATTGAACTGTTATAAATGTCTACGGCGTAACCCGGCGCGGAGATTTCGATGATCGTTGACAGCGTTGGCTCGTGTGCAGTGATTGATATTTTTGCTTCTTTTCCGGTGATACGTTTTATTTGACGCTGTATTTCTTTGTTGATTTCCTCTATCTGATAACTCCCAGTGGGTAACGCAATGACGTTCCAATCCCGGGTTCCATCAGTGTTATTCTGATACGAAAAAACAAATGAGTTATTTGGCAACAGTCCGTGAAATGATGTCGACCTGATATTGGGCCAACTGTGATATACTCGTAATTGTGCCAACGCGATTTCACTTACTGGAATTGCAGTTGGAAAATTAATGCTGAACTCTGGTTGCGTCGAGGATATTGATATCATTGTGGTCCTTGTCGGAGTTGTATTTGCTGCTATGTCCAGCAGCGCTCGATGCTGAAGTGTCTCCATCGCTATTGTTACTGTTGGTTTTCAAATGAAAACCGTTTGCGGTTTCAGTATTCGCTGCGCGCTCGTAATCGTTGTAAATGCCAGACATCAGCGTGAATTCAGAATCTGATATGTTGTTGTCGTCTACGCTGGATGATATCAACGAGGACAATTTCGAGTAGGCGCTGTTGGCCGCGTTGGCTAGTTGCTGATACTCGTGTAATTTTGTTATCGCACACGAGAATATTTTTTTCGCGATGATGTTGGCAACTCCCGCAATCGTCGTTGAGGCCGAAATCGCGATGGGGATAGCGATTGCAGCAGTTACTGGTGTCAGCGCAGACAATAGCACACCAGTGGATGCAACTACCGCGGATACCGAGTACACTATTGTGTCTAGCACAGTTACACGCCGTTTGTATTTTTTTATTTTTGTTGCGCATCTGTCAATGGTGTTTTTCAACGTTGATTGCCATTCGCGTACCTGATCATATCGATATTGTTGAGCATCTGGAAATGTTTCGGATTTCAACGTTGTCGTTGACATTATTCAATTACGCGGTAACCAATTGAGGTGTTTCTGCGACGAATTCCAAACACCACCAGTAAGATGTTGCGGTTAATTTCTTGTCTGCGGCTTCAAGTATAAATATTTCTTCGGTTCCGCTGTTTAGTATTATAGTTACAACCCCGGAATACTTATCGGTGGAATGTCTCCAGGGAAACGTTGTGAAGATTTCAAATTTAGCGGCGGAAAACACAGACAACCTGTACACGCCAGTGACCGTTGCTGTGTATTTGATAATATTATTTTGTCGGGACCATGTTGCGAATCCCGATGATACCGTGAATACGATGTTGGTGATATCCCCGGGGGTAACTGTAACGGGGACTTTAATCGAACTGATTTTGTTAACGATCTCAGGAATTCCCGATACGATATCCTGCTGTGTTTGTTTGATCGTGCTGATGTCGTTCTGTACATCGGTGAGTTTCACATCGACGACTGGAGCAGTTCCAAAGAACTTATCCACGGTATCACTAGTTTTTTGAAAGTTTCTTTGGAGTCTTTTAAACCCGTTCACGTGAACATCATACTCTGACCGCAGCGTATTTAGTTTACCGTTGACGATGTCCACATATTGTTTGTTTGACGCATCCTGGTCGGATTCGGGATTCGCTAACGCGGTTATTTTGTTGCCGCTCATGCGGAGTTCGCCGGTCATTACGTCGCCGGATTTTGTTACTTTGTCGCGGACTAACGGAATAACGGTGCTGTACTGCGCGTCGACGTATTGTTTATTTGCGGCATCTTCGGGACCTATTGGATCCACTAACACAGTTATTTTGTTGCCGTTCATGCTGAGTTCGCCGGTCATTATATCACCAGTCTTTGCTACACGTTCCCGGGCGACTTTTCGTGCATCATCTCGCAGCATCGCAATTGATATCGACGAATCTCTGATTCTGCCGCTGTCGGTGAACACAACGATGTTGTCCGTGACAGCTCCAATAACCCTGCGAATTATGTCATTCCACTTAATGTTACTGGTTCTTAGTTTGCCGTGCCTGTCCTGAAAAATAACAACCTCATCTGGGTCTATCCCGGTTAGACTTAAAAGATCATCAATTTCATCTTTAGTGGCATACTTCGATAAATCGACGTCTTCGCGGCGCTCCTTGGATCTGCTTGATCTTCCGTAAATATCAACCATTATCTGTTATGGGGTTGTTTAAATTTGGAGATGATTTTTCAACGTGTATTCGTGCACGACTTTATGAGGAGGAATCGCTGGATGTTTTGTTATCGCGTCAAGAACATTCAAAACCTCTTGACCACATATCGGAGGATCGGTTAGTGTTTGTGTTGGTAACGTTGACTGCCAAACTGGAATTGGAAATCCTTGGACGTACCTGAGAAATTCAACTGGCGGTGCTAGCCCGTACGAATCGAAATAGACAATTCCACGCGGATCGATCGCGTAAGCAATCCAATGAGTCCCAGGGCCTTCTCGGTTGTCAAGATTAATAATTCCTGTTTCTGGATTATTCGGTCGTGCTGGTAATTCATCTCGCATAAATACACCTTTGAAGGATTTTATACGTAATTGTTTAGCAGCATCGAGTAGATCAAAATTACTCGCTGGAAGCTTCAATGCTGGAAGTGTTTTCAAAACCTTTTTGGGTACCATGACGCCGGAGTTCCTGGAAGTCTTAGACCGGATCCCTTTTTTTGTATCCTTTCCCGGTGGCTTTCTTTAGTGCCATTCCAGCTGCGGTTCCAACAGCTCCTAACGCGGCTGCTTTTGCGACTGCGGGAGCAGCAGCAGCTATCAGTGCTGGTATTGCTGCGAGAAGAGGAAATATACCACCGGTTTTAACCATATCTTTGACCGCGGCCGGAGAGAGATCAAGTCGAACTCCAGTCGTTGATTGCTTCGCGCTATTGAAATGTTTTAGCTGAGTTTTGGTCAGCGACAGCTTGTTTGGACCTCCCGCTAGCTGATCGTGCTTTAACGTTATTGATGTCCCACATGTGCTCGCGTTCTTCGATTGTAATTTCTTCGCCTGACCAGGAGTCAGAGTGACATTAACATGATTGTATGACATTTTATTTAATACGAGATTGATCTAATTGTTTACATATTTTCCACTGGTGCATCGATGACTCTCATTCGGCCGCCAACACCCTCAAGCAACATTGTCTTATCGGAAAGTATGACAGCGATCGCTCTAAAACCACCAGGAATTGCAGGTGGACCAACAACTGCAGCTGGTATAGGACCGTCTATACGAGCTTTGAAATGTAAATCAACAACAGATTGTCTAACAAGATCAAGATGTTCCAACGAAAAGTAATATATCGGATACAACGTTGTAAAATCTTTTTGTGATATTTGCAGACCAGTATCCACGTTAAGGTCGCGTCCCATAAATGACATCAAACGATGATACGCACGTGCAACACGATTACCCTCGTAATCTATTAATATATCCTCGGATGGTTCTTGATGTCCATTTATTCTCAACGAGACTTCAGAGACATTAAGATTGTCAAATACCATCGGATTTCCTTCCTGACGGTTTAATCTATTATTATTCTGAAATGCGATAAAGATATGTCGTGGTGCTGCTAATCCACGTTGCGATGAAATATGCCACGTGAACGATCCAGTATTATCGCCCTGAAGAGTGTCTGTGGTTGTCGTTTTCCAGGACAGTAGTGTTTTACCACCTGTATCCATAAAAGAAAGTAGTTGTTGTTCTGCAGCGATTGACGGAGACATCACTGGCATCCACTGCGATAATTTAGTTAACGTCACTCTACCAACGTCAGCAACATCAGCATTTCGCCAGATAGCATCATTATCATCACCTTTTCGTACAAGTACAAATGTGTGTTTGGAGCCGAATATAACCTTATGGACCTCTCTGCAAAATCCAAAAATATGAGACAGCGGAATCACACATGAGAACTGACTAGCAACATTTAACATGGTTCTACGCGCTGCAAATCCTTGATTATGATTCGGGTTTGGAAAATATAAATCTTGAACATCAGCATTAGCGGCTCCAGCATTGTTCCGTGGTTGTCTAACAATATAAGGACCTTGATCAGCAACGTCCCTGGTATCCTTTGCAAACATCATTGACGGTCCAGCTGATCTAGTATAATCATCCGAATATCTTGCTAAACCGATAACTGTTGTAGCAACGTCGATATTATCATGAATTGTTTCAATTTCTTTTCCATCTATCATGTATATGGCGCTTTTAAATAACGCCATGATGCCGTTGTTAACAAAACCAACTTTATCAGCTGCGTCATAAAGGGTGTTATCATGTTTTGTAAATCTACCCTCGACTTCTATGAAAGCCTAAGCGGGTAAGAAATATCTACTTGTATCCTGGACTTGCAGTTCAATTCGCCCACGCTGATCAGGAGTACGAGCATCATAAGAATAATATTGAAAATCACGTAAAGATTCATCCCTAAGTACTGGTTTGGACATATTAAACGCGTCATTGAGTTTGGGTGCAAACATTTTATTATGAATACAACGGTTTAAATAAAAAATGTTTGTCACCGTCGGAAACCACTACCGGCTATCAAAATAGCGGTTAAACTATCTTGCAGCGCTTTGGAGGCAATTCCCGTTGTTGCGAGCTCAGTTAATTTTTGATTTACAGCCTTATTTACTACGTTACTAACATTTACCGGCATAGCTTCGGTGGATGGTAGTTTTACTGGCGGTTGAACCACACGTGGTTTTCCTCGTATCAATTGTGCTATTCTATCTTTGATTGATTGAAATACTTTCCCGGCAAGATTACCAACAGCGCCAATGGATTTATCCCTGACAACATCAACAGCTTTCATTGCGAATTGTTTTGCTAACGGTCCTGCCTTTGGAGCAATCCTTGTGACTAAATCTCTGACAACATCACCGACTCCATCTCCGTAAACAACCTCGTATACTGGTAATCGTGAGTTTACTACTCTAACCATTCTTGGCCTGTGAAAAGAATCATGTAGTATCATTTTATTTAATTATTGTTTCTCTAACTAAAATTATCAGTCGCTGTAATAACCGTATGCGAGTTCGTTAATGAGTTCTCTATAGATGTGAGAATCCATGATGCGGCCGCGAAATAGTCGCTGACAGATATCAGCCGCTTCATTAATTATTTCCGGAGAGTTATTTCCGGCACGTTTTCCTCCGATAAGCACTTCTAACCGAGATACATCAGCGATGATATTATCGGGGCAAGCAATAAAACCAGACCCGGTTTTAGGTTCAAGCATCCCCAATTCTTCAGGAACATCTCCTTCTGGATCAGAGTAAGACGGCGCTGGTTTCTCTTTTTTAGGTCTTCCCTTTCGTTTAGGTGGTTCAGATGGCGGTGATTGATCTCTCTCTGCGGTAACTTTCTTCTGCATTTCCTTCGCTTGTATTTTCTCTTTTTTCGCTTGTTTTTCTGCTTCTTTTTCATCCCTTAATTTTTTATTATACCCAACTATACCCGTTTTTATATAATTATAAGTATCATCACCCTTAGATATTCGGGGAATATCTCGATTTACTTTATACACATAATCAGCCCACTCGGATTGAGACATACCCTTGACAGCTTCTGGTTTTAGAAATTGGTGTCTGCGACGATAATTATCAACAATCCAAACAGAAAACTGCTAAAGCTCATCTAAGTTACTCAATGGAATACTTTTTATTTCGTCGATACCATCTTCGGTAAATTTTTTAAGAAATGTTTCCTTGACAGTTGCAAGTGGACCTACTGCACCTGGACCTACTGCACCTGGATCAGCTGCGGCTGCTACTTGTTGTTCACTAAGTTGTTTTATTGCCTGAAGCAAACCCCGCTCTGGTTTTCCGCCCTCAATTGCAGCCTCTTCTTCAGTTCGTCCTTTGATAGCAGTTAAAACCTTTCCAGTGACTGTAGTGATAGGTTTAAATAATTCCCCTGTGGTCGTTGCGAAGCCTTCCTGAATTTGCTGCCGTGCTTGTAATTTTTGTCTGACACTATCACGGACAGGAAGAAAATTTTTTATTGCTTCAAGTCGTTCTCGAGCTAGTCTAGCGGAATGTGCTTCTCCGATGTTGGCCATTATTGTTAACCCGAATTTTTAATTCACAACTAAAAATCCTAAAATGATTAGCAGCAGAGAGACTACGCCACCAACGTCGTCGTCGACGTCACCCCGTGAAGAAACTATTATTTATAGCGGCTGGTTATCGCTGTCGAAATAACCCCGTTAGCCAGAAAAGAGGATTTAGTCATCATAGTTTCTGGCTAGAAGGGTTTATTTTGCGAAATAAGAACTTCTATCAGAAGAGTTTTTGATAGATGGTCCTGTTGGACGAAAAAGTTGGTGGGCCCAGTCTCTCTGCTGCTTGACGTTTACCAGTAGATTCTAACACTCACATACAGTATTAATATTTACTTTCAGAAATACTGAAATTGCAATTTCTACGGCAAATTCAAGGATCATCTCTGAAATACTAGATGTTTTTCTTTCCTTTTCCTTCTTTTTAATTCTTTATTTCTCTGACTCTTAATTGATTGATCATTTAATATACTGACATCATGCAATATCATATGTTTGTATTGTCTGTATCGAGCTAATTTATATCATCGGTATCGAGCAAATTTGTATCGTCTGTAACGAGCTGATTTGTATAGTCTGCATCGAGCTATATTTCACAAATATCGGCGATTCAATATTCTAAATAAATTTAAAACAATCCAAAATGAAGGTAAACAAATCTGTATACGGTTTTGGGGAATACCAGAATGTTGCTCAGAAGATTACACATAGAAAGAAGGATTATCGAGAACGAGTATCATGAACATTTAATTCTGATATTGATACTACCCACCAAGAAATCAATCAGTCAATCAAAGAAGCTTACCCGTGGCTATGTTGTTCTTCCGTATCATGCATGATTCAGTTCTAATCTGTCTTGGACCCAGCCGTGCTCCGGATCTGTTGGATGTCCCTATGTCTAGAGGTATCCCAACAAAACAGGCATCAAGTCCTGTATAAACATTAAGAAAAATGAATGGATATATATATATATATATATATATATATATATATATATATATATATATATATATATATAAGCACTCACGACCCCCAAATCCCCTCACTCCTAGTCCCAAAACCAATACCCCCATAAAAATTAGCACATAAGTGATAAAATGTAACTATGGTCCTATTGACTGCGCATGCGAGACTTACGTTATTTCATGGACAGATATGGTTTTAGATATAACTTCACCAACCTGTGATTTAAATGAGAAATGGGAGTGATCTTAATGTATATATATTGTATGTTATACTCTTTTAAGACTAAATCGGTACGCTAATAGTTGAAAATATTATCGTCAGCTTCTCATTATGGTCATTAATATGAGTGTATTTATGTCCGCATTTTCTAATCAAGAAGCACCTTCAGAAGTAAGCTTAAAAAAGATTATGAATGCATTGATTCCGTCATTCGCACGTTACTTTACTGGATAGAATACGGCAGATTCACTCATGCGCAATAAGGAATCAAACTCAAAGAATTCATGTACAATAATTTCAATTATGGTGCAACTTATATATATATATATATGTGTGTGTGTGTATGTGACTAAAGAATGCACGCATTAAGGGCTATTTTGTATTAGTAATTGGATTAAAAGGTGGGTGGGTGTGGTCACTGTTGCATTACCCATTAAGCCCACAAAACGCGTGCTTTGGCACCAGCCGAACAGGAGCACCATAAATAAAATCAAATTAATTGTTGATGCTAAAATCGAATAAATTATATTTCGACATGCATGTACGAGTATTGTGATTTGGAAAGATGTCAACACTGGTGATTTCCCACCTTTTTAGCTTTTAATATTGTTTTCATTTTAGAGTTTCTCATTTGGAGAGTGGGGCACCATACTATTGTCCGTACTTAGGGCTCTGGAGGGCCTGAATCCGGCACTGGGTGTGGTATAGTTAAATATCACGTATAGTACGTAATAAGTTCAAAGTTCTGTATTATTAACTTTAAAACCTTCTATTCAGTGTTTATTGGACTAACAGGCATTTGATATTGCAATACGTCACGGCATTGAGATAGTATTTAGCTGTTGCACCGTAATTATCTTGTTGCACGAAGAATAATCAAGATGCAACGAGACTTACATTTCAAATATACATTGAGCCTTGCATACGATGTACACACACACACACACACACACACACACTGGATTGTATCTTCTGTCTAATATGTCACATATAGGGAAATAGTTAACACTTATTTATACAGTTATGTATATATTAGTGGTGATTTAGTGACACTTTTATGTATTTATTATAATTAGTTATGTATGTTGTTTTTGTATGACATTTCAACACTGGACTGGATAAATTAGTTTGTATCGTTGTACAGTGCATTCATTTGCAAAGACACAGGTACTGACAAAACAGGATACAAGGAGGCAGTTGAATGTGGCAGGTGGTCTACATAAAGTGAAAATATTAGAACAAAGTCTTAGATTTTGTATACTTTGCCTCGAACCCATTATTATGATACCAAGAAAGTGGTTAGAGATTTAAACTCAAGATTCATTCATTAATAAAGGTAAGAAAACTGATACAATAGATATTTTATCATGCACATAAAGACAGGTGAGCAGTGAGGACATGAATATTCCATCCAGAGTCTTGATTTTTGGGAACATCATAATGTTTGAGACTAAAATTATGATTTTTAGTATTATTGCCAAAGTATGTGGAAAACTGTGTTGTTGTCTTCATCATAAAATGCTTACGAACAAAATACAGGCCTTCCTACCTTTTTTAGGAATTACTGTCACGGTTTTTGAGGACTAACATTTTATTTGCATATATACTATGTACTGTTCTTAATTCATTGTCACTACATACAGGCTGTACACTGCATCAACCTCTGTGGACAAAAAGGCATGGTATTGTTTTTATTAGAAGTTTTTCTTTCACACACTCAATGGTAAATGGTGCACCTTAATTAGCTGAAAGAAATGGGACATTCTTATTACCATACCTTTTAGCCATTTCTTCACAATCAGAGTACCATCCCCCACCCACTTGTATGGAATTGTACATTCGCAATAGTCCTTCAGGAATTACAGATGGCAAAGGACTACAATGCTGTTGGGCATTTCTGCGCACCTAAGGTTTCCGTTTCTAATACTGAAGCAAAACGCATACTGAATTCGACTTATTGATGAAAATAAAATACAGCAATGCTTACCATTTGAAAAGATACAAGTGTCACAATAATATTATATTCAAAATAATATTATTTTTGGACACAGGGGATACCAACCCCGTGTTTTCCTGACTCGCGATATGTCGGCCTATTCTGCGCACAGCTTTGAAAAGATGTCATGTTTATCCATCGGGCTATATAAAATGAAATACATTACATTGGATTGGTTCTGTCCGCAGTTCAGTCGAGTAATTAGGTCAGGTTTATAGTTAGCTTTACAAAATTCAACGTAAAAATGCCAATAAATGGCAAGAGATATTAAGCAAACTAAACCGATCTTGTAAAAAAGGTAGTAAAGTTCAACATTTTATGAAAAATAATCTGTTGGAAGAGAAACGACAATGAATAGGATGCAATGTGTTGACAACGTCTTCTTCAAGGGGAAAAATTAGTACAGAATTTAGAAACAGTCTATACACCGGTGAATTTCTTGAGAATTTATGTTTTAGCGAGCAGCAAGTTGACACGTTGGGTAGCAGACGATATTGTAAGTGTGGGACAACTTCTTGCAAAAATGAAACTTGGATTAAAATGCAGTATTGTTTTAAGGTATACATTTCCATCTTTTATATAATTTATTTATTTATATGATTCTTAAAGATACATAGTAAATCGGATTTTCTAGTTTACCGGTTCAAGAAAGTCATGGAGTGGATTTTCATGTAGACATTTAGAAATCACATTTTCATGAGCATTTCGAGTCGATATGTAGGATATTTTTGTACATTTTATGAATATCACTTTCCTTGATTAAAGTACGATCGTTCTTTCTTGATACAAAATGGATTTTTGAACCAAAATAACACGTGATCCAATGTTTACAGAAATGACTTATCGTTGCGCAGAAATACCCGAAGCGCAGAACTGGCCGACATGGTGGTATGTCTAGTAGACAAACGCTTTATACGCCTAACAATCAATGGACAAAATGTTTTTAGATCCGTCTACATGTTGAGTAATTTTTTTACTTTAGTGATGAAATATATTGAAATATCCTGCTGAAAAGTGAAACACTGTCTATTGTTAAAGAGACCATATCAGTCAAACAAACCTTCAGCAGTACTTTGCACTGGAAGTCGCATCATAGACGCCAGCCCTCCGGCTCGTATCATCTCATGTCCAGAGAGTGGTTCATTGAATTTTTGTAGCCATGCGCTTGTAGAAAAGAGTTTTTTCCAATTTCTGGCACTGTGGTTGAATGCTCTTAAAACAAACATTTCAGAAAATAGCGTGGATCAGGTTTTCCACTCTAGCTGATGTTTAGTGAGAAGCGTGACTCCAACAGTTGAAAAATAGGTCAGAGTATCTGGCTGATTACAGTCATAGTGTGTACTGATCCTAGTACACATGTACACCTGTATATACCATGTCATTCAGAAAGCGCGTGGAGTGTGTGTGTGTGTTTGTGTCTCAGGGACGTCATGGGGGTAAGTGGGCCCCCCTATGAGTTTGCACGTGCTGTAAAATTGATGTAGCCTATATACGAAAATTAACAAGCCCGTCAAGTTTTGGCCCCCCCCCCCCCCCCCCCCCGCTCGACAAATTGAAATGACGTCCCTGCTATTACTATCTGTCTAATCTGTTATTCAGCCTGAGCCAGCGCGTTGATATTTGCATGAATCAAGTTTTGGCCCCCCACCGAAAAAAGTTGAAATGACGTACCTGGCAGAGGCGTAGCTATGATATATTGCGCCCGGGGACGAACTATAAAATTGGCGCCCCAGCTCCCTCCCCCTTTAATCACATTTTTGAATATTACCCTTGTTTACTTATTATAATGTAACGTTGTAAGCCTCATTTTGGCGCCCCTGTACCTTGGCGCCCCGGGACATATGTACCCCCCTGCCCACCCACCCCGGCTACGCCTCTGGTACCTGGTGTGTGCGTGCGCGCGTGTGTGTGTGTGTGTGTGTGTGTTTCCGTGTGTGTGTGATTTGGATTTGTAACGTAGCTTTAACAATTTTTCAGTCATATCGCTACGATGCCTGCCGTGTGGCAGTTTATAGTGATGCGTAGCACTGGGGCATCATGCTGCAGACATGTAGCATGATGTCCTACCCAGCCACATTATCCTGACACCAGGTCGACCAGTCCTAACGTTAACCTCTTAATGCTGAGCGCCAAGCGAGGCAGCTGTTCGTACCATTTTTGTAAGTGTTTGGCATGACTCGGCCGGGGATTGAACCCACGACCTCTCGAATCCTCGTGGAATATGCATAACGTGTGTGAAGACATGCGTGTACATTTCTGAAAAGTTCCTGCACTGATTAAATTGTGATAAATTATGTACATCACAGTTACGATACCGTTCTCTTGTATTACAATGGTGGCGGTCTTGCCTGTGTATTTTCCCTGCAATTCCTCTTTATGATGATCCTTCCATAGCGCTGCCGGAGGTGATAGCTACTACCGAGAACTGTATTCGGTGAAATTGCCTTCAAGTCAAGTAAAGTAATTGCAAACTACAAGAAATTAAAGCAAATGCTGCTATGAATTTTTTTTCGTGCGACAGAAATCTTTATAAAGAGTGTGTCAACATAATATCCTTCGAACAAAATCGCATTACCACGACACATACATTAACACGACACATGCATTAACACGATACATGCAATAACACGACAGTAGTGAAGGGGGACGATTCAGGGACAATGGGACTTATCATTAAAAACACCCCTGGGACGATATAGGGACTATGTAAATTTAACATGGGGAAAAATCGTGGGACGATATAGGGACAAGGGGAATTAACATGGGGAAAAATCGTGGGACGATATAGGGACAAGGGGAATTAACATGGGGAATAAATCGTGGGACTGTCTAGGGACAAGGGAAATTTAACATGGGAGAAAAAAGCAATTCTAGGGACAAGGGGAATTGAACATGGGAAAAAAATGGGGTAGGCAATTGAAACTCTATCTCTTTTCGAGAAATGTGGGTGGCCCTGAAAAGGGCCTTTGGGTTTCTTCTTCTTCTTCTAACTCGTCCACTTCTTTATCCATCCCCTTATTTTTTCCATCATTCCTTTCTTCTTCTTCTTTTCATTTTCCGGTATCCAGTCCGGGTGACCCATGGCTCGGAACTTCTGTTGGATTTTTATCCAGTTAGCGTTCAGTTTCTCTAGTTCTTCCTTTTTCTTTCTATTTTCTTCTTCTTTTCTATCTTTTTCCCACCTGTCCTTTATTTTCTCCACTTCTTCATCTATCACCTTTCTCATCTTTTCTTCCCCTCTTTTCAATCTTTCAACACTCCTTTTGACAAAGGGCCACTCTGACCTTTTTCCTATCTCTTCCAAAAACCTTCTTACTTCTTCTACCTTCTCCAGGGCCTCTTTTAATGTCCCCACTCTGACATAAGGGGGATTTATTAGCCCTCTCAATCTCTTCACTTCTTCTTCAATTAATCCTTCTATCATCTCCCAGGCTAATTGTACGTAGTGCACACTGGTTCTTAACCTCCAATCTCTTTCAATCCTTTCAACTCCATATTCACTATCCACCATCCAAAAATAAACATGCCTTAAATCATTAAACAGTTGGGACACTTCCATCTTCTTTTTTTTATTCCTTAGAATGGTGCGAACGACGAACTTTGTGGGTTCTTATAGTGAAAGCGCGGACGTGATGGAAAACATCCCCCTAAAACAAAATTGATATTACCTAGATCATGACCAAACAACGCGCGGACGTGAAGGAAAACATCCCCTACTTTTCTCATTTCATATTATCTATTATCCACATACGAGAACCAGCAATAAACAAACCCAAAATCTACTATTTACACACAAATCATTAAAACTAAATCCATAATCTACTATCCACACAAACGTACGTGAGCGCTTACAAAACCCCATAATCTACCATTCACACAAACCTACTTGATCACTTACAAACACTAATACATACACTCGCAATTAGAAAAAAGAGTCAGTGTTTATATTCACACTACTCTACCTACACACATTGGGAAATCGATTACTATATCTTTTCTAGAGATTGGGGTAGCCCTGAAAAGGGCTGCTTGTTTTTTTTGAACTCCATGACACCTGGTTAATGATGGCACCTTCCAGGCCTGGCACCACACACACATCTTCTTCCCAGTCTCTTTTCACTCTTTTTTGGGGGAGAGCAGAGGCGGGATAAGTGGCTTCAGAATCCCAATTTTCTGTCTCTGGGATTCTGAAATTTCCTCTCTCCTCTTCTTTGTTTCTTCTCTCCTCATCTTCTTTGTTTCTTCTTTCCTCCTCTTCTTTGTTTCTTCTCTCCTCCTCTTTCATCCTTCCCTCTTCTACGATGGCCTCTGCAGCCAGCTCATTCACTATACGCCTGGCATATTCCAGGTGTACATGAAGTTCAAGCAGTTTAGCTAGTCTGGTGTTCATTCTGGTGGTGTTGATCAATCAACAAGGTAGCTAGACTGCCGAACGATTTTTAATTTATACTGAAAGCGCGGACGTGGTGGAAAACATCCCCCAAAACAAAATTGATCTTACCTAGATCATAACCAAACAACGCGCGGACCTAAAAGAAACACTCACTCACTTTTTTATACTACCCATTACTAATTTAAAAATTTTCATTAATCACTTCAATATACTATCCACATAGGCAAAGCAATCAAACCCCAAATCTACTCTCCCCACACGTCAAACAGCAAAGAAACATTATCATAATCTACTATCCACACAAACTTACGTGAGCACTTACAAACACACAATCATATACACAAACACATACACTCACACTATAAAAAAGAGTTAGTGTTTATATTCACACTACTCTACATACACACATTGGCAAATCGATTGTTATTTCTTTTCTAGAGTATGGGGTAGCCCTGAAAAGGGCTGGGTTTTTTTGTTTGCTATGGCAATCTTTTAGTTTCTAAGAATGCGACGTCCTCTGAAGATAGACTTTCTGACGATAGGTCTGCTTCTTCGGAAAGAGAAGAAGAACTCTTTGGTGTCGATACGACAATCGACAAAGCCTCTGTCAGGTTCAGGTTCCTGCTGCTGTTGTTGCTGTTGCTGCTCTCTCTGCTGTTTCTGAAGTTTGTACTTCTCTGTCCATTCTTCTTTCTCCCTGTTCACTTCTTCTCTGAAGAGCTCTTCTATCAGGTCATCAGTGACTTTTAACATTCTCACATTCTCTATCTCTTCTGGCTTCGGTATCAGACTGTGTCTGACCCTGTGCAAATTCACGTAGGCTTCGTTTAGCTTAGCTAGTTTGGAGCAGATCTTCGTAGGAGGATGAGTCGACAATGAATGGTTAGACTGGAAACTTCTCCGGTTCTTAAAGTCAAAGCGCGGACCTGAAGGAAAACAGCCCTCTATGGTTTTCGAGTCGCAACGTTCAATGAGTGTCATGAGAGGGATAGTAAGAAGTCAAAGAGCATGAATCAAGATTCCTATAGCCAAACAAAAGACAAAGGCATTTTTTTTCAAAACACAACATTTTTTTATTCAAAATCACTTAACACTAACAAACAACTATAACATTTTTAACAATAATCCAAAAATTTTTTTTCAAAACACAACATTTTTTTATTCAAAATCACTTAACACTAACAAACAACTATAACATTTTTAACAATAATCCAAAAATATAATATCAAACATTTTTTTTCAAATCACAAACATTTTTTTCAATTAACACTCTACTTTAAACAGGGCTGACAACGTTGTGAATGAAATTGTGATTTCCACTGTTGGAAGTCATTAGGCCATTGATGGACACTACGTTTCCTAGCTTGAGACAAAAGATAAGCATAATGGTCACAAAACCATTGATCTACTTTCACATCGTTTCTAGAAGAAGAACGAAGATCAAAATGAGTCACTAAATGTTCTAAGGAATAGCCCAGGCTGCGATGATGCATAAAATACACACAATATTGTCCACACACCAAGGAATCTGTGCCTTGTAATTTCACATTATTGAATCGGGTGGTCTGAGCATTTCTTCTCATAAAGTCAATGATATCGTCTTCCAAAGAAGGCAATCCGTACGAATCGAAATATTCCACACATCCTTCTTGTGGAAAGTAGACGGCTACCCAGTGGGTTCCTGGGAGATGACTGTCGTCCGTATTGATGACATAAGCTAGATGGTCTTGAGGTTTGCGATGAGGAAGTTCATCTTTAGCACAGACGACAGGATTCCAAGAAGCCGTATACGAACTGTGGTTCAAAAGATAATAAAGTTCCCAGGTATCCATTGATTTGTGTTGTTGTTTTTTTTTCTTCACAGGTAATGATAAGTCATCAATTCGATCCTGACTTTTTGCTTCAAAATGTCTGACAAGTAAAAGGCGTTTAGATCCGACTTCTTACTCTGGTCAAAGAGAGATTCGATGCGACGGCGCTCCAGAGACGTTAATGGAGGAGAAGAATGTTTATCCAAACCTTTATACCACTCGTTCAACACGAATTCTATCTCGATGACACCCCAAGCTTTGTCCAGATATTCGTCCAATTTTTCTTCTTGGCTCAACATCAGACATTTGTCGTGTTGAATTTGACTGGGATGATCGTTGTGACATCCATAGCACTCTTCCTTGATCAATTCTTTCATTACATCTGTCAGGAATGTAGCAAAACAGGAGACTAAATGGGCTTCTTGTTCTGGCCATCTTGACTTCATCATGATAACTTCTTCGTCTTGGGATTCTTCTTCTTCTACCACGGTCTCCTCACATTCCATTTCCAAAGTTTCTCCACTAGGTAAAGAGGGATAACAGTCTTCCATGGCTTCTAATAGTCTAGAATGACTTCTCTCAAACTGTTGATTTCTATGGTATTATCGAATTCTGCATACAGGAGGACGTTCACCGTCTCTGGTAGATTTGTAGTAAACTGAATTTCCACACGAATCTGACCAGATTTTATAGGGTGGAAATGTCCCTCGTCGCTGCCTTGGTCTGGAGTGAAATCGAAAGCCCACAAAGCGTAGCCTCCTGCGTCATCCTCGTACGTAATGCCGTGACTGGTGTTGGTTCCTAACTGACCGGTAGCTTCGTACAGGGACAAGTACGACCTCAAGTAATTCTTCGCGGCACCAAAGTTAGGTTCGAAAGGTCGGGTACACAAGGTTTTGACATCGCGACTGACTTCAAGTTTGGACACATTGTAGGGTTGAAACTCAAAAGGGTTTTCGTTGTAGGCTCCGTTGAAGGCTGAATTCTTGACGATAGCAACGATTAAACGCTTGGATAACTGTCCTTGGAACAGATGATCTTCGATCATGGATCACTGTCCAGTGGGAATCGTGAACGTTTTCACTTCCACTCGTCGGATCGGATACTTGGCGGTCGTTCTGCTCAACGTCTGACTGATGTCGTTTCCCACTTTAGGCAACACTTCCACACGACGCACGTAGAGTCTGGCTTCTTGAATGATAGCTGTGTAAGTGGCATCAGCTGCAGCCATTAAATGGAAAGAGGCACTGCTACGATTAAGTCTCAGGCGGATATCCACCCCGTTCAACAAATATTTTTCTTGTAACCACATGTCTAGATGCAAGCGATCCCTCAGTTCTAAACTACGACTTTGTACAATTTTCGTTCGTCGTTCTACAAATCCCGTTGTATTTTGAGCATCCCCAGCAATTGTAAGGCTGTTGAACTTAGTCGCTTTGTCAGGTTTCCATACCACGCAAGCATCCAGATGAGTGTTCTTGGCTTCTTTTCCGTACGTCAAGAGATTTTCCAGGTAGGCCCGATAAGGGTAAGTATCCATGCTGCTGCTGACCAGTTTGTTATTCAAGTACAAGTCCACTTCGCTAAACAAGGAATGCATGAAATTATTGACGGGAGCTACTGCTTCATCAGCGTCTAGGTTAGCGTTGGGTGGTTTTATCACTTTCACTTTCAAGTACAGGTAACTGCTATTCAGATCGATATAATCTTCTGGCTGTCCTTTGATTTCAAACTCGATGGGAGCGGAATCCGTCAAAGAGGAGACGGGATGAAATTACACCCACTGGGATTCTTGCATGGTCATCATGGTGGGGGGCATGGCAAACAGTTCCAGTTCTGACTTGGAACAAGCACAGGACTCTCGGTGCATCATTTTTTTCTGTTTTTCAATAATCGAAAACGTCTAAGTCTCGAACGGTTCTTCTTTTCTTTGTCTTTCTAGCTTTAGACGTGTGAAGTCTGGTGAAAGGGTGTTTTCTTCGTCGTCTCTTTCTGCCTTGTCCTTGCTGAATGCCTGACTCGGTAGCGTGCAGGGCATTTATAGGTGTATCTCGTCGGCCCAAAAGGTCTTTACCCGTTTGCATCAAGACATTTTTGCCTGCCATCAAGAAAGCTTCTTTGGGGTTTTGTTTGTCGATGATGACATTTTGGAGAAATTCTTTGCCTTGTATCAATGCCGCATCTTTCAAGGCGTGCAATCCGCGTGTCACCATCGGTTTCAACACCGGGGCCACCGAACGAAAAGCCGATTTTAGCATATCTCCTAAACCGTGTCCTCGCTGTCGAGCAACCCCTCGGTACACTGGATACATGACTTACAACTCGTGAGAGAACCGTTTTCGAAAATGGAGTTTCACCGTGACTTTTCCTTTGGTGAATGGAATATTTTGTCCCAGATCTCCTTTTATAGCAATGTTGACCGTGTCCAAATACGACTTGTTGACAGGCAAATAGTGAGGATGTACAAATTCGCGGTGAACGTGGTAAGTGTTTCCACCTTCCTCGTCAGCGACCGTGGCAGAATCCACTTTGAAAGGAATGCCACGCAGTAACGGTACGGAGGTGTGTCCCACCACGTTGTACTCCACCACATCGGAGTACACAAATATCAAATTCAGTCGTTGGTTCAGTTCTACCGGGGCACGAAAAAACTTGGCAAAAGAATCGTTGTCGTAAATGACTGATGATTCGGGTTTTTGTTCTACTATCTTCCTCAGCTCCATGTCCCCGCCCAACATGGCAAACAATTCAGGACAAAATAAAATGGACATGATTTTACCCCCTTCAGGAAATTTCATGAGGAAGCGACGAGCTACTTTATGGTACTCCAGGGTGACACTTTTTTTGACACTCTCCAAAGCTTTCAGAAACACGACATCAAATCTGGAGGCTATGGTGCTCACCAAATGTTGACCACTAAAATAATAGCCTGGGGGAATGAACAAGTGATAGGTGGTCCACTTTTGATTTTTTGTGCTAGGAGTTTTCTTGACATATTTGACATGGGTACCCAAGTACTGTTGCAATGAATCGTCATGAACTTCCACCGTAAAAAAATTTTGATTGGGAAGGACATTGAGGACTTGGGTTGGGTGAATGATTTCTACTAAAGCCACTTCCCAATGGGCTTCGTGATCTAATGGGATGGCCTGAGGTAATTTGGCCGTGTAACAGCACAACGTGTTGTTGGGAAACACCTCCATGGAACTGTCACTGGGTAAGGTTAAGTAAAATTGGTTTTGGTGACTCATAATTCCAGAGTTCTGTGGCTGTCTGAGGGGTTACTGGACGTCAGAGGCGTGTCTCCGCCTAAAATGGGGTTGTTGTTTTTGTTATTGGAGTGGTGACTGGCACTGGCACTGGACACAAGGTTCCCGTGGTTCCCGTTCGAGAATTTCAGGGAGGGATTTGGAAGCAGGTAACAGATGCAACTGCTCAATAAAATGGTCCACAATTGTTTGTCTCCTTGTTGCAAACTCAAATTGGCAATGGCTGCCCCGATGACACAATACACCACGAAGATTTGGCAGAAAAAGACGATTTACGTTTTAGGCACACGTTCTCCACACCACACCCACAAGGGTTGTTTTTGTAAATCTTGCAGAGAAGAACTAGGTGAAGGAGTGGTCGACGTAGCTGCGTCTGTGTGAAAGGGCATGATGGTCACTTCTTTTTATAGTCGATGACTTGCGAAGCGTCGATCCAAGAATCAAAACTGGGTGGATATCCTTTCCAACGTACTTTGACTTCTTTGACACGTCGTTTGCCCACTTTCCGGGTTCTGTGTTCGAGAATGCTTTCGATGTCATACACGTCGTCTTCTTTTTTGGTGACACGTTGTAACTCGGGCAAATAAAACGTTCCTTTGAGCACTTCTCCGTTCATGTCTTCCAATTTATAGACGGCAGGATGACGGCCATGCACTCGTCCAGTGACACGAAACAATTCGGTCGTCCAGTTAGGTAAGTAACCTTTGTCGAAAGTGCGCTTGGTTTTGCCGATGCGCACCCAATCTCCTACGGTCAACTCTCCACTTTTCTTGGGGACAGCCTTCGTCGGGGACGTACCAAACAGGCGCTCAAACACCAGCACTTCGTTGTCGGGAGTCACTTCTTGCGGGGCACGTCCAATGCTTCGATGGTAAGATTGGTTGTACGCTTGCACCAGGTGCGGTAAGATGTCGATGTACTTCAGAGTGTGGTGATGCGCAAAATATTTCCACATGCGTTCTTTCAAAGTGCGTTGAAAAGGTTCCACGATGCTGGCTTTGGTTTCGGGATTCTCGGTGGTAAAAAAATGACTGTCACGTTTCTTTAATTCTTTTTGGAAAGCTTGGTTCAGAAATTCGGTGCCTCTGTCCGTTTGCCATCGAAGAGGGTGACGACCGCTTTGTTTCAACACTCGTTGCAGGGCTCGAACTAACTCGCTGCTCGATTTGGAAGTCAAGGGTACGACCCAGGCAAATTTGGAAAAGACGTCGATGACACAAAACAAATATTTGTAGCCAGGATTGTAGCTGGCCAAATGAGAGACATCGGGTAAATCGGCTTGCCATTGATGATCGATGCCTTCCACTCGAGTGCGACTTCTGGCAAACTTGCGTCGAATGGGTTTGTGTAAAGTGTAGGTAGCTTGTTCTTGTAACCATCGTTGCACTTGAGGTAAACGGAGACTTTTCAGTCGAGTTTTGGCAGCACGATACAATTTTTTAACTCCTGCGTAACCTGCAGGATGCGAGGGATCGTAGAAAATGCTGGCTAACACCTTCTCCATTTTTTTTTTGGTGTGTTAATAAGTTATCCACTCTTCCGTGATGCTACGTTGGGTGGGACGAAAGGGTGGCTTAGAAACGGATTTACGTGTCCGATGGGCTACTGGAGTAGAAGTCCCATTTTTTCCAGTCACGGACATCTGTCCAATGGGGGTGTAAGTCACAAGCTACACACACATCGTCATACACGTCTTCGGTAGCCAAAAATTGTCGAATCTTTTTTTCCCGTAGAGGTCAAGAAGTATCCAGATGAAAACGTAAGGCTTTGAGCAAAAGGAGTCTCTCGTGAACATTTAAAGGCACCACTTTCATGTTGAATGGGGTAGTAAATACTGTTCGTAAAGAGTCCACAAAGAATCGGCTGGTAAACGAAATCCCAGAAAACAAGTCACTACGACACACACTATGCGTCGTCCCAAATTGAATGGATACAGTTCTTGTAATAATCGATGGTAATGATCCACGGTTTGAATATGGTCATTGAGTTCCTTCCACGGAATCTGTTTAATTACATGTGACATAAGTCGTGGCAAGACAGCCTGTTTTTCTACTCTCTTTTTTTTCGGATGCAATACACGTACTTTCTAGCCAGACATCCTCGTTCTCCAGTAGGGAATCTAAATCTTGCATACTGTAACCTAAACGTCAGAGTTTGTTTAGAAGTTTCCTCTTCCGCTAAGTAGATTCCACGTGACACACCGCAACTGAAGCACTTGACTTTATCTCCCTCGCCCAAGTAGAACAATCCGGCTCTGGCTAATTCTTCGGGGGTCGGTCCTCCCAGATACTTAGGCCATTTTCCTTTGAACGATTGAAGACGATTTTCAAAGTCGCAGTATTCCGACAAACGCACAGGAAACGAATATTCGTCTAACACAGTTTCGTTTCGATGAGGGTTGGGTGACATGGACAGGAGTTTGCTCAGAGCTGGATGAAATCCGTAGCGGGGTAGACGTGAAGGTGAACATCCATCTTTAAAACGAAACCCAGTAAAGTGTCCAAGAGGACGAGCGGCATCGCTTTCGCATCCCTCAGGTTTGGCACGCACAGCATCACTTTCCATGATAGAGGTAGTGAGAACAAAGTTCCCATGATGCTTTACGGCATCGCTAAGGTCACAGCGTACAGCATAGTTCCCATCGCAAGGCTCACAATCGCATTTCACTTCAGAAGCCCCACACTTGAATTGTGCCTTTCTAAACTTGCTGTGTGTTTCTCTGAAAGTATTCATCTTGTTCGCTCGATCTTGGTAGGTAGTCACAATGAACTATCGATCTTGGCCATAGTCCCTTTTTATACTAGTCGCAATGCAGTCTCAAGCTTGTACATCGTTCCTTTTTTATGTTTTTTATGTCTAGTTTTGGAAGGTACCGTCTCTAAGGTGCCGTCAAAATTGTACCGTAGTGTCATGGGTGGAAAGGCCATAGAAAGGAAGGACAGTGTGGAGAACATCGAGTATGTTCCAGAATAGCTGAATCTTTGTAGATACATAGATCCATTCGTAACTTCAGTCCGCAAGCGAAACACTGTACTTCGTATCCCAATCCTGACTCAGGTCCCAAGTAGACAAATCCTGTCCTAGCTAAAATATGCGAAGAAGGTAATCCTTTCCTATCCGTAGGCCATGCTTGAAATGTGTCCAATCGACGGGCACAATCACAATAATCAGGCAAGAAAACAGGAAAATGGTTGGGTTTGAACTTGGAGTTCTCATCGGGTTTCTCACTCGATTCTTGCTGTGTCGAAGTCATCCTTCTGGTGGGTGGCTATCCGCTTACAACCAATGTTTTATACCAACATGTTCATACGGCAAAGTAAAGTGGTTGGGCCGTCGCACTCGCTTCTGGTACACGATTTGATAGACTTTTTCCAAGGGTCGACTGACGATGTGGTGATTGGGTAAACGTACAATCTTGTTGGGTTGATAGGTGTTCACTTTAAAGTGTTCATCCTCTCCAGATTGCAAGGCTTCTTTTAATGCCCCAAAGTTGACCACACGACTGGTACGATAATTCAGAGTAAATCCTTTCACTTTACACTGCGTGTGCACTTCTCCTTGTTTGTCCCGGTATTCGTAGCCGTAATTTTTTGGACCGCCACTGACGAAACTTAGAATCTTGTCGTCGGGATGCTCGTCTGTCCAGGCTCCTAAACGGTTTCCTTCGATGTCAGGGTGCTGTTGACTCGGGTGATGGATGTAAATGCAACTGTCCGTGTCAAAGTACAGGACGCGTTCCCCTAACAGTTCTAAAGCTTCGTACAATTTTAAGCGAGCATGAGCTGTCACGTAAGCCGCAATGATGACATTTCCAAAAGGGTCGTCTTCTACAAAGTCCAGATCTTCTTCGTAATTGACCAAGATGAAATCCTCGCGAACGACGTCCACGTGTTTCATGAATTTGGTTTTGTCGTGAATCATCTGGAAGTAGCGGGAAGGTTCTGTCAAATATTCCGTCTTGGGTAAACACGGACGTTGTGCCATTTTACCCCACAAGCAATTTAACATCACTTTGGCAAACGATCGCCTGCCTTCGTTTTTCTCGATGTGATCTAAAGTAATGCCTTCTTGTGCCCAGTATTTCTCTTTGAATGTCTTTTGGTCTTCGGGAGCGTGACACCAGGAAGGATAGCCACTGGCTTCTTGTTTTAGTTTCAGAAAGGCATCCACGTAGTCGGCGAAAATGCCTTTCTGCGTGGGGTCACCCTTGTGGTATTGTTGTGTCTTTGGAAAGTGACAAATTTCGTACACTTCTAACAGTTGGTATCCCATGTCCAGAGCTTTGAACAATTCTACGCTGACCCACGTCCCCGTCAAGGCCCGTTCTGCCTGGGTGTGCTGACAAGGTTGGTCTTGGTTGCACGTTTCGGCACAAGTACGGCACAAAGGAAACATCAGTTTGCCTTGGCAATGGTGAGGTAGCACGGGATGGTCCAAGTTAGTGGGAGGCAAGACTTTGCACTTGATCAGACCTTCGTATTGTCGAATGTTTTTCAGGTCGATGTGTTCCGTGAACAATTGTGGGTGCCCTGCAGGAAAGCGACATTATTTGCACACGTAAGGATACAGCGAACACACGTCCAAGTATTTGATTTCTTCTCCTTTCTCTTCGTCGACTTGGTACAGCAAACAGGTGGCATTGGTCCTTCCTCCGTACAAACTATCCCTCGGGTTCAGCGGGTCCATGAACTGGTAACTTTCCACGAGGCGTTTAAACTCGGGATCGGTTTTCAAACGGTGATCGTACACGTGTTCCCACATTTCCACCACTTGGTATCCTTGCTGTTCTAACTTTAGGCGTCGCTGACAAGTGTCCTGGTACAAGTCTTCCATGGTTCGTTGTAAAAACTGATTTTTAGTGCCACGGTCAGGGTAACAGACAAGACATCCGTGAAATAAGCAGCCGTTAAACTGGTACACGATCTTGGGGTTTTCTAAGTCCCAGCCATCGACCGAATGCGTTCCGATGGTCTTTTCGCCTCCTCCGTTGCGGGCATGCTGAATCCATTTGTCTTCCTTGTCGCACAAGTAATGTAACCAGCGTAGGGCTTTGACCGAGTATTGACGTTTGACATAGTTGGTCGTTTGAGGACTGATGACAGCCACGGTGTATTCAGGCATGAATCGTTGCCGGTACACTAAGGAACACGCTTTGGCAATGGTGCAAGCTTCTTTCAAAGGATCGACCCCTCCGTGTTCCATGAACAGTTCTCGAAATTTTCCACAGCAACGTCGTAAAATAGCAACGTCGGAATGACAATACTTTAACATTTCTTCCTGAAATTCGAAAGCGTCGGAGACATGAGCCTGGTACCAAGCGTAGAAAGCTTCTCGTTGTTCGGTACGCATGTTGTCAGGGTCGTAATAGTGAGCCTCATGCAAATGGGGTAGAACGACGTGTTGATTGGCTTCCGTATTGAAAAAGTGTGGAAAGTACCCTTTAGCCATTTCTGTCATTCGAAATGTTTTAGGCATTGGACTCAAAGGCATGGCCAAATAGCTCATCGAATCTTTAAACTGTACTTGTGTCACTTGCATAAAAATGATTTTGGCTCCGTTGAAAGTGACTTTAGGACGCTCAGTGCCTTGTTCCGTATAGTATCTCAAAAGAAACTGTCCATCGTATCCGGAGAAATTGTGAGCCATCACCGTGGCATGACGATGACAATCTCCGTAACGTTCGATGTCCTCTTGGCTCCACGTCTTGTCGATGGGGTCTAAGACCCATTGGGCGAAATCGGATAGCGTGTTCGGTCCCCGAAAGATTTGTTCACGTCCTCCAGGAATCTTGCTGCAATGAGGGCAATGACTGAAGATAGGTTCTTGAATGCACTTCTCGCACGCTCGATGAGCCACGCAGAAATTAGGAATGTGAATGCCGGACTCTTGCATGCATTCGAAATCGAAAAAGATGAAATTGCCTTTCTTCTTGTGTCCATCCTCTTTCTCTGGTGGGGGTTGGTATTTTTGCACGTAGCATTCGTGTTCCAAGTCCACGATGTGGTGGCAAATGTTTTCTTTCCTGAACATACGTGTGCCTTGGCATTATTGGTACGTAGGCCTTGTCCACACGTGTGGCACAATCTCAGCAGTTGACAAGCACATTTCTGCTGTGAACCTTGCGTCTTCAGATGTTGTTGGTAACAGGCAGGGCTGACAAACGTGCGCAGACAAGTTGAACAATGCACTGGTTTTTGCCCTTCCCTCAGACAGGGTGGAGAGGCCAAACATCTTGAGCATTTCGATCCACAATGTTTGTGTTGCTCTCGATTATTATAACCATGGTCACATTTCTCACAGTAATAACCGTATCCCAGGAATGCAGTAATATTGGTAATGGTATAGAAATGGTCATCGTGATAATATACATGAATCTATTTTCCATCCTTAAAGTCTTTCCCTCGAAACAACAGAGGTCCGTGCACTTCTTGACGGTGCACTTTCAAGGTGTAGAATGGAGCTAGGACATCTTTCAATTTTTGCATTTCAGGAATGCCACAGGGTGTGTCTTTGGACAGGCCAGCTTGTTGCAACAGGAGTTCTGCTTCACTTCGTTGTTTGGCTCGGTTCGATTTTCGAATGTTCTCCCAGTCTCTTTTCCATTCTACCGTGTCGTTCTTGTCGGCATAGGTTCGTCCCACCACGATGGCTCGGGCTAAACACATCTGGTCTTGAGAATTGTGAATTTGGACGAGACTCTTTTTGGTACTGCGAAGGTCGTTCACCAATAACACCTTATTGCGTTGTCCGGTCCCTTGACGAGGAGAGACGTGGATCATGTCCAGTGTGGCTTTACCATCGGTGATGTCAAACTGGTCATTGGATTGTTGCACGTGTTGAATCTTGTCCATGACTTTGGAAGCGGTCAATTCTGCAGGGTTGCTAAACTCGATCCAAACAGGGGATTTCAAACCGTCGTGTTGTATGGAGAGTCTCAAGCGATCGTCTTCTTTGGGTTGACATTGTCGCTTGAATGTGGTGAGCAAAGAATCCCACACCCCAGTGATGAACCCTTCTGCTTTCTCTAACGGTACTTCGGACTTGAAATCTTTAAACTTCACCGTGTATTTGTAAGCCGTGGTTCTAAATTTTCTAGAGGAGCGCTTTTCCGTCTCTCGAATGGAATAGTATTTTTCAGGGTTGACTAAGGGTGGCGAACTTTGTTTAGAGGGTTTGGATTCTGGTTCACTCATGTCCTCTTCAAAATCACTGGCATGAATTTGTGCCAAGACTTCAGCTCTGGTACGAGGCGATAGATCACGTTTCTGCCTCTTACTTTCTTCTTCTTTCTTCTCAAATGAATTGGATCGTTTCATCTTGAGTGCAAAACGTCAAATGACTCAAGTTCAAACACCATAGACTAATTTATAGTCATGGCAGACCAGCGTATATGAAAGGGTGTGTGTCTTGTCCTTTCACTATTCATTTCACTCTCAAACCGAGCACAACGATGGAAGAGACTAGCCAAATTGAACGTTTCATCAGAGCTTTGCGAGGGGTCATTAGAAAATTCTCTTCAGACCAGCCGACGGACTACTGTCCTTCCTTTCGAGATAAAAGTCAAGATACTTGCTATATCTGTCAAAAGAAAGGGCATTGGTCTTCAGAGTGTCCAGACCGTCAAAAAAGAAAAACGGGCTAGAAAAGACAAAAGTCAAGATACCTTTTATCATTGTAAAGAAAAAGGACATTGGTCTCCAGATTGCCCAAAAAAGAAACAAGAGGAGTCAGAAGAAGAGAGAGATTCTTCAGAGGAAGAAGAGGAGGAAGATAGCAGACAGTTGAAGAAAAAGAAACAGGAGAAGAAAAGAAGAAGGGAAGAAAGTGAGGAGGAAGAGAAGGAGGAAAAGACTGTGACGGTGAAGAAATTTAAAAAACAGAGAGAGTAAACAAAGAAACAGAAGAAGTGAATGTACTTTTTAAAGTGCTCTGTTGTGAATTGTGAATTGGATTGTAACTATTGATAAAAGAATAAATTAGGTATAAAAAGGTAAGTGTCTTTGGATTTTTATTTTAAAATAAAAACGTACACTCACGCACTCATACACAGACACGTACTATAGGGTAAAATGGTTATTTTTATTTATTTATTTATTTATTTTTTGAGTTATTGGCAATTGAAAGTTTATCTCTTTTCGAGGAATGTGGGTGGCCCTGAAAAGGGCCTTTGGTTATTGGTGTAGGGGTGAGTTTAAGCAATCAACTTTAACTGCCTTAAACCTTTGCCACGGCCGAGGCCTACTTCTGGACTGCGTACTGTTGATGATGATGATGATTTGGTTGAAATCACTCAGGTTGGTACGGTAGGCTTAGTCACAGGGTTGGCGTATTTAGCTCGGGAAGGTCGTATTCTCTTCGGTCGTAATAAAGAAGTCTGATACATTTGTTTCAGACTTCATAACTCCGCTAAAATGTCTAACAGTACCGTGACCGTTTGATTTTCACCCTCTTGTTTCTTTGCTGCTACTTCTTCTTGTTGTTGTTTTTTTCTTACCTCTTCTTCTTGCTGTTGTTGCTGTAGGAGATAAGCTTGTTCCGCTTCCTTTTGCTGTTGTATAAATTTCTCCAATGCTTCTTTCTGTCTCTGTCTAAAATTCTCCACTTGCGGTAATGAAGAAGGAGACGAAGATTCCGGAACATATTCTTGCGAGGTAAGAAAATCCACAAAATCCCAATTTACCTCTTCTGAAATTAAGTCCGGGTTCCCTTGGGCGGTCTCCATTGCTGGTGTACCCCAACTGATCGTTTTCTGAGTTTCCGTCATGTTGAATCACTGTCGCATGGATTGACACCGCACAGGCGCTAGCGAATCTATGTAGACCACGTGACGTCACAGACTGCTCTCTTCGGATTGGATGCGGACTACCTGAATTTTGTGACGCGTGTTTGGATTGGTCAATGAACTCAATCCGTTTCAATCCTTCCTCTACCTATAAATAAGCGCAGTTCACCGCATTGATTCACCTGTTCTCGGCGCCTCAAGATGTGGACCACAGTCGAATCATCGACCCTTGTTTCTTCAATGATGTTTAGGACGGACATGCTAATGTATGTCCGATCCAAGTGGACAGTTGTCCACAAGTCAGACACCAGTCTGTGGATACGAAGAGTCTATGTGGAAAGACAAGAATGCCTCAAGAGGACTCTGATTTATGGACCTGCAGTAAGAAGCAGCTTGAGGACAAGAAGATGCCGTAGATGCCCTTTATGTTAAGGGTATATTAACATAAACCCAAAGGCCCTTTTCAGGGCCACCCACATTTCTCGAAAAGAGATAGAGTTTCAATTGCCTACCCCATTTTTTCCCATGTTCAATTCCCCTTGTCCCTAGAATTGCTTTTTTCTCCCATGTTAAATTTCCCTTGTCCCTAGACAGTCCCACGATTTATTCCCCATGTTAATTCCCCTTGTCCCTATATCGTCCCACGATTTTTCCCCATGTTAATTCCCCTTGTCCCTATATCGTCCCACGATTTTTCCCCATTTTAAATTTACATAGTCCATATATCGTCCCAGGGGTGTTTTTAATGATAAGTCCCATTGTCCCTGAATCGTCCCCCTTCACTACTCACGACACATACATTAACACGACACATGCATTAACACGATAACATGCATTAACACGACACATGCATTAACACAACACATACATTAACACGACACATGCATTAACACGACACATGCATTAACACGACACATGCATTAACACGACACATAAATTAGCACGACACATGCATTATATATAATGCAGCAACAGTGGTGTAGGCTACATGGCGATTGTTATGTCCTTCACCAGTCTTTAGGCGGAATAAATAATTTAGTTAGTGATACTAAATTCGGTCAGATTATTGTTCGGGTCGCCAAATAACCTCAGTAGTAATTATATGATAAAATATCAATTTGATATACTTGGTTATTGGTCATTGTAAAAGGGGAGCTCTACGGATATTACGTACTTTTGAGAAATTGACTGGTGTGAGGGGAAGTTATTTGCATTTGCAACATGCACAACGGAGAAGATGTTTTTTATACCTCAATGCCACATTCATTTACTGTGGCTGAAATGTCTTTGCATACTTTACTTGTGGAAACTGTAAACGATCTAGGCTCTAAGCACACAGCTCGAAATATCAGTTTGAATTTGTATGTGTGTGGGGGGGGGGGATATTTAACGTTGCTTTTAAAAAACGTCAGTCATATCGCTGCGATGTCGGCAGTGGGACAGTTTATAATAATGTCTAGCAATGGGGCATGATGCCGCGGATACATCGTGCAAAGAAAGATATATATATATATATATATATATATATATATATATATATATATATATATATATATATATATATATATATATATATATATATATATATATATATATAACAAAACTTATCGACTCGTTTTTGTTAAAATTTATTGGTTTTTGATAGGTGTACAATGCCAAGCTGTATAATCTGTGACCAAAAATTACACACATCAATCATACACCTAAATAAAGGGAATTAAAAATTCTTTTACGTAAGATACATACATAGCCAGGATAACCAGTGAGGTCTACCTGGGAATCTCTGCAACTGTAGAGCGCCACCTAAACGAAGGAAGCTCAGAATATAATTCTCAATGGCGACGAATTACATCCGAGGTGTCTTTCTCGACTGGAAAAGGCCGATGATGTTTCGACTGACAATAAACAAGGAGCTGTACACCGCCGCAGTAAACTATTACTCATTCGGACCCGAGCTATGTATGCATAACAAATACATGCTTCAGATATATGGCGGCGCATTAATTTAGAGGTAAAAAATATCATATATTCTCGGCAAACAAAAGAAACCCAATCTATTTTGGACCACCTCGGTTTATTATATGATTGGATCAATTGTCGCAATGACCAAGAGTTTAAGAATGGAAGAAGAAAAAAATATTGTTCGAGCATTCGTCATTCGTCACCTCTCGGTCAATCCATGTTTCATAAATAGCCGAAGTTGTCCGAATTGCAGTCGAGGTTGGATACGTTGGATTGACCTTGAAGTTGCGAATGAACTATTACTCTGACGACTTTCTCTGATAAAATACCTATCGTTTTCACGACGCATGGTTATTTTGCCTGGCAGTATGGAATACATTGAACTGAATCAGTGACACAACAAACAAACAAACAAAAAAAAAAACAAAAAAAAAAAAACAAAAACACGGTCATGCTGATTACTCCACTATCATGTTGATATGCACGTTTAAGTTGTTAGTGCCTTTCCTAGCAAACTCACGCGACACACTTGTAAGAGTAAATGCAATCATGAAAAATACGTCTAGAGCTATTTAATTGAGCTGTACCCTCAAGATCTTAAATTACTGAACTACAGTTTGAATCCATATGACGGCACGTGAAGAACTCTGCGTGTACAAATTCAAATCACAATTTCCATATGTCAACTACAGGACACCTTGATAATTATGTTAGTAGATGTTGTACCTTTTAAAAATGTCAATGACTTTATGCATTTCGCAAGGCATTTAAAAAAATGTTAAATGAATATTTTTATATTATCACCGCACTTATTTGGTGTAATTTAGCGCGAGAGATGTATAATACATGTGTGCATTTCGTAAGAGGCAACTATTGTTGACAGAATGTGAGGTGACTCAGTGGTTAGCGTGCCGGACTCTCGAACAAAAGGATGTGGGTTCGAATCTTACAATTGGTTCAGCCAGGGTCGGTTTTTGTGTGGTGTACTTGGGCATGGCAGTTTGTTCCAACTGCCTCGATACTAAATAATCCTTGTTGTTGTTATGTAAAACATCAAACCAAACATTAAGTCACAAATCTCTCTCGTGTGTATTTTGGTTTTACACGTTTCACTTCATTGTGCTTCTGCTGGCTTCCATATTATATGCCTTTTGAAATGGCAAGCTTTTGCACTTTTATTTTAGTTGATGAGTTCAGTAGTATGACAATAGGAGTTTTAGATTTTTGTTGCCGCTTCAAGTCAAAACCGTTTACCTCCATGATTTTGTCCTCACGTAACATGTGCACTCCCACGAATGCAAGTTAGAAACAGGTGCATTTGCAAGAGCATATTCATGTGGTGCTGAAGACCTCGACCTAGATGAGTAATCACCAAACCTGCTATTGTAAAAGTACTCACGTCTATGGGATTTTCCGTCGACGTTACAAGTACAAATAAAAGTATAAGCGCAGGTACAAGTACAGCACGGATATTGTGCAGGTGAAACGCGAATATATCCATTAATAATTCTCCTGATTTGCATCAACGCTTGCGTGGTAAACAAAACAATCACTGATATTGGACTTGTTGTTGTTGTTGCTGTAGGGTTTAACGCCTTTTTTTTTAGCACAAGATAGGATATACATGGCGGCCAGCATAAATGGTGGAGGAAGAACCCGGGAAAATCCCGGAAAGAACAACCGACCCACAAGAAGCTACTGGCAAGCTTTCTCACATACCCACATTGGCCGAATCCGAGACTCGAACCCACTGAGACCGAGGTGAGATGGCAGTGATCCGTAAAGTTGAGAGCTTTAGACCACTCAGCCAATCGGGGCCCCTATTGGGGTAATATTACATACACAGCCTTTACACACGAGTGTCTCCCCAAATACAAATACAAAGACAGATACAAATACTTAAGCGAAGATAGGGTAATACATACGCGAAGACATACGTGAATTTACATTTTTGCATCAAAGCTCTCGTAATAAACAAATATCAGTTCAGTCGCTGTTTGGCACTGCTTCATTGCTGATCGATCGATATTTCCAGACATATTTCGTATGGGCTTATGTGTTATTTCTCTGAAGAGCAGAGTTGCCTCTTGAATAAGGATGTATTAAATACTTTTTTCAGAGTGTGTTCAATTCTCAAGGGAAAAAAGTGATTTATCGACTTAACCCAAATAGGTATTGTTTTGGTATGTCTATTTTTTCAGAGCTGAACTGTACATTTGTTGCCTGTATACAAGAGTCGGCCAAATTGATAATTGTCAATGGTGGGAAACTACTCTAATTACTGCTTTGCGGAAGTGCTATAAATATTTGAGTTGCTGAACAAATCCCTTTCCAGTTTTAATACACTCTAATCAGGTGCGACGAGTAAGCCGAGGCACCAATGCTGTATCGTGACAAGGAGGTGGTTGAGATGTTTCTTACATTATTCGAAATTGCAGCGAAATGCATCAGACAGCAGCTCTCCTCCCCTGCGTATATGTTAATAACTTATGATAGCATTCGCGGTTTTTGGGTGGCTACTCATTGTTGGTACTCAAGCAGATAAAAAACACAGTGGTAGTTCCGTATCTGCTGTAAGTGTTTAGAATTCATCTGGCACAGGTGTTGTAGTTATGTACTCGGTGGACTTTGGTCCGCCAAATGGTAACGTGTTGGTTGCCTTGGAGTATCAACCAGTTCTGATATTGTACATGCATCCATTGTGAGAGTAGACTGCATCATCAAATAGGTTCCAGTTTTATTCATATCCGGCTAGGTACATCAAGCCGCTGAGAAAAGAATTCCAAGAGCAGGATACGTCTTTGTATTTTTTCCTGTGTTAGGCCTTCTTGGAAACTGAGGGAGAACTGATGCAGGACGATGATAACGGTGCCGATGCCAAGGTTCAGTTTGTTAGCAATGGCATGATAGCGTTGTTTGACAGTGCACGACATTCCATTTAGGAAAGGGAATCGAAGAAATTCTTGACAATATTGACATTTCCACTACAATTATCGGACTCCCGAGATACAGCGCCGATTGCACAAAGTCTGCTGGTTGGTCTCTGCTGTTTCTTAAGGATACATCCGATTATGCAGATCATAAACCGAACACTTTTGGAAACGTCAGAGCCGAAGGAGGAAATGCTGACACGTCTGCTGTAATTAAATCAAACAACACTTTTAACCATGGGTTTTAACGCCGCCGACAACAACATCAAAGAGTCTCGTTAACGTTTTCGTGTGCTATACCCCTCAATTATATATTTGGGTTGCATATATTTACAAGGCTAGCCAACCGCACAATCATATTAACCCGATGGAGGTGCAGCTGGCTTTTAAAGTTGACTTGTCAACATTAATATTTTGGATGCCTGCGCTAATCTCTTCACTGACCAGAGAATTACATTTGCTATCGTTTACGCAGTCTAAAACCGCATCAAAGCTGTCGTTTCTCATCGCACCACAGACTCGAAGCGAAGCTCTGTTCGTTGTCAGTTTACATAATAAACAAGTACCAACCAATGACGTTTTACTTAACTTTGACGAGAAACAGGTTGTACGTGTATACCAAAAGTTGTGGTTGGACATAAACCAAAATCAAAACATTGACACATGCATGCTGATTTCCCATCACGACTTTTTTACGTTGTACCCGGTTTATTACCTTTTCTTGGGACACCTGGAGTTGTTTAGGCAGCCCGTGGTAGATAAGTATTTTCATGTGTTACTAATGTCGCTAATTCTACTATTTCGAAAGCTCTGAGTTGACCCTCTCCGATAAGCTATTTTTGTTGGAGGGCCCGTGTGGTCGAATGCATGTCACTGTTTACCCTATAGCAAACTTGTAACTTCTGCGTTTTCCACAATATAATGATGTTCTATCACGAAGTTAAGTTTTGCATCATCCCAAAGCATCTTGCAAAAGACAGAACCCACATCAGTTACACACAAAATCAGAGGTGACACAAATGCAAAAAGATTGATGGAATAATTCCATTCCTTGCAATCATTCCAGCATTGTTAGATCCTGTGACTCCTGCGTTCGATGGAAAGGTCTTAGACTACACGGAACGACCCGCATAATACCCTGAGGCTGAGGTCTTCGACAACATTGATACAGCTTGCCAATGGACACGCGTTCATTGTCCAGGTTTGATTTACTATCTATGGTAAAGTCAGTCAAGGATTTCTTTACGTGGGATTAACTTGACTCGATGGTCACACGCACAATGGGAATCGGTATGATTGGCGTGGATTCCTCAACAGGACCTGACACTCACTGGGTATCACACTTCGTAATGTCTAAACATCTATTGACTCGTTCGGGCTAACACCTCCACTTGAAGTTGTTGATTATTTAACCCAAGATGGTTGACGGCAAAGGTTGTGTTATTCAAAACTGAGTGAAAACTTCGGCTGCATGGCCCATCATGTGGCCGTCATGTTATTAAAGTACTGTGTGCACTCGAGCGTTTAAAAAATCTGCAAGCGCTTATTGATTTTACATTATAACTGACATAGTATGCTTAGTAGTTTGGAATATGCCCACTAATATTTACGGACTCAAATCAACCAGACAGGTCGCTGTTGTGGATCTGAGCAGGTTTTCCTCTAAAGTGGATTTGACCGAGATTACTTTCCGCGTCACCGGTCGAACTTGTGATTTTTGAAGATCAAACTAGAAAGCTGAGAACATCCAGTGTGCACATCAGTATGTTGTGATGAAACTGTGAGGTGCTGTTGCAAAGAAACTATCCGAAATCACTGAAATCACGGATGCTGGAGTGTCGACTGCGTTTCTCAAAGAGTACGTCGATACTGCCAATCCAGAGATGAAGCAATAGGTGATATAAATATCGTAGAGGTGCCCCCTCCCCCCACCACGCGTTTAGTAACCTCATGAGTAGTGAATAGGGTCACCCTAGCGACAATGGGAATTAGCATTACAGACCCCCCTGGGTCACTCTAACGACAATGGAAATTTAACATGGAGAAAAATCGTGGGTCACTCTGGCGACAAGGGAAATTAACATGGGAATAAATCGTGGGTCTGTCTAGCGACAAGGGAAATTAACATGGGAATAAATCGTGGGTCACTCTAGCGACAAGGGGAATTTAACATGGGGAATAAAGTTTGGGCTTGTCTAGGGACAACGGGAATTGAACATGGGGTTTTTTTTGTTTTTTTTTTTTAAATTTTAAAAAAAAGGGGTAGGCAATTGAAAAGTCATTCTCTTTTCGAGAAATATGGCTGGCCCTGAAAAGGGCCTTTGGTTTTTCTTCTTCTTCTGCTTCTAATTTCTTCTTTTTCTCAACCAACTTCTTATTTTCTCTCCTACACTCTTTCTCTTCTTTTTTTTCTCCTCCTCTTCTTTCTTCTCTTCCTCCTCTTCTTTCTTCCTCTTCTCATTTTCTTCTTCTTTTTCAATTTTTTCATTCCATTGTCTTATTCTTATCCTTTCCTCTTCATCCTCCTTCTCCTCTTTTATCTCTTTCATGACACCACTTATTATGTCCTTTACTTTTCTCAAGTTATTAATTTCCATCTTTACACGATGGGGACTATAGGAATAGTGGTATTCATTGAGTCTTACTAACATCTGCTCCATCATTCCTAAATTGTCTAAAACGTCTTGTAATTTTTGCATCTTGTCAAGTTGGTTCGAAGCCATCTTCTTTGTAGGATGGTTTGAACGACGAATACTGTGGGTTCTTATACGAAAAGCGCGGACGTGAAGGAAAACATCCCCCTAAAAACATAAAAATTGATCTTAGCTAGATCATGACCAAGCAACGCGCGGACGTGAAAGAAAACATCCCCCTACTTTCTCATTTCATATAATAAAACCTAAACTATACTCTCCACATACGCTAAGAAACCCATAATCTACTATTCACACAAACATACCTGAGGTCTTACAAACACTAACACACAAACACATACCCTCACATTTTTTTAAAAAGAGTTAGTGTTTATATTCACACTAATCTACCTACACACATTGGCAAATTGATGGTTATTTCTTTTCTTGAGTATTGGATAGCCCTTAAAAGGGCTGTTTTTTTTTGAACTCCAGATGCACTTATCTAATGATGGCACCTTCCTGGCCTGGCGCCACACACGCATCTTCTTCCCCAGTCTCCTTTCACCTTTCTTCTGGGGAGCGCAGAGGGAAGATGATTCGCTTCAGCACCCCAATCCTCTGTCTCGGGAATATTGTACGACATCCTCTCTCCTATTTTCTTTTCCTCCTCCTCTTCCCTCTGTCTTCTCTCCTCCTCTTCCTTCTTTATTCTTTCCTCTTCTACTATAGCCTCCGCGGCCAGTTCATTTAACAGGCGCCTGACATATTCCAGATGTATCTGGAGTTCAAGAAGTTTGCTTATTCTGCTATTCATTCTTGTGTTGATCAATCAACAAGGGTAGCTAGACTGCCGAACGAGTTTCAATTTATAGTGAAAGCGCGGACTTGAAGGAAAACATCCCCCTAAAAAAACATAAAATTGATCTTACCTAGATCATGACCAAAAAAAACAACGCGCAGACCTAAAAGAAACACTCACTCACTTTTTTATGCTACCCATCACTATTTTAAAATTTTTTATAAATCACTTCAATAGACTATCCACATACGCAAAGCAATCCAATCTAACCCCAAATATACACCTCAAACGCCAAAAAAGACATCATTTTAATCTACTATCCATACCAACCTACTTGAGCACTTACAAACACAAACACACAAACACATACCCTCACATTTTTTAAAAAAGAGTTAGTGTTTATTTTCACACTACTCTACCTACACACATTGGCAAATTGATGGTTATTTCTTTTCTAGAGTATTGGGTAGCCCTGAAAAAGGCTGTTTTTTTGTTTGCTATGGCAATCTTTTTTAGTTTCTAAGAATGCGATGTCCTCTGAGGATAGACTTTCTGGCGATAGGTCTGCTTCTTCGGAAAGAGAAGAAGAACTCTTTGGTGTCGATACGACAATCGACAAAGCCTCTGTCAGGTTCAGGTTGCTGCTGCTGTTGTTGTTGCTGTTGTTGCTGCTGTTGCTGCTGTCTCTGAAGTCTGTACTTCTCTGTCCATTCTTCTTTCTCACTGTTCACTTCTTCTCTGAAGAGCTCTTCTATCAGGTCTTCAGTGACTTTTAACATTCTCACATTCTCTATTTCTTCTGGCTTCGGTATCAGACTGTGTCTGACCCTATGCAAATTCACGTAGGCTTCGTTTAGCTTAGCTAGTTTGGAGCACATCTTCGTAGGAGGATGAGTCGACAATGGATGGTTAGACTGGAATCAACCCGGTTCTTAACGTCAAAGCGCGGACGTGAAGGAAAACATCCCCACACGGTTTTCGAGTCGCAACGTTCAATGAGTGTCATGAGAGGGATAGTAAGAAATTAAAGAGCATCAATCCAACATTCTTATAGCTAAACAAAAGACAAAGGCATTTTTTTTCAAAACACAACATTTTTTATTCAAAAATCACTTAACACTAAACAACTCTAACATTTTTAACAATAATCCAACAATATAACATCAAACAATTGTTTCAAATCACAAACATTTATTTCAATTTACAGTCTACTTTGAACAGGGCTGACAACGTTGTGAATGACATTGTGATTTCCACTGTTGGAAATCATTAGGCCATTGATGGACACTACGTTTCCTAGCTTGAGGCAAAAGATAAGCATAATGGTCACAAAACCATCGATCTACTTTCACATCGTTTCTAGTAGAAGAACGAGGATCAAAATGAGTCACTAAATGTTCTAAGGAATAGCCCAGGCTGCGATGATGCATAAAATACACACAATATTGTCCACACACCAAGGAATCTGTGCCTTATAATTTCACATTATTGAATCGGGTGGTCTGAGCATTTCTTCTCATAAAGTCGATGATATCGTCTTCCAAAGAAGGCAATCCGTACGAATCGAAATATTCCACACATCCTTCTTGAGGAAAGTAAACGGCTACCCAGTGGGTTCCTGGGAGATGACTGTCGTCCGTGTTGATCACGTAAGCTAGATGGTCTTGAGGTTTGCGATGAGGGAGTTCATCTTTAGCACAGACGACAGGATTCCAAGAAGCCGTATACGAACTGTGGTTCAAAAGGTAATAAAGTTCCCAGGTATCCATTGATTTGTGTGTTTTTTTTCTTCTTCACAGGTAATAATAAGTCGTCAATTCGATCCTGACTTTTTGCTTGAAAATGTCTGACAAATAACCGTTTCTTCGTTTCGTCTCCTCGCTTTGATTCAGGAGAGCTTGGATACGATGGATCTCTTGAGTGGTTAATGGTGGACAAGAATGTTCACGCAAGTCTTTATACCACTGGTGCAACACGTCTTCGTCCGAGATGAGACTCCAAGCTTCGTCCAGATACTCGTCCAATTTTTCTTCTTGACTCAACATCAGGCATTTATCGTGTTGAATTTGACTGGGATGATCGTTTTGACATCCATAGCAATTTTTCTTGATCAATTCCGTCATTTTTTCGACCAAGTGTTTGGCAAAACAGCAGACTAAATGGGCTTCTTGTTCTGGCCATCTTGACTTCATCATGAACACTTCTTCTTTTTCCACGGTCTCCTCACATTTCATGTCCAAAGTTTCTTCACTAGGTAAAGAGGGATAACAGTCTTCCATGGCTTCTAGTAATCTAGAATAACTTCTCTCAAACTGTTGATTTCTATGGTATTATCGAATTCTGCATACAGGATGACGTTCACCGTTTCATCAGGGTCTCGGTCTTTAAACTGAATTTCCACACGAATCTGGCCGGATTTTATAGGGTGGAAATGTCCCTCGTCGCTGCCTTGGTCTGGAGTGAAATCGAAAGCCCACAAAGCGTAGCCTCCTGCATAATCCTCGTACGTAATACCGTGACTGGTATTGGTTCCTAACTGTCCGGTGGCTTCGTACAGGGACAAGTACGATCTCAAGTAATTCTTCTTGGTAAAGTCAGGTTCGAAAGGTCGTGTACACAAGGTCTTGCCATCGCGACTGACTTCGATTTTGGACACGCCAAAGTGTTGAAAGTAGAAAGGATTTTTTTCGGCAGCTCCGTTGAAGGCTGTATTCTCGACGATACCAACGATCAAACGTTTGGGTAACTGTCCTTGGAACAGATGATCTTCGATCATGGATCGCTGTCCCTTGGGAATGGTGAAGGTTTTCACTTCCACGCGTCGTATGGGATACTTGGCGGTCGTTCTGCTCAACGTCTGACTGATGTCGTTTCCCACTTTAGGTAACACTTCCACACGGCGTACGTAGAGTCTGGCTTCTTGGATTTTGGTTTTGTAACCGTCACTATCAGCCAATAAATGGAAAGCGGTACTGCTACGATTCAGTCTCAGGCGGACATCCACCCCGTTCAGCAAATACTTTTCTTGCAACCACATGTCCAAATGCAAACGATCCATCAGTTCTAAACTTGTGTCGACTCCCGTGATTCTCTTTCTTCGTTCTACAAATCCATCATTGTTGTCTTTCTTTTCATCAGTTTCCAATATTTCAAACTTGGTAGGTTCGTCAGCTTCCCATACCACACAGGCATTGAGATGAGTGTTCTTGGCATCTATTCCGTACGTCAAGAGATTTTCCAGTAGACACGATAAGGGTAAGTATCCATGCTGCTACTGACCAGTTTGTTATTCAAGTACAAGTCCACTCCACTGAACAAGGAATGCATGAAATTGTTGACGGGAGCTACTGCTTCATCGTCAATAGGACCTCCAGTCTTATCTAGAATTTTGACTTTCAGGTACAAGTAACTGCTATTCAGATCGATGTAATCTTCGGGCTGTCCTTTGATTTCAAACTCGATGGGAGCGGAATCGGTCAGTGAGGAGACGGGGTGAAATTCCACCCATTGGGATTCTTGCATCGTCATCATCGTGGGGGGCATGGCAAACAGGTCCAGTTCCGTCTTGGAACAAGCGCAAGATTCTCGGTGCATCATTTTTTCTCTTTGTCTCAATAATGGAAAACGTCTAAGTCTCGAACGGTTCTTCTTTTCTTGGCCTGTCTCGTTTCAAGTCTGGTGAAAGGGTGTTTTCTTCGTCGTCTCTTTCTGCCTTGTCCTTGCTGAATGCCTGACTCGGTAGCGTGCAGACATTTATAGGTGTTTCTCGGCGACCCAAAATGTCTTTGCCCGTTTGCATCAAGACATTTTTGCCTGCCCTCATGAAGGCTTCTTTAGGGTTTTGTTTGTCGATGATGACATTTTGGAGAAATTCTTTGCCTTGCGTCAGTGCCGCATCTTTCAAGGCGTGCAATCCGCGTGTCACCATCGGTTTCAACACCGGGGCCACCGAACGAAAGGCCGATTTTAACATATCTCCTAAACCGTGTCCTCGCTGTCGAGCAATCCCTCGGTACACTGGATACATGACTTACGAGTCGTGAGAAAAACGTTTTCGAAAATGGAGTTTCACCGTGACTTTCCCTTTGGTGAATGGAATATTTTGTCCCAAATCTCCTTTTATAGTAATGTTGACCGTGTCCAAATACGACTTGCTGACAGGCAAATAGTGAGGATGGACAAATTCGCGGTGGACGTGGTAAGTGTTTCCACCTTCCTCGTCAGCGACCGTGGCAGAATCCACTTTGAAAGGAATGACACGCAGTAACGGCACGGAGGTGTGTCCCACCACGTTGTACTCCACCACATCGGAATACACGAACATCAAATTCAGTCCTTGATTCAGTTCTACTGGGGTACGAAATAACTTGGTAAAAGACTCGTTGTCGTAAACGATGGGTAATTCGTTTTTCTGCATCATGGTCATTCTCATGTTCATGTCTCCGCCCAACATGTCATACAATTCAGGACAAAATAAAATGGACACGATTTTACTCCCGTCAAATCTCATCGAGAAGCGACGAGCTGCTTTGTGGTATTCCATGATGACACTTTTTCTGACACTCTCCAAAGCTTTCAGAAACACGCCATTAAACCTGGTGGCTATGGTGCTGACCAAATGTTGACCACTAAAATAATAGCCTGGGGGAATGAACAAGTGATAGGTGGTGTACTTTTGATTTTGTGAACGGGTTTTCTTGTCATATTTGACATTGCTATCCATCCACTGTTGCATTTGCTCGTCATGAACTTCCACATCAAAAAACCTTTGATTGGGAAGGACATTGAGGACTTGGGTCGGGTGAATGATTTCTACTAAAGCCACTTCCCAATGGGCTTCGTGATCTAAGGGGATGCCCTGAGGTAATTTGGCCGTGTAACAGCACAACGTGTTGTGGGGAAACACCTCCATGGAACTGTCACTGGGTAAGGTTAAGTAAAATTGGTTTTGGTGACTCATAATTCCAGAGTTCTGTGGCTGTCCGAGGGGTTACTGGACGTCAGAGGTGTGTCTCCGCCCAAAATGGGGTTCTGGTTGTGGTTGTTGTTGGAGTGGTGACTGGCACTGGCACTGGACACAAGGTTTCCGTGGTTCCCGTTCGAGGAGAATTTCAGGGAGGGACTGGGAAGCAGGTAACCGATGCAACTGCTCAATAAAATGGTCCACAATTGTTTGTCTCCTTGTTGGAATTTTAAATTGGCGATGGCTGCCCCGATGACACAATACACCACGAAGATTTGGCAGAAAAAGACGACTTGCGTTTTAGGCACACGTTCTCCACACCACACCCACAAGGGTTGTTTTTGTAAATCTTGCAGAGAAGAACTAGGTGAAGGAGGAGTGGTCGACGTAGCTGCGTCTGTGTGAAAGGGCATGATGGTCACTTCTTTTTATAGTCGATGACTTGCGAAGCGTCGATCCAAGAATCAAAACTGGGTGGATATCCTTTCCAACGTACTTTGACTTCTTTGACACGTCGTTTGCCCACTTTACGGGTTCTGCGTTCGAGAATGCTTTCGATGTCGTACACGTCGTCTTCTTTTTTGGTGACACGTTGTAACTCGGGCAAATAAAACGTTCCTTTGAGCACTTCTCCGTTCATGTCTTCCAATTTATAGACGGCAGGATGACGGCCATGCACTCGTCCAGTAACGCGAAACAATTCGGTCGTCCAGTTAGGTAAGTAGCCTTTGTCGAAAGTGCGTTTGGTTTTACCAATGCGCACCCAATCTCCTACGGCCAACACTCCACTTTTCTTGGGGACAGCCCTCGTCGGGGACGTACCAAATAGACGCTCAAACACCAGCACTTCGTTCTCGGGAGTCACATCTTGCGGGGCACGTCCGATGCTTCGATGGTAAGATTGGCTGTAAGCTTGCACCAGGTGCGGTAAGATGTCGATGTACTTCAGAGTGTGGTGATGCGTAAAATATTTCCACATGCGTTCTTTCAAAGTGCGTTGAAAACGTTCCACGATGCTGGCTTTGGTTTCGGGATTCTAGTGGTAAAAAAATGAATGTCACGTTTCTTTAATTCATTTTGGAAAGCTTGGTTCAGAAATTCGGTACCTTTGTCCGTTTGCCATCGAAGAGGGTGACGACCGCTTTGTTTCAACACTCGTTGCAGGGCTCGCACTAACTCGCTGCTCGATTTGGAAGTCAAGGGCACGACAGAGGCAAATTTGGAAAAGACGTCGATGACACAAAACAAATATTTGTAGCCACGATTGTAGCTGGCCAAATGAGAGACATCGGCTAAATCGGCTTGCCATTGATGACCGATGCCTTCCACTCGGGTGCGACTTCTGGCAAACTTGCGTCGAATGGGTTTGTGTAAAGTGTAGGTAGCTTGTTCTTGTAGCCATCGTTGCACTTGAGGTAAACGGAGACTTTTCAGTCGCGTTTTGGCAGCACGATACAATTTTTGAACTCCTGCGTAACCTGCAGGATGAGAGGGATCATAGTAAATGCTGGCTAAGACTTTTTCCATTTTTTTTTGTTGGTTGGTGTGTTAATAAGGCACCCACTCTTGGAGGATGCTACTCTTTTTCTCTTGGGGTACTTTCTTGGATTGCAATGCTTTGCGTGTGCGACCGGCAAAAGCTGTTGAAGAGGAGGATATCTGAGCAAGGGATATCGGTTCTTGTTTCACTTCTGTCTTCACTTCTGTCTTCACTTTCTTTTTCTCTTGTGATGAAGAAGGGGTGGCCATCATCTTTTTAATCCATCCAATTCTGGAGGTAGGTGGTGTTGTTAACTTGCGTACTTTTTCTGGTGGAGTTTGAAACCCTTCTTCTTCTTCTTCTTCTCCTTTTTCTGTCTTGGTCACGGGTACTGGTGGTACTGGTACTGGTACTGGTACTGGTGATGGTGCTGTACTTTTCATCAAGGTCTTAAAATCTTTCAGAGTGGGTAGAGCTGTTTCGTCTAAAGCTTTCTGGTGAAAGAGTTGCAGTCGTTGCAAGAGTTGACCGTACATTTGCGATTTTTCTGTTTCGGACAAATCTTGGCGATCCATTAAGGACTGCAATTCGTGTTGTAACTGGGACATCTCGCTCAAATTGGGATTGGGAGGTAAATGCGGGGTACGTTTTTCTTGCCACCGATGGTATTCCATCCATCGTTTGTAAGGCACTAAAGCTAGTTTTCGTCCTTCCATGGGGTTGTCAGGGGTCAATTCTGAGATCTTGGGACGTCCGAGGGCCTTTTTATCTTGCTCCCACCAGTCCTCCCAACATGGTTCCCAAGACTCCTTTCAGTATGGAACCTAACAAGAGAGGCAAAATGCCTCCACGTTGGACCAACATCTTCTTCTTTTGACGAATGGGAATTTTCTTTTGAACCATTTGGCGAAGAACGTGACGATGTTTGCTTAAGCATTGTTTCTGGTGTTTGGACAAAGGGATCGTGCCTTTCAAGACGTTCAAACAACATTCGCACACGGTATCGATGACCTCTTTGGAGGCCGATTGAATGAGTTTTTTTCGTAGAGGTGGAGAAGCTTTGGACAGGACAGATAACATGTCCCCATGTTTGGCTAAACGTGGTGGCAGTCCTTTCCTTTTCTTTCCTTGGGGTTTTCTGGAGGGTGACATCTTTGAGTCTTCAGGAGCACCAAAAAAACACTGATACCCTACTTGGTCACAGGCCTTTTTTATACTGGAACGCGTCGCCACTGATTGTCTTTACGTCGTATCAGTTTGAGGACAGGCATGACACGTCGTGCAGGGGTACGTAACGGACTAAATCGAGCCAGTTCTTGCTTGGACAAATCCAGTAAACTTTGTAACATGCCCGATCTTTCTTGGACTTTGATTTTGGGAGAAGGTACTTTGTGAGCAGCAGCCACTGCCACTAAATTGGAGGGTCCTGCCACTGCTGAAGTTCTTTTGGGGGTCATAAACGGAGAAGTTCTTGGTGTGATCAACGTCTCCAAGTACTCTTCAGTTCTGGGTGTCATTAACGGAGAAGTGGATAAACGTGAGGCTTCCGGAGACGCAGTCACCGCTGTGGCAGGTCGTGGTTTGCGAGTGTAAGGTTGCGTCCTGGCCGAAGTACCTCTCTTGCGACTAGTTTTCTTCTGTGGACTTTTCTTTTTCTGGGGACTTTTTTCTGTTTCTTTTTCTGGGGGCTTCTTTTCTTTTTCCGGGGTGGTGTCTGAGAAGAGGAGGGTCCCGCCACTGGAGAAGTTTTTCTTCTTGGGGACCTGGTCTTTTTCTTTTTCTTCTTCGGGCTTTGTTGGACTTTTTTCTTGGGTATAACTTTGGGGGCATTAGGATCCCATCTTAAGAGAGGGCGAATGATGACCCCTCCTAGAGTACCGCTCCCTCCAGGTTTCAAAATGATTTGTTTTTTGGTTTGAGTGTCGATGCGGGGATCGGCCAGTTGGACCAAAGCGACTTTGTTTCGATCGAAAAAGCGTTTGGTTTGATGAGGAATCTGATGATTCCTTGGAGTATTTGACGTGCCGTCACCGTGAACCATCGTAAGACTTCTTTGAGACTAGCTTCTAAGACACGGGCTCGTGTTTGTAGATTTTTTTCTCGACTGATGCCATACAAGGCACGAATCAATTTGACGGGAAGATGCGACTGAAGGGACGTCATGTTCACACTGTGTGAGACAGACGAAAAAGGGTCTGAGGTTTTTATAGATTTTTTTTATGTGGAGTGAAATGAAGTCGAGGACGGAGACGTGTACAGGACAGGCCCTCCGTCTTGGCACCATTGGTGAAACAAGTGGGTACGAAATCGCAAATCCTCGGGGGTCGTAGGTTTCAAATCGACGAGTAAATAGGCGTGTGGAGTTTGAGTGGCATCGTCGTACGCCTGAGTCAGCCAAGGCGTTCCTAACTGTTTGGCTAAGACTTGCACTTGCGATTTATCTCGAGGGCTTTTAAACAAGACCACGTAATGCGCATTGAGACTGATGGTGCGATGGGCTTTACTTTGTTGAAACAAATTTTGAGTGATGTAAACGACACTGGCATTACGGTGATGCCCTTTGCGCGTGAACCACAGTTTAATTTCTTCTTCGTCTTCTCCTAACATGTCGTCGAAAATGACCAAATGGGTTTGACGGGAGTCAGAGACGATGCCGTCGTCTTCTTTAGGAATGCCTTCCACAAACACGATGGAATCGCCTTGACTTTCTCGCAAGAGGCTGTACGCCGATTGCCACTCTTTGTAACACCACACGATCCGCTGAGGTGGTCGATCGATCAAATGATGTTTATGTTCGATCAAACGTTTGACGAATTCGGTTTTGCCTGAACCGCTAGGTCCAGCAATGAGCATGTTAAAGGGATGGCGAAGATACAAAGTCTCCCAACTGGCACGATCTAAGTGTTCGTCGATGACTTTGACAGTAGAGGAAGAGGGAGCAGAGACAGCAGAGGTAGCCATTGTGTGAGAAATGTCACTTGTGACACGAAAACAAACAAGACAAGAGTTTATATACTTTTTCAGAACACGTTTATTGAATGTTTTTTTTTTCAAACATGAATACGAAAGACAAAAATACATAAAAGACAAAGGCTTAAGTACAAGAATAAAAGGCACATGATAACCATTAACGTGGAATAAAAACAAATGTCTGTACAACAACATGTTTTGGGTAATGTTCTAACCAGTTCTATAGTAGGGGGTAAGGTCACACAAGTGTCCTCCCGAAAGGGTCTTTCAGGCCTGTCCACGACAGTCCCGTCCTGGGTGACGGATTCTTCTGGCACCGTCACTAACACGGGTTGAAAAGTAACTTTTTTCCTTGAACAACTCTCGTGCATACTGGGCCACTTCTTGGGTCCAAGCCTCAAAACCCCATTCTTTCCAGGCACGGACATCTGTCCAATGGGGATGTAAGTCACAAGCTACACACACATCGTCATACACGTCTTGGGTAGCTAAAAGTTGACGAATCTTTTTTTCCTGTTGAGGTCGAGAAGTATCCAGATGAAAACGCAAGGCTTTGAGCAAAAGGAGTTTTTCGTGACCATTTAAGGCCATTGAGTCCACAAAGAATCGGCGGGTAAACGAAATCCCAGAAAACAAGTCACTAAGACACACACCACTTGTCGTCCCAAATTGAATGGATACAGTTCTTGTAATAATCGATGGTAATGATCCACGGTTTGAATATGGTCGTTGAGTTCCTTCCACGGAATCTGTTCAATAATATGTGACATAATCCGTGGCATGGCAACTTGATTTTATAGTGTCTTTGTTTCGGAAGCAATAAAGGTAATTTCTAACTAAACATGTTCGTTCTCCAGTAGGGAATTTAAATGTTACATACTGTAACTGAAACGTCAGAGTTTGTCTAGATGTTTCGTCTTTTTCTAAGCAGATTCCATGTAACAAATGTTGGTAATCCTTTAACTCGTCTTCCTCAATACGTTGCAGTAAGTGAATCTCGAAGTAACCAAAATTACGAACGTCTAGTCCATCATCATCCCCAAACTGAAAGTGTTCAACAAGGTCTGACCACTGAAAAAATTTCTGACGAATCAGTCCTCTTATGCCATTCAGGTACCAGTGGTTAAAGATCTGGTAACGTAACGGATGCAATTGTTCTTTACGTTTGACTTGTATTTTCACCAGTTCTCGGTAAATCCTTTCTCTCAACTCCTCAGGCAAGCCCAAAATGTTCTCTTGTAAAGTATCCATAAGTATATACACTGTTTTTGGAATCGTTGGGTGGTGGCCAATAGCCTCGTTTAACTTTGTGCCTGATGTAATATCCACTCATAATCAGTCTTCTTGTACTTTGGAACAGAGCATAATTTAAAAACGGATGAATCACTTTGAGTTTGCGTTTCACTTGTGTTTTGATCAGTTCTCGGTAAATGCGTTCTCTCAACTCCACAGGCAAAGCACGAATGTTCTCTAGCAAAGTATCCATGAATAGGTCATACTAAATCCTCTTTGGTCTGACACAAGAAATGTACTCTTTGCACAAACATGGTTTTACTTCAGTGTCGAATTTAAATCGTTTAGTCACTAATTTGCACATTACAATTCGTTCAGAAGTTTCCTCTTTCACTAAGTTGACATTGTGTTCAAGATGTTGGTAATTCGTTAACTCTTCCTCTGGAATTCGATGCAGTAAGTTTACAATGATGTAGGTAGAATCGTCCATAACAAACCGATCCTTTTTAAAACTAGAGGATCGTTGATCAATGTCTGTCCGATGGAACACTTTAAATTGAATCAATCCTTGTATAGCCTTCAGGTACCAGTGGTTCAAACACCGGTGACGTAACGGATGCAATTGTTCTTTACGTTTCACTTGTATTTTGACCAGCTCTAGGTAAATGCGTTCTCTCAACTCCACAGGCAAAGCACGAATGTTCTCTTGTAAAGTATCCATGAACAGATTATGGTAAGTTACTTCAATGTCTCGGTCCCACTAAGGGTAAGTAATGACAATTCGGTGACCATCGAGCATGTTCTACGTAGGCCGAATCTTGCGGTTCCCAGTGGTGAAGTGACACACCGCAACTGAAGCACTTGACTTTATCTCCTTCGCCCAAGTAGAAAAATCCGGCTCTGGCTAATTCTTCGGGGGTCGGTCCTCCCAGATAATTAGGCCATTTTCCTTTGAACGATTGAAGACGATTTTCAAAGTCGCAGTATTCCGACAAACGCACAGGGAACGAATATTCGTCTTTCACAGGTTCGTTTCGATGAGGGTTGAGTGACATGGGCAGGAGTTTGCTCAGGGCTGGATGACATCCGTAGGGGGGTAGACGTGAAGGTGAACATTCCCCTTTAAAACGAAACCCAGTAAAATGTCCAAGAGGACGAGCGGCATCACTTTCGCATCCCTCAGGTTTGACACGCACAGCATCCCTTTCCATCATAGGGGTAGTGACACTAAAGTTCCCATGATGCTTTACGGCATCGCTAAGGTCACAACGTACAGCATCGTACCCATCGCAAGGCTCACAATCGCATTCCACTTCGGAAGTCCCACACTTGAATTGTGCCTTTCTAAACAACTTGTTATGTGTTTCTCTGAAAGTATTCATCTTGTTCGCTCGGTCTTGGTAGTCACAATGAACTATCGATCTTGCCTAGGGTTCCTTTTTATATACAGACCAATACCGACGTGTCCATACGGTAAGGTGAAATGATTGGGAAGTCGAACTCGCTTCTGGTACACGATTTGATAGACTTTTTCCAAGGGTCGACTGACGATGTGGTGAGTGGGTAAACGTACAATCTTGTTCGGTTGGTAGGTGGTCACTTTAAAGTGTCCATCCTCTCCCGATTGCAAGGCTTCTTTCAATACCCCAAAGTTGACCACACGACTGGTACGATAATTGCGAGTCAGTCCTTTTACTTTGCACGTCGTGTGCACTTCTCCTTGTTTGTCCCGGTATTCGTAGCCGTAATTTTTGGGGCCGCCACTGACGAACCTTAGAATCTTGTCGTCGGGATGCTCGTCTGTCCAGGCTCCTAAACTGTCTCCTTCGAGGTCAGGGTGATGTTGAATCGGGTGATGGATGTAAATGCATCTGTCCGTGTCAAAGTACAGGACGCGTTCCCCTAACAGTTCTAAAGCTTCGTACAATTTTAAGCGAGCATGAGCTGTCACGTAAGCCGCAATGATGACATTTCCAAAAGGGTCGTCTTGTACAAAGTCCAAATCTTCTTCGTAATTGACCAAGATCAAATTCTCTCGAACGACGTCCACGTATTTCATGTATTTGGTTTTGTCGTGAATCATCTGGAAGTAGCGGGAAGGTTCTGTCAAATATTCCGTCTTGGGTAAACACGGTCGTTGTGCCATTTTACCCCACAAGCAATTTAACATCACTTTGGCAAACGATCGCCTGCCTTCGTTTTTTTCGATGTGGTCTAAAGAGATGCCTTCTTGTTCATAGTATTTCTCTTTGAATTGTATTTGGTCTTCTTGAGTGTGACACCAGGAAGGATAGCCACTGGCTTCTTGTTTCAGTTTCAAAAAGGCATCCACGTAGTCGGCGAAAATGCCTTTCTGACTGGGATCACCCTTGTGGTATTGTTGTGTCTTGGGAAAGTGGCAAATTTCGTACACTTCTAACAGTTGGTATCCCATGTCCAGAGCTTTGAACAATTCTACGCTGACCCAGGTTCCCGTCAAGGCACGTTATTCCTGGGTGTGCTGACAAGGTTGGTCTTGGTTGCACGTTTCGGCACAAGTACGGCACAAGGGAAACATCAGTTTGCCTTGACAATGGTGAGGTAAGACGGGATGGTATAGGTTCGTGGGAGGCAAAACTTTACACTTGATCAAGCCTTCGTATTGTCGAATGTTTTTCAGGTCGATGTGTTCCGTCAGCAATTGCGGGTGCCCTACAGGAAAGCGACAATATTTGCACACCTAGGGATACAGCGAACACACGTCCAAGTATTTGATTTCTTCTCCTTTCTCTTCGTCGGCTTGGTACAGTAAACAGGTGGCATTGGTCCTTCCTCCGTACAAACTATCCCTCGGGTTCAGCGGGTCCATGAACTGGTAACTTTCCACGAGGCGTTTAAACTCGGGATCGGTTTTCATACGGTGATCGTACTCGTGTTCCCACATTTCCACCACTTGGTATCCTTGCTGTTCTAACTTTAGGCGCCGCTGACAAGTGTCCTGGTACAAGTCTTCCATGGTTCGTTGCAAAAACTGATTTTTAGTGCCACGGTCAGGGTAACAGACGGGACATCCGTGAAATAAGCAACCGTTAAACTCGTACACGATCTTGGGGTTTTCTAAGTCCCAGCCATCGATCGAATACGTTCTGATGGTCTTTTCGCCCCCTCCGTTGCGAGCATGCTGAATCCACTTGTCTTCCTTGTCGCACAAGTAATGTAACCAGCGTAGGGCTTTGACCGAGTATTGACGCTTGACAAAGTGGGTCGTTTGAGGGCTGATGACAGCCACGGTGTTTTCAGGCATGAATCGTTGTCGATACACTAAGGAACACGCTTTGGCAATGGTGCAAGCTTCTTTCAAAGGATCGACCCCTCCGTGTTCCATGAACAGTTCTCGAAATTTTCCACAGCAACGCCGTAAAATGTCCATGTCGGAACGACAATACTTTAACATTTCTTCCTGAAAGTCGAAGGGGTCCGAGGCATGAGCCTGATACCAAGCGTAGAAAGCTTCTCGTTGTTCGGTACACATGTTGTCGGGGTCGTAATAGTGAGCCTCAGGCAAATGGGGTAGAACGGCGTGTTGATTGGCTTCCGTATTGAAAAAGTGAGGAAAGTACCCTTTAGCCATTTCTGTCATTCCAAACGTTTTAGGCATTCGACTCAAAGGCATGGCCAAGTAGCTCATCGAATCTTTAAACTGTACTTGTCCCACTTGCATGAAAATGATTTTGGCTCCGTTCAAAGTCACTTTAGGACGCTCGGTGCCTTGTTCCGTATAGTACCTCAAAAGAAACTGTCCATCGTATCCGGAGAAATTGTGAGCCATCACCGTGGCATGACGATGACAATCTCCGTAACGTTCGATGTCCTCTTGGCTCCACGTCTTGTCGATGGGGTCTAAGACCCATTGGGCAAAATCGGCTAACGTGTTCGGTCCCCGAAAGATTTTTTCACGCCCTCCAGGAATCTTGCTGCAGTGAGGGCAATGACTGAAGATAGGTTCTTGAATGCACTTCTCGCACGCTCGATGAGCCACGCAGAAATTAGGAATGTGAATGCCGGTCTCTTGCATGCATTCGAAATCGAAAAAGATGAAATTGCCTTTCTTCTTGTGACCGTCCTCTTTCTCTGGTGGGGGTTGGTATTTTTGCACGTAGCATTGGTGTTCCAAGTCCACGATGTGGTGACAAATGTGACATTTTTTCTTTCCTCGACATACGTGTGCCTTGGCAGTATTAGTACATATGCCTTGTCCACAGGTAGGGCACAATCTCAGCAGTTGACAAGCACATTTCTTCTGTGAACCTTGTGTCTTCAAATGTTGTTGGTAACAGGCAGGGCTGACAAACGTGCGCAGACAAGTTGAACAAGGCACTGGTTCTTCGCTCAGACAGCGTGAAGAGGCCAAACATCCTGGGCATTTCATTCCACAATGCTTGTGTTGCAGTCGATTGTTATAACCATAATCACATTTCTCACAATAATAAATATATCCCAGGAATCCGGTGATAGTGGTAATGGTATCGAAATGGTCATCGTGATAATAAACATGAATGTATTTTCCGTCCTTAAAATCTTGGCCTCGAAACAACAGAGGCCCGCGCACTTCTTGAGGGTACACTTTCAAGGTGTATCGTGAAGCTAGGACATCTTGCAATTTTTGCATCTCAGGAATGCCACAGGGTGTGTCTTTGGACAGGCCAGCTTGTTGCAACAGGAGTTCTGCTTCGTTTCGTTGTTTGGCTCGGTTCGATTTTCGAATGTTCTCCCAGTCTCTTTTCCATTCTACCGTGTCGTTCTTATTGGCATAGGTTCGTCCCACCACGATGGCACGGGCTAAACACATCTGGTCCTGAGGGTTGTTAATTCGGACGAGACTTGTTTTGGTGTTGCGAAGGTCGTCCACCAATAACATCTTTATGCGTCCAGTCCCTTGAGGAGGAGAGACGTGGGTCATGTCCAGTGTGGCTTTTCCATCGGTGATGTCAAACTGGTCATTAGATTGTTGTACGTGTTGAATCTTGTCCATGACTTTGGAAGCGGTCAATTCTGCAGGGGTGCTAAACTCGATCCAAACAGGGGATTTCAAACCGTCGTGTTGTATGGAAAGTCTCAAGCGATCGTCTTCTTTGGGTTGACATTGTCGCTTGAGTGCAGTGAGCAAAGAATCCCACACCCCAGTGATGAACACTTCTGCTTTCTCTAACGGCACTTCAGCCTTGAAATCTTTAAACTTCACCGTGTATTTGTAAGCCGTGGTTCTAAATTTTCTAGAGGAGCGCTTTTCCGTCTCTCGAATGGAATAGTATTTTTCAGGGTTGACTAAGGGTGGTGAACTTGGTTTAGAGGTTTCAAATTCTGGTTCACTCATGTCCTCTTCAAAATCACTGGCATGAATTTGTGCCAAGATTTCAGCCCTGGTACGAGGCGATAGATCACGTTTCTGCCTCTTACTTTCTTCTTCTTTCTTCTCGAATGAATAGGATCGTTTCATCTTGAGTGCAAAACGTCAAATGACTCAAGTTTAAACACCATAGACTAATTTATAGTCATGGCAGACCAGCATATATAAAAGGGTGTGTGTCTTGTCCTTTCACTATTCATTTCACTCTCAAGCCGAGCACAACGATGGAAGAGACTAACCAAATCGAACGTTTCATCAGAGCTTTGCGAGGGGTCATTAGAAAATTCTCATCAGACCAACCCACGGACTACTCTCCTTCCTTTAGAGATAAAAGTCAAGATACTTGCTATATCTGTCAGAAGAAAGGGCATTGGTCTTCAGAGTGTCCAGACCGTCAAAAAAGAAAAAAAACAGGGGCTAAAAAAGACAAAAGTAAAGATACCTGTTATTATTGTAAAGAAAAAGGACACTGGTCTCCAGATTGCCCAAAAAAGAAACAAGAGGAATCAGAAGAAAAGAGGAATTCTTCAGAAGAAGAGAGAGATTCTTCAGAGGAAGAGAGGGATTCTTCAGAGGAAGAGAGGGATTCTTCTGAGGAAGAAAGAAGACAGGTGAAGAAAAAGAAACAGGAGAAGAAAAGAAGAAGGGAAGAAAGCGAGGAGGAAGAAGAAGAGGAAAAGAGTGTGACGGTGAAAAAATTCAAAAAACAGAGAGACTAAACAAGGAGACAGAAGAAGTCAATGAACTTTTAATTAAAGTGTTCTGTTGTAAATTGTGAATTGGATTGTACAAAAATGGAGAAAAGAATAAATTAATGATACAAGGTAAGTGTCTTTGAGTTTTGATTTTAAAATAAGAAGCTACACTCACGCACTCATACAAAAAAGGTACTACAAGGGTAAAATGGGTGGGTTATTTTTTTTTTGAGCTATTGGCAAAATTGAAGGGCTATCTCTTTTCGAGAAATTTGGGTGGCCCTGAAAAGGGCCTTTTTATTTTGGTGTAGAGGTGAGTTTAAGCAATCAACTTTAACTGCCTTAAGCCTTTGCCACGGCCAAGGCCTACTTCTGGACTGCGTAATGTTGATGATGATGATGATTGGGTTGAAATCACTAAGGGTGGTACGGTAGTCTTAGTCACAGGGTTAACGTGTTTAGCTCGGGAAGGTCGTATTCTCTTCGGTCGTAATAAAGAAGTCTGATACATTTGTTTCAGACTTCTTAACTCCGCTAAAATGTCCAACAGTACCGTGACCGTTTGATTTTCACCCTCTTGTTTCTTTGCTGCTACTTCTTCTTGGTGTTGTTGCTGTTGTTTTTTTCTTACCTCTTCTTCTTGCTGTTGTTGCTGTAGGAGAAAAGCTTGTTCCGCTTCCTTTTGTCGTTGTATAAATTTCTCCAATTCTTCTTTCTGTCTCTGTCTAAAATTCTCCACTTGCGGTAATGAAGAAGGTAACGAAGGTTCCGGAACAAATTCTTGCGAGGAGAGAAAATCCACAAAATCCCAATTCACCTCTTCTGAAAGTAAGTCCGGGTTCCCTTGGGCAGTCTCCCCTGTTGGTGTACCCCAATGGATCGTTTTCTGAGTTTCCGTCATGTTGAATCACTGTCGCATAGATTGACTGCACACAAGCGCTAGCGAATCTATATAGACCACGTGACGTCACAGATTGCTCTCTTCGGATTGGATGCGGGCTGACTGAATTTTGTAACGCGTGTTCGGATTGGTGAATGAACTCAATCCGTTTCAATCCTTCCTCTACCTATAAATAAGCGCAGTTCACTGCATTGATTCACCTGTTCTCGTCGCTTCAAGATGTGGACCGATGTGCAATCTTCTACGCTTGTATCTTCCATGATGTTCCGGACGGACATACCCATGTATGTCCGATTCAAGTGGACCGTTGTCCACAGGACGGACACCAGCCTGTGGATACTTAGGATTTACGTGGAGAGACAAGGATGCCTCAAAAGAGTCCTGATTTACGGGCCAACAGTGAGACGCAGCCTAAGGACAAGAAGAAGACCAGTGCGGTGCCCTTTATGTTAATGGATACATTAACATAAACCCAAAGGCCCTTTTCAGGGCCAGCCATATTTCTCGAAAAGAGAATGACTTTTCAATTGCCTACCCCTTTTTTTAAAAATTGTTTTAAAAAAAAAAAAAAAAAAAAAACCCATGTTCAATTCCCGTTGTCCCTAGACAAGCCCAAACTCTATTCCCCATGTTAAATTCCCCTTGTCGCTAGAGTGACCCACGATTTATTCCCATGTTAATTTCCCTTGTCGCTAGACAGACCCACGATTTATTCCCATGTTAATTTCCCTTGTCGCTAGAGTGACCCACGATTTTTCTCCATGTTAAATTTCCATTGTCGCTAGAGTGACCCAGGGGGGGTCTGTAATGCTAATTCCCATTGTCGCTAGGGTGACCCTATTCACTACTCTCATGGAGGCAAACTCAATGAATATTAATCAGTTAAGTTAAGGAAGAATTAACGCGATAGCCTGAGAAATTGGCCGACCTGCGTTCAGTTTTCCTGACAGTGGTCATGATGGACCCAAACGCCACACCAAACAAATACGCGAGTCTGGATCATACTTGTTTATAACAAATGGAAATACTGGCGAGCAGGGTGAAATAGCGATGTTAATAACTCATCATCGCTATCGTAATTTACTACCACACATATATCACATATGACCAAAACCAGCATTGGTATCCGTCATGAATTGTTTACATTCAAAGTCATTTTCATAATCATCATCATTGATCGCCGGAGATGAAATTCAGTTTGAAGCAATCAGCATTTGTCTTGACGTATCCTTGACCGTCTTTGGCGTTTCTTTAAGATGAGATTTATAACTTCAAATAAGTGGATTCTGATTGCGGTGATGATCGGCTGAGCGGTGATGCTAACATTGACAGTAATGTTGGTGCCGCTTGTTAATGATGTGGAATTCGCTGACAAACCGTTAATTGTTAAAACAACATTGAAGAATTTGTCGATCAGGTGGTGGATGAGCAAATAGTGGATGCTAACACTGATGGCTAGTTCGTCTCATTGGTTTACGAATATTTGCTTTAGAGTGGTGTTACTAGACCCTCGTATGCGATCATATATAATCGAAGCGAGAGTAAGATAGAAACTGACCATAGGAACTAACATGATGTACCACTATCAACGTGAGACCAAGTTTGTAGTCTTAGCATTAGCATGTGAAAACAACTACTCTGTCCTACTGCGCCAACAGACATGAAAACACGTGGGGATTAGTTCTACAATGACGAGGTGATGTTAACCGAGTTTCCACCCTGGATGCATTTCCCGCTGATTATGTTGCACCAGCATTGACTCAACCAATGTGAGAAAAATCTCGACTGATATATATTTAACAAGGACACACCTGTCCGTGCAACATGTTTTGGGCGATCGTTTCAGAAACTATTCAGTTAATAAAAGAATTACATTTTTAAGCTCTCATGTAATTTTGTTGAAACCTTATGGAAGGGACCTGTTCCATCTTTGCGTTGGTACTTTCGTCACGCTTTTTAAACTAGTAAAGCTCAGCAAACCCTGGACATAATTCAACAATAATGATAGTGTAACTGTCTTATACAAGACTACGTAAGGTCTGTCTTGTTATATCATTTCAGCCAATACCCGTAACAATTGTCCTTAATGGTCAGTGTTCAGCCTATGTACTTGTACTCAGACTTCACTAATATACAGGAACGTGTGCAAACGCATTTTTCCACACTGAAATATGGTATTGTTATTACACATGCATATGAACCAATCTATCACAAATCCTAACATTAAATTATAAATTAAATTTTGTAATTCAATTTTGTATTGAAATTGTATTACACTTAACATAATTACAAATGAATCCAATGACGTCACTATCAGATTTAATAAAATCGATAAGCAAGACAGCATGTTGTTTTTAAAATTAAGATAAATGCTCATTAATTTATCATTACAAAATTCCAATTCAATATATGACAGAGCTGAAGCCCCTTTTCAAACGATTTTGGATCTCAAAGGCGGTTTTCTTATAAACATATCTCCTCAAGTAGCATTCACCATAAACATCCTCAATGACCATTCACCATAACCATCTTTCCTCAGTGACCATTCACCATAACCATCTTTCCTCAGTGACCATTCACCATAACCATCTTTCCTCAGTGACCATTCACCATAACCATCTCTCCTCAGTGACCATTCACCATAACCATCTTTCCTCAGTGACCATTCACCATAACCATCTCTCCTCAATGACCATTCACCATAACCATCTTTCCTCAGTGACCATTCACCATAACCATCTCTCCTCAATGACCATTCACCATAACCATCTCTCCTCAATGACCATTCACCATAACCATCTCTCCTCAATGACCATTCACCATAACCATCTCTCCTCAATGACCATTCACCATAACCATCTCTCCTCAATGACCATTCACTATAACCATCTCTCCTCAATGACCATTCACCATAACCATCTTTCCTCAATGACCATTCACCATAACCAACTTTCCTCAAGAAGTATTCACTATAACCATTTATCCTCAAGAACCATTCACTATAACCATATCTCCTCCATAACCATTCACCATCCTCTTTTCCAATTCAGTTTTGACTTTAAGGAATTTCTTCTCTTCAACTTTTATTTTAGTGATGGTGTTTCAGTCAATTAAATATCTTTACACTGGCAACATACTTCAGGAACCATTTCACACATCCTGATGCAAATTTGTAGAATTAATACCCCAATGCAGATTTAAAGAATTAAGACTCTGGTGCGTTTTTATAGAAGCATGGTCTTTATACGTGGGTTTTACAGCCACAATTAGAAACAGAACTTGTAAATGTTTCAGCATACTAGTACTGTAATTTCGCTTACTACAACAACAACAACTATTACTACTACTGCTGCGATAACGACGACGACGACTAATAATACTGCGGTTTTTTCTCTCAGTTTATTCAGGCATGATGGCACAAACATACTTTAGTAGCACATCCATATTTTTATGTCAGACAGGTGCTTCCCACCATGCTTTGATTTTTTGGCGCAGGGCTCTGATTTATTGCTACCAAGCATCATACTTTTCAAATTAGCACCAAAACTACAGTAAAGATTTAAAAGACACACTAACCAGATCATTGCCTGCTTTAGGTATTCCTACTTTTGAAAATGTCGCTGCTAGAATGAGCTAGAAAGAGTTTGTCACAAAATGTCAGCTAGACTGGGAAAAACACCCAAGAAACTTATTTTTAGCCCATTCCATATATACGGATATCATGTTAATGCCACGAGCCTTAGACCTTTCTGTAAAGCCGTACGGAATATTACAACTACTAATACAACAACCATGACAGCAACAACCACTGTTACCAACACCATCAACAGTAGTAGTCATTGTCTTCTACCTGATCTTAGTAATGATGAATAAATCTACAACATCCTCTGCAGGAGTGCGCTATTGTTGCAGAACTTGTCAACTGAACATCAGAATCGATCAATAGTACCTACGCCTTGTTTAGTGTAAGTGGGGTGTGTGTGTGAAAAACTTCAATATTATGTGCTTTCCATTGCAGATCACAAATGTCAAAATTTAAAACTATAAACGTCGATTTGTACTTTGATCATGTATTTTGGTTCCAACATCAGCAACACCTATCCGGCTATCCGCAATAGCGATAAGCGACGTTGATTTTCCTTCTTTTCAGATGTCTTTCATTGGATGTGTGTGTCTCTGTGTGTGTGTGTGTGTGTGTGTGAGAGAGAGAGAGAGAGAGAGAGAGAGAGAGAGAGAGAGAGATGGGGAGGGAGACATGGAGAGTAAAATAATGAGCGGAGGGGTTACCTAAGTTATTGAAAAGTTATTATATTTATATTATTGTTATATTCTCAAGTTTTACTACCAAAGAACGTGGTTGCAACGAAATAACTTCAATTAAAATAGGAGTGCCTTCGATTTAACACATACGGTAATGTTTCTGACGTATTTTTAATTGGCGTTGTTTGTTAGTTTTTTACTCGCTATATGCTATGGATGGTTCTGATGTTATGTCACTGAGACTGTTAATGTCACTTGCTAATTATGGGAACCATTATAATAACTAATGAACAGCACATGGATAATAATATAACAGCAATGAGATCTCAAATACTTTTATTAAAGAGACATACAAATTTTCTTAACTCAACTTTTAACTCCTATATATCGTGATACATCACCCATCACTTGATACGATATCGATCTACTGACACACTCTCGATGCAAGCTGTTCGAGATAATCCGGCAGTAGTACCACATATCGATGAATTTTATCATTGAATACAATATGGCGATGTCGATACATATCAGTGAATCGTTACACCTCTAGTATACACATAAAGAGATCGAATGAAGAATGGATAGATAATGGATTAATGAAAAGTTAACAGGAGAAATGTTTAAGACATATCACTGATATGCTTTGGGTTTATTTAGGTTCGAATCATTATATGCAATATATAATATTTTCATTAATTGTATTATTTATTCGCTACCTAGATGCAAAATATAATGAGTCCATATATCTGTGTGTGTGTGTGTGTGTGTGTGTGTGTGTGTGTGTGCATGAAAACTGAGATAAAATCTTGTGCAAATTAAGTGTAATTTGCATTTCCTCTGAGGATATGATACACGTCCTGTCTACGTATTAGGCTCCACCAGGCAGTGGTATGAGCTTATGATGTTGCCCTTATTTGTCCGTCGGTCCGCCATTCCGTGGTAAAACTTTACAACACGAAATATTTAAATATTAAATACGATAAAGATGTTTCACTGAAGATTTATGTTGCTATTTTGGTATTAGCAAAGCATTATGGGACATGAAGATTTGTATTTTCGTCTTGACATAAGTGATCCAGTTATCTTTCCGTCCGTCTGTCACAGGATGCTAATTAGATTATTTCAGGCACTGTGTTGTGACAACCGATTTCCATGAACGCATTTGTAGTTAAGTATGACGTGTCATGCAGATACACAAACATTCCAAATATTACAGCATTTTATCAAGGACTGACGTTGTTGTTGTTGTTGTTGTAGGGTTTAACGCCATTTTTCAGCACAAGATAGGCTATACACAGCGGCCAGTATAATTGGTGGAGGAAGAACCCTGGAAAACCCCGGGAAGAACCACCGACCCACGAGAAGCTACTGGCAAGCTTTCTCACGTACCCACGTTAGCCGAGCCTGAGACTCGAACTCACGCAGACAGAGGTGAGATGGCAGTGATCCGTAACGGTGAGCGCTTGAGACCACTCGGACACTCGGGGCCCCAAAGGACTGACGTAGCTGAAGGAACTATTACAGTATATACTCACTTATAACACGAGTCCAACTGCAAACTGCACAGACCCGGATCTTCCGTCGCATAATGCGCCACGAGATCTGGTTCTGTGCAGTTTGTTAGGAAAAATTAGCAGAACAAACAAATAGATCCTAATCTGCAAGCATTTTATGATACGGCAGAACATGGTCATTGTTGTTTGCAATTTGTCTCCATTTGTGTATACGGTATCTATAATTCCTAAAACAAAAACAAAGAAAGAAAGGAAAACGCTTAGGATTTCCTTTGTAAACAATTTTCACCAACAGCGAATGGGGTTTTCTTGTTCTAACCAAAATGCGACATACTACACAACTAAGGTGAATTTCTCAGGTAGATTATAATTGATAGAACAAAAAAACTGGAAGATCATTAGTCCATGCTTCAAATGTTAGGGCATAGATAAATCTATTTTACATTAAGATTCGTTTTGACTGACACAGATCACTGCTGCTGTCATTGCGTTCTCGCTGGTTCCATTCTGATCGGTTCGGATTATTTGAATCTCGTCATCCGGGTTATCAGCACCAGTCTCTACTGAGTCTAGAACCGTCGTGTTGGGTACATCGTCACGTACAAATAAAAGCGGATCTAGAAGGCCACCATTTCCGCGTTTAACCTTAGAAAATGTAATTTCATGTTCTGAATTGGGACATGTCCTTGGTACAGTCCCTTCTTCCTCAAAATCCAGGTTCTGTCTTTTGTTGAACTTCTCCATTTTGATGTCTTTATCAACAACCTTTTCTGGGTGTGCCATTTTTGTGTCTGTAAACCTGTTCTTGATTTTGTTCACTACTTTTGTATTCAGCTCCTCATTTTCATTAGAGATAGGTAGAACGATAATATCAATAGCATCTTCTTTCTCTTCCATAATGTTCATTTTCAAAGAGTTCTGATTATTTTCCATGTAATCTTCATCTGTTGACTTCTGAAATAAACGAAGCTGTCAATTTATAAAATACACACGCGCACATACACAAATCAGGAATGAAAGTGATTGTTTTATATCAACATATTTTTTTTATTTAATTTGCAAACAATATTAATAAATTATACAGAAATATATGATTATTATTGCTTGTCCAGTAATATTCATTTTAATTTTTCCTCTGTTTCATGCTGTTATTATTTACTTCATCTACTTCTTACATGGTCTCACGTTTTTTAAAGTAGCTTCATTTTTTTTACTCTGAATCTTGCGTCCAGTTGTTTGAATGCTAACGAATATGTCCACAATTGACCTATCAACTCTGCTCAGTTAAACACGAATTACCTTTTCCCGTTTAAAATTGTATCCACAGCGAAAAACCTTACGGATATACTCCGGTAGACAACAGAACATCTCGTCGTAGAAAGAAATCAAATAGCGGGGATCTGATTCTGCAGGTTTCACTGGACCTGTAAATATGACTTCAAAATTAGATCATATTTTCATTTCTTTCAAGGCAGATCAATGATTTCACAGGATGAAATTGTGCAGCACAAAGTACGCCACATTATTTTTATTCGGTTAGAACATTTAACTCAACCAATTTCTTTTTAAAGTACGATAAAATCGGAGGTTTTATCAACCTAAGAGTTATCATTATAGTTATCAGTATATTTATCATTATAGTTATCAGTACCTTTATCATTATAGTTATCAGTATATTTATCATTATAGTTATCAGTATATTTATCATTATATGTATCAGTATATTTATCATTATATGTATCAGTATATTTATCATTATATTTATCAGTATATTTATCATTATATTTATCAGTATATTTATCAGTATATTTATCATTATATGTATCAGTATATTTATCATTATATGTATCAGTATATTTATCATTATATTTATCAGTATATTTATCATTATATTTATCAGTATATTTATCAGTATATTTATCATTATATGTATCAGTATATTTATCATTATATATATCAGTATATTTATCATTATATGTATCAGTATATTTATCATTATATATTTATCATTATATGTATCAGTATATTTATCATTATATATATCAGTATATTTATCATTATATGTATCAGTATATTTATCATTATATATTTATCATTATATTTATCAGTATATTTATCAGTATATTTATCATTATATGTATCAGTATATTTATCAGTTTATTTTTTACAAGCTAAAATTCCTTGGCAGCAAACACCGTTTAACGTGTGTCAATATATACGGATTCAGTGAACCAAATAAATTGACATATTATGCGTAATTCAAGTAGAATGTCAGAAAAAAAAAAGAGAAAGAATGAAGGAAAGAAAAATGATAAAGACAACTTACCTGTCAGAAAACTTACGATTACTCCTACAACTATCGTCGTCAATATGCCTATAGTTCCAAACCATTGGTAGGACACCATGTACAACCTGCTTATTCCAGTCCTGTAAGATTGTTAGCAGGCGATTTATCCATTGTCACTGAAAATGTTTCTTAGAAATATTGTTAAATTTTTGTTCCTGTCAGATAACTGTACAAATTAAATTTTTAATTCATTTATGGATTGCAGTACTGCAATTTTGACAAAAATAAAGTTCTGATATGAATAATCGAATGACGAAATCATATAAATATCTACACCTATTGAGTGAAGAACGGTTAAATACATCATTACATTAAGAACTGTGCAAAAGTAGGGTATTTTGCAGAAACACTCGAAAGACTTTCTCTTCTAGGAGACTTCGCGTCCGTTTCCTTCCCTCGTACCGACTGTAATCGTTCATAAGACGAGTCAAACTGTAAATAACCAAGATCATGATCTGCAAAAGCATAATAAGACTACATATCAGGGTCTATACGATGTGTTCTACTGATTATTCCTAACACAATGAACAGACCCAGACATCCATGAGCATTATGCAACGGTAAATCTGAGTCTCTGTAGTTTGCAGTTGTTCTATACTTAAAAACGAGTATATATGTTATTTGGAAAAGCATTTGAGCTTGACAGCAGCAAAAGTAGTGAATAGGGGTAGTTTACGGACAATGGGAATTAGCATTAAAAACACCCTTGGGTCAGATTACGGACAATGGAAATTTAACATGGCGAAAAATCGTGGGTTAGATTACGGACAAGGGGAATTAACATGGCAAAAAATCGTGGGTCACTTTACGGACAAGAGGAATTTAACATGGCTATAAATCGTGGGTCACTCTACGGACAAGGGAAATTTAACATGGGATTTTTTTTAAAAAATTTTTTTTTAAAAAAAGTGTAGGCAATTCAAAGACTATCTCTTTTCGAGAAATATGGCTGGCCCTGAAAAGGGCCTTTGGTTTATGTTAATATGCCCTTAACATAAAGGGCATTTGCGACATCTTCTTTTCCTCAAACTTCGTCTTACAGCAGGGCCATACATCAGAGTCCTCTTGAGGCAACCTTGTCTCTCTATATAGACTCTTCTTATCCACAGGCTGCTGTTGGTCCTGTGGACAACGGTCCACTTGGATCGGACATACATGAGCATGTCCGTCCTGAACATCATGGAAGACACAAGGGTTGAAGATTCAACGTCGGTCCACATGTTGAGGCTCCGAGAATAGGTGAATCAATGCAGTGAACGGCGCTTATTTATAGGGACAGGAAGGATTGAAACGGATTGAGTTCATTCACCAATCCGAACACGCGTTACAGAATTCAGTCAGCCCGCATCCAATCCGAAGAGAGCAGTCTGTGACGTCACGTAGTCTATATAGATTCGCTAGCGCTTGTGTGCAGTCAATCTATGCGACAGTGATTCAACATGACGGAAACTCAGAAAACGATCCATTGGGGTGCACAAGCAGGGGAGACTGCCCAAGGGAACTCGGACTTACTTTCAGAAGAGGTGAATTGGGATTTTGTTGATTTTCTCTCCTCGCAAGAATTTGTTCCGGAACCTTCGTTACCTTCTTCATTACCGCAAGTGGAAAATTTTAGACAGAGACAAAAAGAAGAATTGGAGAAATTTATACAACGACAAAAGGAAGCGGAACAGGCTTTTCTCCTACAGCAACAGCAACAAGAAGAAGAGGTAAGAAAAAAACAACAGCAGCAACAGCAAGAAGAAGTAGCAGCAAAGAAACAAGAGGGTGAAAATCAAACGGTCACGGTACTGTTGGACATTTTAGCGGAGTTAAGAAGTCTGAAACAAATGTATCAGACTTCTTTATCACGACCGAAGAGAATACGACCTTCCCGAGCTAAACACGTCAACCCTGTGACTAAGCCTACCGTACCACCCTTAGTGATTTCAACCCAATCATTATCAACATTACGCAGTCCAGAAGTAGGCCTTGGCCGTGGCAAAGGCATAAGGCAGTTAAAGTTGATTGCTTAAACTCACCCTTTCACCATGAAGAAAAAAGGCCCTTTTCAGGGCCACCCACATTTCTCGAAAAGAAATACAATTTCAATTTGCCAATAACTCAAAAAAAAAATAAACCCCACCCATTTTACCCTTATAGTACGTGTCTGTGTATGAGTGCGTGAGTGTACGTTCTTATTTTAAAATCACAACTCAAAGACACTTACCTTATATCATTCATTTATTCTTTTCTCCATTTTTTTTACAATCCAATTGACAATTCACAACACTTTAATAAAAAGTTCATTGACTTCTTCTTTCTCCTTGTTTACTCTCTCTGTTTTTTAAATTTCTTCACCGTCTTTTCCTCATTTTCTTCCCTTCTTCTTTTCTTCTTCTCCTGTTTCTCCTGTTTCTTTGCCTCTTGTAAATAGAATTGTCTTTTTTCTTCCTCTTCTTCCTCTAAAGAATCCCTCTCTTCTTCTGAAGAATCCTTCTTTTCTTCTGACTCCTCTTTTTTCTTTTTTGGGCAATCTGGAGACCAATGTCCTTTTTCTTGACAATAATAACAGGTATCTTGACTTTTGTCTTTTTTAGTCCCTGTTTTTGTTCTTTTTTCACGGTCTGGACACTCTGAAGACCAATGCCCTTTCTTCTGACAGATATAGCAAGTATCTTGACTTTTATCTCTAAAGGAAGGAGAGTAGTCCGTAGGCTGGTCTGAAGAGAATTTTCTAATGACCCCTCGCAAAGCTCTGACGAAACGTTCCATCTGGTTAGTCTCTTCCATCGTTGTGCTCGGCTTGAGAGTGAAATGAATAGTGAAAGAACAAGACACACACCCTTTTATATACACTGGTCTGCTATGACTATAAAGTAGCTTATGGTGTTTGAACTTGAGTCATTTGACTTTTTGCTTTCAAGGTGAAACGATCCCATTCATTCGAGAAGAAAGAAGAAGAAAGAAGTAAGAGGCAGAAACGTGATCTATCGCCTCGTACCAGGGCTGAAATCTTGGCACAAATTCATGCCAGTGATTTTGAAGAGGACATGAGTGAACCAGAATCCAAACCCTCTAAACCAAGTCCACCACCCTTTGTCAACCCTGAAAAGTACTATTCCATTCGAGAGACGGAAAAGCGCTCCTCTAGAAAATTTAGAACCACGGCTTACAAATACACGGTGAAGTTTAAAGATTTCAAGGCTGAAGTACCGTTAGAGAAAGCAGAAGTGTTCATCACCGAGGTGTGGGATTCTTTGCTCACCTCACTCAAGCGACAATGTCAACCCAAAGAAGACGATCGCTTGAGACTTTCCATACAACACGACGGTTTGAAATCCCCTGTTTGGATCGAGTTTAGCACCCCTGCAGAATTGACTGCTTCCAAAGTCATGGACAAGATTCAACACGTACAACAATCTAATGATCAGTTTGACATCACCGATGGTAAAGCCACACTGGACATGACCCACGTCTCTCCTCCTCAAGGGACAGGACACAAAAAGATGTTATTGGTGGACGACCTTCGCAACACCAAAAAGAGTCTCGTCCGAATTGACAACCCTCATGACCAGATGTGCTTAGCCCGTGCCATCGTGGTGGGACGAACCTATGCCAACAAGAACGACACGGTAGAATGGAAAAGAACCTGGGACACTATTCAACGTTCCGACCGAGCCAAACAACGAAATGAAGCAGAACTCCTGTTACAACAAGCCGGACTGTCCAAAGACACACCCTGTGGCATTCCTGAGATGCAAAAATTGCAAGATGTCCTAGCTCCACGATACACCTTGAAAGTGCACCCTCAAGAAGTGCGCGGACCTCTATTGTTTCGAGGGCAAGACTTTAAGGATGGAAAATACATTCATGTCTATTATCACGATGACCATTTCGATACGATTACCACTATCACTGGATTCCTGGGATACAGTTATTACTGTGAGAAATGTGACCATGGTTATAACAATCGAGAGCAACACAAGCATTGTGGATCGAAATGCTCAGGATGTTTGGTCTCTTCACCCTGTCTGAGCGAAGAACCAGTGCCTTGTTCCACTTGTCTGCGCACGTTTGTCAGCCCTACCTGTTACCAACAACATCTGAAAACGCAAGGTTCACAGAAGAAATGTGCTTGTCAACTCCTGAGATTGTGCCCTACGTGTGAACAAGTCATATGTACCAATGCTGCCAAGGCACACGTATGTCGAGGAAAGAAAAAATGTCACATTTGTCACCACATCGTGGACTTGGAACACCAATGTTACGTGCAAAAATACCAACCCCCACCAGAGAAAGAGGACGGTCACAAGAAGAAAGGCAATTTCATCTTTTTCGATTTCGAATGCATGCAAGAGACCGGCATTCACATTCCTAATTTCTGCGTGGCTCATCGAGCGTGCGAGAAGTGCATTCAAGAACCTATCTTCAGTCATTGCCCTCACTGCAGCAAGATTCCCGGAGGGCGTGAAAAAATCTTTCGGGGGCCAAACACGTTAGCCGATTTTGCCCAATGGGTCTTAGACCCCGTCGACAAGACGTGGAGCCAAGAGGACATCGAACGTTACGGAGATTGTCATCGTCATGCCACGGTGATGGCTCACAATTTCTCCGGATACGATGGACAGTTTCTTCTCAGATACTATACGGAACATGGCACCGAGCGTCCTAAAGTGACTTTGAACGGAGCCAAAATCATTTTCATGCAAGTGGGACAAGTGCAGTTTAAAGATTCGATGAGTTACTTGGCCATGCCTTTGAGTCGAATGCCTAAAACGTTTGGAATGACAGAAATGGCTAAAGGGTACTTTCCACACTTTTTCAATACGGAAGCCAATCAACACGCCGTTCTATCCCATTTACCTGAGGCTCACTATTACGACCCCGACAACATGCGTACCGAACAACGAGAAGCTTTCTACGCTTGGTACCAGGCTCACGCCTCGGACCCTTTCGACTTTCAGGAAGAAATGCTAAAGTATTGTCGTTCCGACGTGGACATTTTACGGCGTTGCTGTGGAAAATTTCGAGAACTGTTCATGGAACACGGAGGGGTCGATCCTTTGAAAGAAGCTTGCACCATTGCCAAAGCGTGTTCCTTAGTGTATCGACAACGATTCATGCCTGAAAACACCGTGGCTGTCATCAGCCCTCAAACGACCCACTTTGTCAAACGTCAATACTCGGTCAAAGCCCTACGTTGGTTACATTACTTGTGCGACAAGGAAGACAAGTGGATTCAGCATGCCCGCAACGGAGGGGGCGAAAAGACCATCGGAACGTATTCGGTCGATGGCTGGGACTTAGAAAACCCCAAGATCGTGTACGAGTTTAACGGTTGCTTATTTCACGGATGTCCCGTTTGTTACCCTGACCGTGGCACTAAAAATCAGTTTTTGCAACGAACCATGGAAGACTTGTACCAGGACACTTGTCAGCGACGCCTAAAGTTAGAACAGCAAGGATACCAAGTGGTGGAAATGTGGGAACACGAGTACGATCACCGTATGAAAACCGATCCCGAGTTTAAACGCCTCGTGGAAAGTTACCAGTTCGTGGACCCGCTGAACCCGAGGGATAGTTTGTACGGAGGAAGGACCAATGCCACCTGTTTGCTGTACCAAGCCGACGAAGAGAAAGGAGAAGAAATCAAATACTTGGACGTGTGTTCGCTGTATCCCTACGTGTGCAAATATTGTCGTTTTCCCGTAGGGCACCCACAATTGCTGACGGAACACATCGACCTGAAAAACATTCGACAATACGAAGGCTTGATCAAGTGTAAAGTTTTGCCTCCCACGAACCTCTACCATCCCGTCTTACCTCACCATTGTCAAGGCAAACTGATGTTTCCCTTGTGCCGTACTTGTGCCGAAACGTGCAACCAAGACCAAGCTTGTCAGCACAGCCAGGAAGAACGGGCCTTGACGGGAACCTGGGTCAGCGTAGAATTGTTCAAAGCTTTGGACATGGGATACCAACTGTTAGAAGTGTACGAAATTTGCCACTTTCCCAAGACACAACAATACCACAAGGGTGACCCCAGTCAGAAAGGCATTTTCGCCGACTACGTGGATGCCTTTTTGAAACTGAAGCAAGAAGCCAGCGGCTATCCTTCCTGGTGTCACACTCCCGAAGACCAAATACAATTCAAAGAGAAATACTACGAACAAGAAGGCATCACTTTAGACCACATCGAGAAAAACGAAGGCAGGCGATCGTTTGCCAAAGTGATGTTAAATTGCTTGTGGGGTAAAATGGCACAACGACCGTGTTTACCCAAGACGGAATATTTGACAGAACATTCCCGCTACTTCCAGATGATTCACGACAAAACCAAATACATGAAATACGTGGACGTCGTTCGAGAGAATTTAATCTTGGTCAATTACGAAGAAGATCTGGACTTTGTACAAGACGACCCTTTTGGAAATGTCATCATTGCGGCTTACGTGACAGCCCATGCTCGCTTAAAATTGTACGAAGCTTTAGAACTGTTAGAAGAACGCGTCCTGTACTTTGACACGGACAGTTGCATTTACATCCATCACCCGATTCAACATCACCCTGACATCGAAGGAGACCGTTTAGGAGCCTGGACAGACGAGCATCCCGACGACAAGATTGTAAGTTTTGTCAGTGGCGGTCCCAAAAATTACGGCTACGAATACCGTGACAAACAAGGAGAAGTGCACACGACGTGCAAAGTGAAAGGACTGACTCTGAATTATCGTACCAGTCGAGTGGTCAACTTTGGGGTATTGAAAGAAGCCTTGCAATCGGGAGAGGATGGAAACTTTAAAGTGACCACTTATCAACCGAACAAGATTGTACGTTTACCCACTCACCACATCGTCAGTCGACCCTTGGAAAAAGTCTATCAAATTGTATACCAGAAGCGAGTTCGACTTCCCAATCATTTCACCTTACCGTACGGTCACGTCGGTATTGGTCTGTATATAAAAAAGGAACCCTAGGCAAGATCGATAGTTCATTGTGACTACCAAGACCAAGCGAACAAGATGAATACTTTGAAAGAGGCATCGTTCCAGTTTGGGGATTGTAAAAAAGTTGTATCTTCCTCTAGTGTGACTAATACTGGATGGATAAGACCCATGCATTGCGACGGAAAATGTCCGGAAGGAAACTGCGATTGTCCATGTGGTTACCATTGTAATTGCGTAACGGAGTTTGCAGACGAGTGCGATTGTGAGCCTTGCGATGGGACCGATGCTGTACCTTGTGACCTGAGCGATGCCGTAAAGCATCATGGGAACTTTAGTACCCCTACCCCTATCATGGAAAGTGATGCTGTGCGTGTCAGACCTGTGGGATGCGAAAGTGATGCTGCTCGTCCTCTTGGACATTTTACTGGGTTTAAAGGGGAATGTCGACCTTCACGTTTACCTCCCTACGGATGTCATCCAGCCCTGAGCAAACTCCTGTTCATGTCACCCAACCCTTATCGAAACGAACCTGTGAAAGACGAATATTCGTTTCCTGTGCGTTTGTCGGAATACTGCGACTTTGAAAATCGTCTTCAATCGTTCAAAGGAAAATGGCCAAAGTATCTGGGAGGACCGACCCCCGAAGAATTAGCCAGAGCCGGATTTTTCTACTTGGACGAAGGAGATAAAGTCAGGTGCTTCAGTTGCGATGTGACACTTCACCACTGGGAACCGCAAGATTCGGCCTACGTAGAACATGCTCGATGGTCACCGAATTGTCATTACTTACCTTTAGTGGGACCGAGACATTGAAGTAACTTCTTACCATAATAATCTGTTCATGAATACTTTACAAGAGAACATTCGTGCTTTGCCTGTGGAGTTGAGAGAACGCATTTATCGAGAACTGGTCAAAATACAAGTGAAACGTAAAGAACAATTGCATCCGTTACGTCACCGGTGTTTGAACCACTGGTACCTTCAGGCTATACAAGGACTGATTGAGTTGAAAGTGTTCCATTGGACAGACATTGATCAACGACCTCCTGGTTATAAAAAGGAATGGTTTGGTATTGACGATTCTATCTACAACATTGTAAACGTACTGCATCGAATTCCAGAGGAAGAGTTAACGAATTACCAACATCTTTCACGCAATGTCAACTTGGTGAAAGAGGAAACTTCTGAACGAATTGTAATGTGTAGATTAGTGGTGAAACGATTTAGATTCGACAATGAATTAAAACCATGTTTGTGCAAACAGTACATTTCTTGTGTCAGACCAAAGAGGATTTAGTATGACCTATTCATGGATACTTTACAAGAGAACATTCGTGCTTTGCCTGTGGAGTTGAGAGAACGCATTTACCGAGAGCTGGTCAAAATACAAGTCAAACGTAAAGAACAATTGCATCCGATACGTCACCAGATTTTTAACCACTGGTACCTGAATGGTATAAGAGAACTGATTCGTCAGAAATTCTTTCAATGGTCAGACATTGTTCAAAACTTTGAGGTCGCTAATGATCGACATGTTCATAATTATGGTTACTTCGAGATTCACCTACAGCAATACATTGAGGAAGACAAGGTAAAGGATTACCAACATTTGTTACGTGGAATCTACTTAGCGGAAGAGGAAACACCTAAACGAACTCTGACGTTTCGGTTACAGTATGCAAGATTTAGATTCCCTACTGGAGAACGAAGATCTCTGGCTAGAAAGTACGTGTATTGCATCCAAAAAAAAGAGAATATAAAAACAGGCTGCCATGCCACGGTTTATGTCACATGTCATCCAACAGATTCCGTGGAAGGAACTCAATGACCATATTCAAACCGTGGATCATTACCATCAATTATTACAAGAACTGTATCCATTCAATTTGGGACGACAAGTGGTGTGTGTCTTAGTGACTTGTTTTTTGGGATTTCGTTTACCAGCCGATTCTTTGTGGACTCTTTACGATCAGTACTTACCACCTCAATGGCCTTAAATGGTCACGAAAAACTCCTTTTGCTCAAAGCCTTGCGTTTTCATCTGGATACTTCTCGACCTCAACAGGAAAAAAAGATTCGTCAACTTTTAGCTACCCAAGACGTGTATGACGATGTGTGTGTAGCTTGTGACTTACATCCCCATTGGACAGATGTCCGTGCCTGGAAAGAATGGGGTTTTGAGGCTTGGACCCAAGAAGTGGCCCAGTATGCACGAGAGTTGTTCAAGGAAAAAAGTTACTTTTCATCCCGTGTTAGTGACGGTGCCAGAAGAACCCGTCACCCAGGACAGGACTGTCGTGGACAGGCCTGAAAGACCCTTTCGGGAGGACACTTGTGTGACCTTACCCCCTGTTGAACTGGTTAGAACATTACCCAAAACATGTGGTTGTTGTACAGACACTTGTGTTTATTCCACATTCATCGTTATCATGTGCCTTTTATTCTTGTACTTAAGCCTTTGGCTTTTATGTATTTTTGTCTTTCGTATTCATGTTTGAAAAAAAACATTCAATAAACGTGTTCTGAAAAAAGTATATAAACTCTTGTCTTGTTTGTTTTTCGTGTCACAAGTGACATTTCTCACACCATGGCTACCTCTACTGTCTCTGCTCCCTCTTCTTCTACTGTCAAAGTCATCGACGAACACTTAGATCGTGCCAGTTGGGAGGCTTTGTATCTTCGCCATCCCTTCAACATGCTCATTGCTGGACCTAGCGGTTCAGGCAAAACCGAATTCGTCAAACGTTTGATCGAACATAAACATCATTTGATCGATCGGCCCCCTCAACGAATCGTGTGGTGTTACAAAGAGTGGCAATCGGCGTACAGCCTCTTGCGAGAAAGTCAAGGCGATTCCATCGTGTTTGTGGAAGGCATTCCTAAAGAAGACGACGGCATCGTCTCTGACTCCCGTCTAACCCATTTGGTCATTTTCGACGACATGTTAGGAGAAGACGAAGAAGAAATTAAATTGTGGTTCACGCGCAAAGGGCATCACCGTAATGCCAGTGTCGTTTACATCACCCAAAATTTGTTTCAACAAAGTAAAGCCCATCGCACCATCAGTCTCAATGCGCATTACGTGGTCTTGTTTAAAAGCCCTCGAGATAAATCGCAAGTGCAAGTCTTAGCCAAACAGTTAGGAACGCCTTGGCTGACTCAGGCGTACGACGATGCCACTCAAACGCCACACGCCTATTTACTCGTCGATTTGAAACCTACGACCCCCGAGGATTTGCGATTTCGTACCCACTTGTTTCACCACTGGTGCCAAGACGGAGGGCCTGTCCTGTACACGTCTCCGTCCTCGACTTCATTTCACTCCCCATGAAAAAATCTATAAAAACCTCAGACCCTTTTTCGTCTGTCTCACACAGTGTGAACATGACGTCCCTTCAGTCGCATCTTCCCGTCAAATTGATTCGTGCCTTGTATGGCATCAGTCGAGAAAAAGATCCACAAACACGAGCCCGTGTCTTAGAAGCTAGTCTCAAAGAAGTCTTACGATGGTTCACGGTGACGGCACGTCAATTACTCCAAGGAATCATTCAGATTCCTCATCAAACCCAACGCTTTTTCGATCGAAACAAAGTCGCTTTGGTCCAACTGGCCGATCCCCGCATCGACACTCAAACCAAAAAACAAATCATTTTGAAACCTGGAGGGAGCGGTACTCTAGGAGGGGTCATCATTCGTTCACTCTTAAGATGGGATCCTAATGCCCCCAAAGTTATCCCCAAGACAAAAGTCCAACGAAGCCCCAAGAAGAAAAAGAAAAAGACCAAGTCCCCAAGAAGAATAACTTCTCCAGTGGCAGGACCCTCCTCTTACCAGACACCACCCCGGAAAAAGAAAAGAAGCCCCCAGAAAAAGAAACAGAGAAAAAGTCCCCAGAAAAAGAAAAGTCCACAGAAGAAGAAAACTAGTCGCAAGAGAGGCACTTCGGCCAGGACGCAACCTTACACTCGCAAGCCACGACCTGCCACAGCGTCTCCGGCAGCCTCACGTTTGTCCACTTCTCCGTTGATGTCACCAGGAACTGAAGAGTACTTGGAGACGTTGATTACACCAAGAACTTCTCCGTTGATGACCCCCAAAAGAACTTCCCCAGTGGCAGGACCTTCCAATTTAGCGGCAGTGGCTGCTGCTCACAAAGTACCTTCTCCCAAAATCAAAGTCCATGAAAGATCGGGCATGTTACAAAGTTTACTGGATTTGTCCAAGCAAGAACTGGCTCGATTTAGTCCGTTGCGTACCCCTGCACGACGTGTCATGCCTGTCCTCAAACTAATACGCCGTAAAGACAATCAGTGGCGACGCGTTCCAGTATAAAAAAGGCCTGTGACCGAGTAGGGTATCAGTGTTTTTAGGTGCTCCTAAAGACTCAAAGATGTCACCCTCCAGAAAACCCCAAGGAAAGAAAAGGAAAGGACTGCCACCACGTTTAGCCAAACATGGGGACCTGTTATCTGTCCTGTCCAAAGCTTCTCCACCCCTACGAAAAAAACTCATTCAAACGGCCTCCAAAGAGGTCATCGATACCGTGTGCGAATGTTGTTTGAACGTTTTGAAAGGCACGATCCCTTTGTCCAAACACCAGAAACAATGCTTAGGCAAACATCGTCACGTTCTTCGGAAAATGGTTCGAAAGAAAATTCCCATTCGTCAAAAAAAGAAGATGTTGGTCCAACGTGGAGGCATTTTACCTCTCTTGTTAGGCCCCTTACTGAAAGGAGTCTTGGGAACCATGTTGGGAGGACTGATGGGAGCAAGATAAAAAGGCCTTCGGAAGTCCCAAGATCTCAGAATCGACCCCTGACAACCCCATGGAAGGACGAAAACTAGCTTTAGTGCCTTACAAACGATGGATGGAATACCATCGGTGGCAAGAACAACGCACCCCGCATTTACCTCCCAATCCCAATTTGAGCGAGATGTCCCAGTTACAACACGAATTGCAGTCCTTGATGGATCGCCAAGATTTGTCCGAAACAGAAAAATCGCAAAAGTACGGTCAACTCTTGCAACGACTGCAACTCTTTCACCAGAAAGCTTTAGACGAAACAGCTTTACCCACTCTAAAAGATTTTAAGACCTTGATGAAAAGTCCAGCACCATCACCAGTACCAGTACCAGTACCATCACTACCCGTGACCAAGACAGAAAAAGGAGAAGAAGAGGAAGGGTTTCAAACTCCACCAGAAAAAGTACGCAAGTTAACAACACCACCTACCTCCAGAATTGGATGGATTAAAAAGATGATGGCCACCCCTTCTTCCTCACAAGAGAAAAAGAAAGTGAAGACAGAAGTGAAACAAGAACCGATATCCCCCGCTCAGACATCCTCCTCCTCCTCTTCGACACCTATTGCTGGTCGCACACGCAAAGCCTTGCAATCCAAGAAAATACCCCAAGAGAAAAAGAGTAGCCTCTTCCAAGAGTGGGTGCCTTATTAACACACAAACACAAAAAAAATGGAAAAAGTCTTAGCCAGCATTTACTACGATCCCTCGCATCCTGCAGGTTACGCAGGAGTTCAAAAATTGTATCGTGCTGCCAAAACTCGACTGAAAAGTCTCCGTTTACCTCAAGTGCAACGATGGTTACAAGAACAAGCTACCTACACTTTACACAAACCCATTCGACGCAAGTTTGCCAGAAGTCGCACCCGAGTGGAAGGCATCGATCATCAATGGCAAGCCGATTTAGCCGATGTCTCTCATTTGGCCAGCTACAATCGTGGCTACAAATATTTGTTCTGTGTCATCGACGTCTTTTCGAAATTTGCCTGGGTCGTGCCCTTGACTTCCAAATCGAGCAGCGAGTTAGTGCGAGCCCTGCAACGGGTGTTGAAACAAAGCGGTCGTCACCCTCTTCGATGGCAAACGGACAAAGGCACCGAATTTCTGAACCAAGCTTTCCAAAAAGAATTAAAGAAACGTGACATTCATTTTCTTACCACCGAGAATCCCGAAACCAAAGCCAGCATCGTGGAACGTTTTCAACGTACTTTGAAAGAACGCATGTGGAAATATTTTACGCATCACCACACTCTGAAGTACATCGACATCTTACCGCACCTGGTGCAAGCGTACAACCAATCTTACCATCGAAGCATCGGACGTGCCCCGCAAGAGGTGACTCCCGACAACGAAGTGCTGGTGTTCGAGCGCCTGTTCGGTACGTCCCCGACGAGGGCTGTCCCCAAGAAAAGTGGAGAGTTGACCGTAGGAGATTGGGTGCGCATTGGCAAAACCAAACGCACTTTCGACAAAGGTTACTTACCTAACTGGACGACCGAATTGTTTCGCGTCACTGGACGAGTGCATGGCCGTCATCCTACCGTCTATAAATTGGAAGACATGAACGGAGAAGTACTCAAAGGAACGTTTTATTTGCCCGAGTTACAACGTGTGACCAAAAAAGAAGACGACGTGTACGACATCGAAAGCATTCTCGAACGCAGAACCCGTAAAGTAGGTAAAAGACGTGTCAAAGAAGTCAAAGTACGTTGGAAAGGATATCCACCCAGTTTCGATTCTTGGATCGACGCTTCGCAAGTCATCGACTATAAAAAGAAGAAGTGACCATCATGCCCTTTCACACAGCAGCAGACGCAGCTACGTCGACCACTCCTTCTTCCCCTAGTTCTTCTGTGCAAGATTTACAAAAACAACCCTTGTGGGTGTGGTGCGGAGAACGTGTGCCTAAAACGCAAATCGTCTTTTTCTGCCAAATCTTCGTGGTGTATTGTGTCATCGGGGCAGCCATCGCCAATTTGAGTTTGCAACAAGGAGACAAACAATTGTGGACCATTTTATTGAGCAGTTGCATCGGTTACCTGCTTCCCAATCCCTCCCTGAAATTCTCCTCGAACGGGAACGTTGTGTCCAGTGCCAGTGCCAGTCACCACTCCAACAACCACAACCAGAACCCCATTTTGGGCGGAGACACACCTCTGACATCCACTAATATTCCCTCGGACAGCCACAGAACTCTGGAATTATGAGTCACCAAAACCAATTTTACTTGACCTTACCCAGTGACAGTTCCATGGAGGTGTTTCCCCACAACACGTTGTGCTGTTACACGGCCAAATTACCTCAGGCCATCCCCTTAGATCACGAAGCCCATTGGGAAGTGGCTTTAGTGGAAATCATTCACCCAACCCAAGTCCTCAATGTCCTTCCCAATCAAAATTTTTTTCATGTGGAAGTTCATGACGAGCCATTGCAACAGGAGTTGAATAAGAAAGTCATATATGACAATAAAACCTATAATGAGAAAACTCAAAAGTGGACCTACCACTTTTTCATTTCCCCAGGCTATTATTTTAGTGGTCAACATTTGGTCAGCACCATAGCCTCCAGGTTTAATGCCGTGTTTCTGAAAGCTTTGGAGCATGTTAACAAAAGTGTCACCATGGAGTACCACAAAGTAGCTCGTCGCTTCTCGATGAAATTTGAGCGGAGTAAAATCATGTCCATTTTATTTTGTCCTGAATTGTTTGACATGTTGGGCGGCGACATGAACCTGAGAATGAGCATACTCAAGAACAACGAATTACCCATCGTTTACGACAACGAGTCTTTTAGCAAGTTATTTCGTACCCCAGTAGAACTGAACCAAGGACTGAATTTGATGTTCGTGTACTCCGATGTGGTGGAGTATAACGTGGTGGGACACACCTCCGTACCGTTACTGCGTGTCATTCCTTTCAAAGTGGATTCTGCCGCGAACGCTGACGAGGAAGGTGGAAACACTTACCACGTCCACCGCGAATTTGTCCATCCTCACTATTTGCCAGTCAGCAAGTCGTATTTGGACACGGTCAACATTACTATAAAAGGAGATCTGGGACAAAATATTCCATTTACCAAAGGAAAAGTCACGGTGAAACTCCATTTTCGAAAACGGTTCTCTCACGATTCGTAAGTAAGTCATGTATCCAGTGTACCAAGGGGTTGCACGACAGCGAGGACACGGTTTAGGAGACATGTTAAAATCGGCCTTTCGTTCGGTGGCCCCAGTGTTGAAACCGATGGTGACACGCGGATTGCACGCCTTGAAAGATGCGGCACTGACGCAAGGCAAAGAATTTCTCCAAAATGTCATCATCGACAAACAAAACCCTAAAGAAGCCTTCATGAGGGCAGGCAAAAATGTCCTGCTGCAAACGGGTAAAGACATTTTAGGCCGACGAGACACACCTATAAATGCCCTGCACGCTACCGAGTCAGGCATTCAGCAAGGACAAGGCAGAAAGAGACGACGAAGAAAACACCCTTTCACCAGACTTCAAGCTAGAAAAGCCAAGAAAAGAAGAACCGTTCGAGACTTAGACGTTTTCGATTATTGAGACACAGAAAAAAATGATGCACCGAGAGTCATGTGCTTGTTCCAAGACGGAACTGGATATGTTTGCCATGCCCCCCACCATGATGACGATGCAAGAATCCCAGTGGGTGGAATTTCATCCCGTCTCCTCTTTGACGGATTCCGCTCCCATCGAGTTCGAAATCAAAGGACAACCCGAAGATTATATCGATCTGAATAGCAGTTACCTGTATTTGAAAGTCAAAGTGATCAAAACTGACAACACCAATCCTGGAGCCAATGATAGGGTAGCGCCCGTCAACAATTTCATGCATTCCTTGTTCAGCGAAGTGGACTTGTACTTGAATAACAAACTGGTCAGCAGCAGCATGGATACTTACCCATATCGTGCCTACTTGGAAAATCTCTTGACGTACGGAAAAGAAGCCAAGAATACTCATCTGGATGCTTGCGTGGTATGGAAACCTGACACGGCAGGTGCAGGCACGTTTAGCGACACAGCCCTGACAGAAGATGACAATCCTCACAATGTGGGGTTTAACACACGTAGAACTAAAATTCTGCAAGGACGTAGTTTAGAACTGATGGATCGTTTGCATTTGGACATGTGGTTACAAGAAAAGTATTTACTGAACGGAGTTGATATTCGCCTGAGACTGAATCGTAGCACTGCCGCTTTCCATTTGATGGCCCATGCCAACGAATACAAAACTGTTATCCAAGAAGCCAGACTTTACGTACGCCGTGTGGAAGTGTTACCTAAAGTGGGAAACGACATCAGTCAGACGTTGAGCAGAACGACCGCCAAGTATCCCATACGACGTGTGGAAGTGAAAACGTTCACCATTCCTGTTGGACAGCGATCCATGATCGAAGATCATCTGTTCCAAGGACAGTTACCCAAGCGTTTGATCGTTGGTATCGTCAGGAATTCAGCTTTCAATGGACTTCACAACGAAAATCCTTTTGAGTTTCGACACTCTAGCGTGTCCAAAATCGAAGTCAGTCGAGACGGCAAGACCTTGTGTACACGACCCTTTGAGCCTAACTTTGCCCAGAACAATTACTTGAGATCGTACTTGTCCCTGTACGAAGCCACCGGACAGTTAGGAACCAATACCAGTCACGGTATTACGTACGAGGATTATGCAGGAGGCTACGCTTTGTGGGCTTTCGATTTCACTCCAGACCAAGGCAGCGACGAGGGACATTTCCACCCTATAAAATCTGGCCAGATTCGTGTGGAAATTCAGTTTGCAAATCGAGACCCTGCTGATCCAACGTTGAACGTCATCCTGTATGCAGAATTCGATAATACCATAGAAATCAACAGTTTGAGAGAAGTCATTCTAGATTACTAGAAGCCATGGAAGACTGTTATCCCTCTTTACCTAGTGAAGAAACTTTGGACATGGAATGTGAGGAGACCGTGGAAGGAGAATCCCAAGACAAAGACGAAGAAATTGTCATGATGAAGTCGAGATGGCCAGAACAAGAAGCCCATTTAGTCTCCTGTTTTGCCAAACACTTGGTCGACAAAATGACGGAATTGATCAAGAAAAATTGTTATGGATGTCAAAACGATCATCCCAGTCAAATTCAACACGATAAATGCCTAATGTTAAGTCAAGAAGAAAAATTGGACGAGTATCTGGACGAAGCTTGGAGTCTCATCTCAAACAAAGACGTGTTGCACCAGTGGTATAAAGACTTGCGTGAACATTCTTGTCCACCATTAACCACTCAAGAGATCCATCGTATCGAAGCTCTCCTGAATCAGAGTGAGGAAACAGAACGAATAACCGTTTATTCGTCAGACATTTTCAAGCAAAAAGTCAGGATCGAATTGACGACTTATTATTACCTGTGAAGAAGAAGAAAAAAACACAAAACAATGGATACCTGGGAACTTTATTACCTTTTGAACCACAGTTCGTATACGGCTTCTTGGAATCCCGTCGTCTGTGCTAAAGATGAACTCCCTCATCGCAAACCTAAAGACCATCAAGCTTACGTGATCAACACGGACGAAAGTCATCTCCCAGGAACCCACTGGGTAGCCGTCTACTTTCCTCAAGAAGGATGTGTGGAATATTTCGATTCGTACGGATTGCCCCCCTTGGAAGACGATATCATCGACTTTATGAGAAGAAATGCTCAAACCACCCGATTCAATAACGTGAAATTACAAGGCACAGATTCCTTGGTGTGTGGACAGTACTGTGTGTATTTTCTGCATCATCGCAGCCTGGGCTATTCCTTAGAACATTTAGTGACTCATTTCGATCCTCGTTCTTCTGCTAGAAATGATGTGAAAGTAGATAGATGGTTTTGTGACCATTATGCTTATCTTTTGTCTCAAGCTAGGAAACGTAGTGTCCATCAATGGCCTAATGATTTCCAACAGTGGAAATCACAATTTCATTCACAACGTTGTCAACCTTCTTTAAAATAGATTGTGAATTGATAAAAAAATGTTTGTGATTAGAAAAAAATGTTTGATGTTATAGTGTTGGATTATTGTTAAAAATGTTAGAAATGTTGTTGTTTAGTGTTAAGTGATTTTTGAATAAAAAATGTTGTGTTTGGAAAAAATGCCTTTGTCTTTTGTTTAGCTATAAGAATGTTGGATTGATGCTCTTTCATTTCTTACTATCCCTCTCATGACACTCACTGAACGTTGCGACTCGAAAACCGTGTGGGGGATGTTTTCCTTCACGTCCGCGCTTTGACTTTAAGAACCGGGGGTTGTTTCAAGTCTAACCATCCATTGTCGACTCATCCTCCTAAGAAGATGTATTCCAAACTAGCTAAGCTCAACGAAGCCTACGTGAATTTGCATAGGGTCAGACACAGTCTGATACCGAAGCCAGAAGAAATAGAGAATGTGAGAATGTTAAAAATCACTGAAGACCTGATAGAAGAGCTCTTCAGAGAAGAAATGAACAGGGAGAAAGAAGAATGGACAGAGAAGTACAGACTTCAGAGACAGCAGCAACAGCAGCAACAGCAGCAACAACCTGAAGCTGACAGAGGCTTTGTCGATCGTCGTATCGACACCAAAGAGTTCTTCTTCTCTTTCCGAAGAAGCAGACCTATCGCCAGAAAGTCTATCCTCAGAGGACATCGCATTCTTAGAAACTAAAAAAGAATGCCATAGCAAACAAAAAAAACAGCCCTTTTCAGGGCTACCCAATACTCTAGAAAAGAAATAACGATCGATTTGCCAATGTGTGAAGATAGAGTAGTGTGAAAATAAACACTAACTCTTTTTCAAAAAATGTGAGGGTATGTGTTTGTGTATAGGATTGTGTGTTTGTGTGTTTGTAAGTGATAAAGTAGGTTGGTGTGGATAGTAGATTAAAATGATATTTGTTTTTTGGCTGTTAGAGGTGTATATTTGGAGTTAGATTGGATTGTTTTGAGTATGTGGATAGTCTATTGAAGTGATTTATAAAACATTTTAAAATAGTGATGGGTAGCATAAAAAAGTGAGTGAGTGTTTCTTTTAGGTCCGCGCGTTGTTGTTTTATTTTTTTGTTCATGATCTAGGTAAGATGAATTTTATGTTATTAGGGGGATGTTTTCCATCACGTCCGCGCTTTCACTATAAATTGAAACTCGCTGGGCAGTCTAGCTACCCTTGTTGATTGATCAACACAGCCAGAAGAATGAATAGCAGAATAGTGAAACTGTTAGAACTCCAGATGCACCTGGAATATGCCAGGCGCATAGTAAACGAACTATCAGCGGAGGCTATAGTAGAAGAAGCAAGAGTAAAGAAGGAAGAGGAGGAGAGAAGAGAGAGGGAAGAAGAGGAAAAGAAAAGGGAAGAGAGGATGTCGTTCAATATTCCCGAAACAGAGGATTGGGGTGTTGAAGCGAATCATCCTCCCTCTGCGCTCCCCAGAAGAAAGGTGAAAGAAGACTGGGGAAGAAGATGCGTGTGCGGCGCCAGGCCAGGAAGGTGCAACCATTAGATAGGTGCATCAGGAGTTCAAAAAAACAGCCCTTTTCAGGGCTACCCAATACTCTAGAAAAGAAATAACTATTAATTTGCCAATGTGTGTAGGTAGAGTAGTGTGAATATAAACACTAACTCTTTTTCAAAAAATGTGAGGGTATGTGTTTGCGTGTTTGTGTGTTTGTGTTTGTAAGAGCTCAGGTATGTTAGTGTGAATAGTAGATTATGGGTTTCTTAGCGTATGTGAAGAGTATAGTTAGGGTTTTATTATATGAAATGAGAAAGTAGGGGGATGTTTTCATTCACGTAAGCGCGTTGTTGGGTCATGATCTAGGTAAGATTAATTTTATGTCTTGGGGGATGTTTTCCATCACGTCCGCGCTTTTCGTATAAGAACTCACAATATTCGTCGTTCAAACCATTATAGGAATAAACAAAGAAGATGGAGGTGACAAAATTATTTAACGATTTGAGACATAGCTATTTTTGGATCATGGATGGAACTTATGTAGTAGAAAGATTGAATAAGGAAGGAAGATTTGAAGGTAGCCTGAACAATGTGAAGAATCTTGGAGTAGCAAAAGATCAAATAGGGGGAATGATTGAGGAAGAAGTAGAAAGAATCAGAGGATTCATTGATCCACCTTACGTGAGAGTAGGTACTTTAAAGGAAGCCTTGGATCATATCACAGAAGTCAGGAGCTTCCTAGAAAATATCTTTTATTGGACTGACTGGTGGTACGTAAAGTGGGGTTGTAACCAGTTGATAAAAGCAGAAGAACTAATTAGAGAGGTAATGAAAGTAGAAGTGATGAAGATAAAAGAAAAATGGAGCAAAGAGAGAAAGGAAGAAGAGATTAAGAAGAAGAAATTAGAGTTTGAAAGATTGAATAACAACTGGATGAAGATCCAACAGAAATTTAGAGAGATGGGCCATCCTGACTGGATAACAGAGGAGGAAAAGAAGAAGAAGAAGAAAGGAATAATGGAAAAAGTGAGGACTTGGTGGAAGAAGTGGAGGAGTTAGAAGAAGAAGAAGAAAAACCCAAAGGCCCTTTTCAGGGCCAGCCATATTTCTCGAAAAGAGATAGTCTTTGAATTGCCTACACTTTTTTTTAAAAAAAATTTTTAAAAAAAAATCCCATGTTAAATTCCCCTTGTCCGTAGAGTGACCCACGATTTATAGCCATGTTAAATTCCCCTTGTCCGTAAAGTGACCCACGATTTTTTGCCATGTTAATTCCCCTTGTCCGTAATCTAACCCACGATTTTTCGCCATGTTAAATTTCCATTGTCCGTAATCTGACCCAAGGGTGTTTTTAATGCTAATTCCCATTGTCCGTAAACTACCCCTATTCACTACTAGCAAATGATCCTCAAAACATAAACAAAGGACACAATTAAGGGCTAGATGTGCCAAAGGAAATCATGTTATGAACTCACAATTCCGGTTCCAATACTGGCGCTGGATGAACTGTTGCGTTTGTCGAGGTCCAGAACGCCGTATGGAAAGCTTCTGATGTATTCATGCTGTAGAAATCAGGTATTGAAGCGTTCATACCCGGGCAGGAAGTTAAAGGCGCTGGAGGCAGCCGGGTATTCTTTACAGATCCTTTAGTCATTATCTGCCCCATGGCGATCCAGATAGTGAACACCACCCCTGCTAGTGCACCAGTTATCCCTCCCTAAAAGATAACTCAAATTGATTATCACAAAGTGACGCAATCCAACATTGTAGTCGAGAAATATTTTTTTTAAGGATTGTCAGCATTGAGGGAAGCTGCCCTCATATTCTGGAGAGGAGGAGCAAAATGCATTTCGAACGTAGTATAGTGGCAACACGTTCACTTGCACTCCGGCAGTCAAAGGTTCGATACCCGGCTCCAACATGTGCAGAGGTTACACATTGATCATTGTTACTGGTTTAAAGACCACCTACCATTAACATCCTAACTGTTCAGATTTCTAAACAGGCGCAGAAAAAGATACGTGCTTCTTTTTTATTGCTGTTAAATGGACTTTTGAATACATTAAGCACATTTTTGGGGAATGAATCGAAACTGCTGGCGGTTCACACTATCATGCATTCCCATCTTGTCATGTCAGAGCAGACTGTTGCACCGACGTTTCTGCAATATTATAGGATTAAGTGATCATGGTATTTATCAATGTGTAAATGTTACGGAATCACTCACATAGTAAATAGAATTCGAAAGTTATTTACTTGTCATTGATATGCTGTAAGGCGTTGGTGTAGATAGTGCTTCACATAACATGACCTGGAAACTGGGAACCAAACGTAGTCCTCAGAATTTACCGATATATATATATATATATATATATATATATATATATATATATATATATATATATATATATATATATATATATATATATATATATATATATATATATATATAATTCGTTTATATCCAATCGCATTGCCGAAAATTCGGTCGATTCATAATAATCAGACTTATAGGATAATAAATTTAGGAAGAAGATTTGGCAGTAAGTGGGCTTTGGAAACGTATCCTTGATCTCTTACGGTAAGATCAGCATAACCACTTTTGCACCCACCCACGTTTTTGATTCGGGGAGGGGAAATTTTCCTTAATACTTGTTTCGTTTTAAGGTGTGAGCGAGTTATTTCTAACAGCTACCCGTATATGCATCACATGAATTATAAACAGTTAAAATGTAATTGTATTATATTATATTGTCAATGTCACAATCTAATTGTATTATTGTATAATGTCAAAGTTACAATGTAATTGTATTATATTATATTGTCAATGTTACAATGTAACTGTGTTATATTATTATGTCAATGTCACAATGTAATTCTATTATATTATTAAGTCAATGTCACAATGTAATTGTATTATATTATATTGTCAATGTCACAATGTAATTCTATTATATTATTATGTCTATGTCACAGTGATATTGTATTATATTATATTGTCAATGTCACAATGTAATTCTATTATAGTATTATGTCAATGTTACAATGTAATTGTATTATATTATATTGTCAATGTCACAATGTAATTCTATTATATTATTATGTCAATGTCACAATGTAATTGTATTATATTATACGGTCAATGTTACAATGTAATTGTATTACATTATAATGTCAACGTTATAATGTAATTGTATTGAATCTAATATGTTTTACTCCAGTTGTAGGTTCAATGAAATTAAAAATGGTCCCTTTATTGTGTTTTTAATCGCCATATTTGATGATTTTTGCTGAATTATAAATTTGGTTGAAGTTTATTAAATATTTAAAGCACTTACATCACCATCAGTTAGTATGTGTTCTTTATTTACCTTAGCGTTAGCGAAAGGGAAAAATGCTCCCAACAGGAAGATGCCCGTCAATGGTCCCCCGAATGCTGAAAGCACGCTTGAAGTTATCTGCAATCGACAGTTTTTAAATGACATTGTTACCTTTGTACTGTACCGTACATGAAATCAACAGCTACATGAAACATTTAGCAAAAAAGCATATTCCTGGTCATGCTTTTCATGTAAGTTTAAAACCTGCACCAAAATATCATATTTTTCAACATAAATACAATCAAAAACCACCCGGAAATGCATCATCATCATCATCATCATCATCATCTTTATTTCCTTCCATGGAAGATTACATGATATAAGAATAAATCATCTGAATACAATCAATAAATATAAAAAAAAAAAAAAAAAAATGTTCTATATTGGAATACAAATTCTTACACAATATCAATCAACAAAGTGTTCGTCAACTCATAAGTTGCAAGTTTCAGTACCTTATTTACAGAAGATAGCTGCACACTGCATGACAAAGTATGCTGCATACAGGACGAATAGCTTGGAGTTTTCTTTGTCGATTACTCCTGATGGTAACCTTTTACCTAAAAGTTATTGTAGTTGCAGCTCATCTTCTGCATTAAATAACGTAATGTGCAGGCTCAGGGGAAATTTATCAGTAAGGAAATCCCAGAAAGAATTTCGAAAGTTCGACATATAAGGACAACTAACACAACAATGAAGTATCAAGTCTGTATAAACATTCCCACATCTAATACACATATCAAGCTGTGTTTGTGGAACAGCAGCCCATAGTTTAGCTACATATGTAAATACCTTAGTGTGTTGTCTAGTTTTAGCCGACTGCCACACTGAGGCAGGTCGTAAGTATTCGTGTATCGAAGAGAATCTATCAAAATCTGCTTGATTAGACATACGAACTCTCCAGAGGCTATTTTCAAGACCAACAATTTTTGACCTTACAATTTCTTTCCAATTATGTTTATCTGGAATTTCAGAATGATGTAAATAATCAGTTAGATACCCGAGCAAGTCAAACTTCTTTGAGGTATAATATAAATTTGAAATTAACAAAATCGACTAAAGCAATCAGATATGTAAGACAGTGATTTGTTTTTACTTCAAACAAATAATCTGGCGATTGCAAATTTCAAGATTTATCCTCTTGCCGACTTCCTGCCAACGTCTTGCATACTCTCGACCGAATGATTGTTTAACATTCTTCCAAGCTATTTAAATTCCAAAGGCTGCAATTTCTAAATGAGGAAACTCGAAAAATACAATACACAAAAAATCATTAATGCGATGACAACGAATTTCCGAGATAGAATAATTCCGTTAAAAATAAATAATTAGAGAAAAAACGTGCAGGTAATTGGTGAAGATATGTTTTAAACATTTGCTCAAGATAAGGAGCGGAAGGCTCCATGGTGCACAACTACATCCGGTTAGCTACATCAAAATATTGTTTTATGGGAGGCCAAATTTAGTGACTATTTTGGGAAATTCTAGCATCACTCTAGGTACATGTTTAAAAATTAATGTTTCTTTTAGTAACCATGGTACGATGGAAAATTTATCGTAGAAGACGTCAGACATCATTCGGACGGGGATGAAATCTCTTTAGATCTTATTTCTAGTGGAGTTTGTCTCTCCTTTTTAAATAACTGTCAGTCATGAAAGAAATCTGGAAGGAATGTGAAGTCTGTAGATCTCATGTCTTGTGGATTTACCTCCCCTTCCAAAAGATGACAAACGTCTTGACTATGAATTCAATTTGAATATACTCGAGATCGTAACAGGGAACCTTTCATTTAGACTAGGTGGAAGCCATATTTTTTTCTTAAAACTTTGCCAAATATAAAACCATACATATGCAACAACCTAAGTTTAGAGAGCAATTACAAATGAGAAATGGCTTACGTCTATCTTTCAAGAATTGTAAGTTTTTTCGAAATTATTTTACCGCATACAAAAATATCTGTGGCAATGTCGTAAAAGACAATGAAACGCGAATTAGCTTATCGAAATAAAAACGTTGCAGTACCTGTCCGTATCAGTAATTAATCTTTTAGGGATTTATTGTAGAAGCGAAATATAATGAAGAAATTTTTATGTGATAATTCCTATTTTTATTATGTATATTAGTAACATCAACTATCATTGACGTTTGTTACATCGGATATATAGTAAACTTTTGTAACATCGGAAATTGTATCTATATGTGACATAGGATATATCGTTTATCTCTGTAGGATATGGCACATAATGTAAAATATCGCACATATTATTTACCTTTGTAACATTGGATATATTGTTTATCTGTTTAACATCGGACACATCATTTACCTTGGCAAAATCATGCATATCATTTACATATATAACATCGGACACATCATTTGCCTTTGTAATGTAGGATATATCATTTACATGTGTAACATCGGAAACATCATTGGCCTTTGTAATGTATGGCATATCATTTACACGTGTAACATCTGACACATATTTTACCTTTGTAATGTAGTATATATCATTTACACTTGTAACATCGGACACATCTTTTGCCTTTGTAATGTATGACATCATTTACACGTGTAACATCGGACACATCATTTGCCTTTGTAATGTAAGACATATCATTTACATATATAACATTGGACACATTATTTGCCTTTGTAATGTATGACATATCATTTACATGTGTAACGTCGAACACATCATTTGCCTTTGTAATGTAAGACATATCATTTACACATGTAACATCGGACACATCTTTTGCCTTGTAATGTATGACATCATTTACACGTGTAACATCGGACACATCATTTGCATTTGTAATGTAAGACATATCATTTACATGTGTTTGACTTTGTAATGTATGACATCATTTACACGTGTAACATCAGACACATCATTTGCCTTTGTAATGTAGGACATATCATTTACATATAACATCGGACGCATCATTTGCCTTTGTAATGTAGGACATATCATTTACATATATAACATCGGACACATTATTTGCCTTTGTAATGCAGGACATATCATTTACACGTGTAACATGAGACAACTCTTTTGCCTTTGTTATGTATGACATATCATTTACATATATAACATCGGACACATTATTTGCTTTTGTAATGCAGGACATATCATTTACACGTGTAACATGAGACAAATCTTTTGCCTTTGTAAGGTGGGACATATCACTTACACGTGTAATATCGGACACATCTTTTGCATCTGAATATCAAGAGGACAAAACTATGAATATTTGATTTGATATGCCAATGAAGATAATACCTGGATAAGAGTTCCACCAATCATAGCGATGAGAAAAGCAATCAGAACGGAGATTCCACCGAATAAAAAGACTGCAAGGAAACAAATAAATGACATAACATATGTTCCAGTTGTGAATTCCAGGCATTTCATTTAAACTTATAATGTCATATGCAAATTTAAGTAACACATGACTAATTGTTCTTTGTATTATTTCAGATAGAGTTACCTTTTCTTGAAGACTGCATTAAATGTGAGACTCGTGTACGTGAACATTCTAAATTATACCTCACATTGGTGGCATCCTTTTCACCCTGTAAAGAAATCTCGTACGCATTACTCATTTTAATATTAATGTACAATTTGTCATACATTTTGTAACATATGCATTACTCAACATGGAAAAGTGACCATATATAACATAACATAATTACCAGATTATAGTGTTAATTTGTTGCAATTATAAAGAGCATCAATTTGAGGTGATGAAATTAGAAGTCCAGGATGATGTATAAAATCTATAGAGATTCATCACCTAACAAAGATGAGGAAACACACTATCCCTTATTGTGAATTTAATTCTTGAGTCGGACATTTGCAAGGTTAAGAGTCACTCATCTCGAGCAAATAGCTTTTGTTTGCATTTTCCAGTCTCTTCTTCCTCAAAGTACTCACCCGTTCCACTATCTAATACTTCTATAGTAGCTATTCTAATATGTAATGTCTTCTTTATATATATATATATATATATATATATATATATATATATATATATATATATATATATATATATATATATATATATATATATATATATGTGTGTGTGTGTGTGTGTGTGTGTGTGTGTTTGGATTTTTAGCATAGAGTCAACATTTCTTTAGTCATATCGCTACGATGTTTACAGTGTAATAGTTTACAGTGATGTCTACCACTGGGGCATCATGTCCCAGACATCTAGCGTGATGTCCCACCGAGTCACATTATAGTGACACCAGGCCGACCAGTCCTAACATTAACCTCATAAAACTGAAAGCCAAGCGAGGCAGCTGCTAGTACCATTTTTAGAAGTCTTTTTTTTTTTGCATGACTCGGCCGGAGTTCGAACCATAACAAGAACGAGTACACTACAGTCAAGTTTTGCACAGTATAGTACCACAACAAGAAATATTGCATCACAGTTAAGTTTAATACAGTGCAGTACCACATTAAAACAGAGCATACTAAAGTTACGTTTAGTACAGTATAGTACCACAACAAGACAGAGTACACTACATTTAAGTACTGTACAGTACAGTACCACAACTAGAGAGAGTACATTAAAGTTAAGTATTGTACAGTACAGTATTACAACATGCTATTATTGAAAGAATCGCCATGCTAAAAATGACAGAATAACCGTACGAATAATGACGTAAGAACCATACGAATAATGATTGAATAAACCATACGAACAATGACAAAATAATCACACTAATAATGACAGAATAAACTTACGAATAATGATAGAATAACAATACGAATAATGACAGAATAACAATACAAATTATGACAAAATAAACATACAAATAATGGCAGCATCGCCATGCTAATAATGACCGAATAAACATACGAATAATGACAGAATAACAAATACGAATGATGACAGAATAGCCATACAAATAACGACAGCATCGCCATGCTAGTATTGACAGAAAAACCATACGAATAATGACAGAATAACATTACAAATAATGACAGTACAAACATACGAATAATGGCAGAATAACAATGCAAATAATGACAGAATAAGCATGCTAATAATGACAGAAAAAACATATGAATAATGACAGGCTAACCATACGAATAATGACAGAATAACAAGCAAAAATGATAGTATCACCATGCTAATATTGACAGAATAACCATATGAATAATAACCGAATAACCATACGAATAATGACAGTATAAATATACAAATAAACATACCAATAATGACAGTATCGCCACGCTAAAAATGACAGAATAACCATACGAATAATGACAGAATAACCATACGAATAATGACAGAATAATCATACCAATAATGACAGAATAAACTTACGAATAATGACAGAATAACAAAACGAATAATGACAGAATAACAATACAAATAATGACAGGATAACCATACGATTACAGAATAAACATACGAATAATGACAGCATCGCCATGCTAATAATGACCGAATAAACATACGAATAATGATAGAATAACAAATACGACTGATGACAGAATAACGATACAAATAACGACAGCATCGCCATGCAAGTAATGACAGTATAAAATACGACTAATAACAGAATAACCATAAGAATAATGAAATAATAACAAAACAAAGAATGACAGAATAACAAAACAAATAATGACAGTATCGCTATGCTAATAATGACAAAATAACCATACCAATAATGACAGAATAAACATAAGAATAATGACAGAATAAACATACGAATAATGACAGAATAACCATACGAATAACGACAGCATCGCAATGCTAAAAATGAGAGAATAACCATACGAATAATGACAGTATCGCTATGCTAATAATGACAGAACAAACATATGAATAATGACAGAATAACCATGCGAATAATGACAGTATCGCCGTGCTAATAATGACAGAATAAATATACGAATAATGGCATAGTAAACGTATGACTAATGTCAGTATCAACCAGCTAATAATGAAAGACTAACCATATGAATAATACAATACTACCCATACGAATAATGACAGAATTTTTTTTTACCAATAATGGCAGAATAAACATACGAATAATGACAGATTAAACGTACGAATAATGAAAAAATACCATACGAATAATGACAGTATAGCCCTGCTAATAATGACAGAATAACCAAACGAATAATGAAAGAATAAACATACGAATAATGACAGTATCAACATGCTATTAATGAAAAAATAACCATACGTATAATGAGGGAATAACCACACAAATAAGGACATAATAACCATAGGAATAATGACAGAATAACCATACGAATAATGACAGAATAACCAAACCAATAATGACAGAATAACCATACGAATAATGACAGAATAACCAAACCAATAATGACAGAATAACCATACGAATAATGACAGAATAACCAAACCAATAATGACAGAATAACCATACGAATAATGACTGAAAAACAATAAAAATAATGGCAGTATCGCCATGCTAATAATGATAGAATAACCATACCAATTACAACATCATAACAATACAAATTATGACACAATAAACATAAAACTGATGACCGAATAACCATACAAATAATGAATAACCACACGAATAATGACAGAATAACCATACGAATAATGACAGAATAACCTTACGAATAATGACAGAATACCCTTATCATAAATGACAGAATAAGCAAAAAAATAACGACAGAATAACCAAACAAATTTTGAAATTATAACCATACAAATAATGAATAACCACACGAATAATGACAGAATAACCATACAAATAATGACAAAATATCCATACGAATAATGACAGAATAACCATATCATAAATGACAGAATAACTATACAAATAATGACAAAATAACCATACAAATAATTACAGAATAACAATACCGATCATGACAGTATCGCCATGCGAATAATGAAAGTATCGCCATGAAAATAATGACAGTATAACCATGAAAATAATGACAGTATAACCATACGAATAATGACAGTATCGCCATGCGAATAATAATTACAGTATCGAAATGCGAATAATGATAGTATTGGTATGCGACTAACGGCGGTATCACCTCTGCCAATACTTAACCGATGGCATCGTCAATTATACAGGTGTATTTTATTTGATTTTCTGCCAGTTGTTTCTCAGCAATTACAGACATCACTTAAAACATCGTTGTTAAATACCATATTTTCAAAGAAAAGAAATACTCGGGAGAGTTACATAAACGAATACAATGACAGAGGGAAGAAGAAGCAACTCGCAAGAGGAGAAGAGTTAACGAGAAATGTAAACGATTACTGCAACTGGTCAAAATAATAAGGAAGGAGAAACTTTCTATTATATCTAATCCTGACCAGATTTACAGAGATTAGAGCATGTAAAAAAGATTTATCGCAAAGCCGAAGAGGAGATACCCATTCATTCACTCCAACCCCAACCCCCCAAATATAACAAGAAAAATGATTAGCATCCACGACAACAAAAGCAACAGCAACATTGACCACGACAACAATGACTGCTCAGTTAAGTAAATAAAATTTTTGAAGGAAAATCCATCATTTATTATTTTTGTTTGAATATTTTGCAAATGACATTCCGGATCACCGTATTATTCAAGAAAAATGAATATTAGTCAAAGGTTAACAGAACAAAAGGAAAAGAAAGCAAAGCATGTTTGTGCGCGTAATTTTAAAAAAATATATCCACACATGGACATGAGGTTTTGAGATGGTAGGAGGAGAACATAAAACAAATCAATACAGGTTGATTATCTTTTGGATTTCATATATTCTTATGAGTAGGATTGACTATGAATGCGAACCACACCGATCCACAAGTTAATTTATTTGTATTTCCATTTTCTCCCGCATCTGACGACGTATTTTTAGAATTTGCCTTTGAAATTCTTATAAGAAGTAACAAAGAATAGTTTCTCTTTGTAAAGTTTCTTCTTTCTTCCGTAGCTCTCCTTTTCTCTTCTTTAACTTTCCTTGTGCATTTTGACTCTGGGGTCCACTGTCACTGCCTGTGACACAAAATACATTCATTTGGGACCACGTTTCAAGCACCCTGGTATGAGTGCGTGCTTTCCATTGTCGGTGTAGACATTCTACTAGCCAATGACCCTTTTCAGGAGTTACTTCACATAAATCGTCGCTCTTGTCTCCGGACGGTCTTTGAATCTTTGCATATGTCTTCTTGGATGGCAAGTAGCATGGAATCGACCGCCCCCCCGCCCCCGTCTGTTTGTCTCTCTCGTACAACCAAAAATATATGGTTAAATGTCATCATGAAAGGACCACAATGCTATTAAAAACAACAGAAGGGAAGCAATGGCAACGACGACAACGTTTTATGACACTAGACAGCTGGAGAGCAGTAATGGTACAAGCGTACCAAACGATTTTGACGTTGAAATAATCGATCCAACCTAGAGAGCAAAGATACTTCAAGACTGATTTTGCAATTTAGCAAGCGAGCATTGATTCAATATTGAGCAAAAAAAAAAACAAGTCTATGCCAGAGGATATTTAGAACGACGGCATGGATATACACCGTCGGATTTAAGGATTTTAATTCAGAGATCCTCGAAGAGAAATTTCTAATTTTTTAAATCTGTGTTGGACCACCGAAATGACTGTGTCAAGTCGAAGATTAACATCGCTTGCGATTTTCTGTTACACGTGACAGTTTAAAATCTCTCGTATAGGTAGAAAATTAGTAGACCTTTTTGAATTAATGACTTCCAATATCATGGATTAATTTGAGGAAAAAGAAATGATTCAGTGTTTCACGCCTGATACGACTAACGACGAAAGAACTAGTTCAAACAGGCATATCTTAATGTGAATTACTAAAAAGTCTGTCAGAGATGTGGATAGGATCTTCCTTCCAGTTTGAAAGCTTTAAATATTTGTCTTGTACAGAAATTTAATGTCATCACATCGCCGACTTATATCATAGCTGTTATATTAGCAGAACATCGATGAACGAGATGTGGTAGACAAGCACAAAAATAAAGCGAAAGGGACTTTGTAGTGGACTTGAATATTTTTTACTTTGGGTATTCGCAAGAAATTTACACTCACATACCTAACATTGCATGGCACATCGAGCTTGTAGCGAGTACACTCAGTAACCACTGTTATGACAATGTTATAAGTGCAGCGAGTGTGTAGAAGAAAATATGTTTTGTTAATGCAACACACTACCAGATTTCGGTTGGATCCTGGACCCAACCGACCACAACGAAGAAGTAAACGCCATCTGCCACAAATGAACGACAGTGATAGCTTACAATAACGCAGGGTACCACGGACAGTTTCTCTTGAAACATTGTGCACAGACGTCAACCGGATGTTGATTACTTTTATATGGTATTGATGACCTAAGTAAGGGATACAAATTAGGCGTAGTAATACAGATAATTTGTAATTCATAAAAATAAATATTTTCTCTGGAATTAAGCAAAAACTTAATGACGAAATTAATTTGATAATTCTTTATGCCACAGTTGATGACGTAATTAAGTTGATAATTCTTTATACCACAGTAATTTAGAAACAGTAATTGGAAAGTGTTTGACAATAGATTGCTACTGTACCGAGAGTCAGTATATTCAAAAATTATTTTTACTTACTCTGTATTCAAGCCTTGGAACATTCCAATGTATGATTCCTTAAGTCTCACATTAAATAATAAACAAGTGTTTCAATCTTACAGCAAGACAATACAGACTGATACATATCATTAGGCAACTGTCTATGTCTGACATTATATATTTAAATCTGCATAAAAATTGTTTCTCCGTAATGAGATGTTTTGGTACTCGAGTTGAATTAGCATTAAGGATCGAAAAACAAACTTTTGATAAAAAGATATGTCTTGAAAGAATGTATGTATGTATGTATGTATGTGCGTACGTACGTACGTATGTATGTATGTATGTATGCACGTATGTACGTATGTATGTATGTACGCACGCACGCACGCGCGCGCGTGCTAGCGTGCGTGCGTATGTACGTATGTATGTATGTATGTGATACTGATTGTTTGGTTCTCGTATGTATGTATGTATGTATGTGATACTGATTGTTTGGTTCTCACGTTTGCAAACGTGTATGCCGAAACTTGCTGGCTCGATATTTACTGTGTAGAAATGACAATAATTTCCATTGTCTTTATTTTCTATGCAATGGTTTCGACATTCTAGAATATGCATTGTTTCCACTACACTGCTATAATTGTTCCTTATATCTACTAGATACATATATGTCCATGCATCAACTAAACAGATCGAATATAATCATTGATAAATTATAATTTGTAACTGCAAGGAATTATTACAGACCAGAAAACTTGGCGATGACGGTTGCCTTCTTCTCTGACATGGGTTTCACATGTGGTTTAATCAGATCCTCCAAAAACAAGGCCGACAAGCTGCTAAAACCAGAGGACAGGGTGCTAAAAGAAGATATTATAGTTTTGTCGTCTTGGTGATACTTTGCGAATTAAGGAATATAAATTTATTTCTCAGATTACTTGTTAGATAACGTGATTTTGAAACGCATAACGTGTATCCTGCTGGCCTAAGACGTGGGAATTGTAGCCAGTTGTGAAAAGACGTGGGAATTGTAGCCATTTGTTCTCGGATGTGAAAAGTTCAGTTTGGTCTGACACGCATGAATCTTATCTAGGCATTGCAAAATGTCTGAATTGTATCTAGTTGGTCTGACACGTATCAATCTTATCAAAGCATTTAACATTACCTAATACCTTGCTTGCAGTAGTAGTAAATTAACTAACACCATGCTTTGCAATAGTAGTACATTAACTAACACCTTGCTTTGCGATAGTAGTTACTTTATCTAATACCTTGCTTTGCAATAGTAGAACATTACTTAATACCTTGATTTGCAATAATATCAGATTACTTAATACCTTGCTTTGCAATAGTTATTTATTAATTCATACCTTGCATTGCAATAGTTTTACATTACTTGTTAGCATGCAATGCAATAGTATTGCATTACTTATTAACGTGCTTTGCAATAGTAGCTCATTAATGCATACTTTGCTTTGCGAATAAGTACATTAATTCATACTTTGCTTTGCAATAGTAATACATTAAATCATACTTTCCATTGCAATAGTAATTCATTAATTCATACTTTGCTTTGCAATAATAATACATTATTTCTTACTTTGCTTTGCAATAGTAGTACATTAATTCATGCTTTGCAATAATAGTACATAACTTGTTAGCATGCAGTGCAATAGTATTAAATTACTACCTTGCTTTGCAATAGTAGCTCATTAATTCATACCTTGCCTTCCAATAGTAGTACATTGGTTCATACTTTGCTTTGCAATAGTACTACATTAATTCATACTTTGCTTTGCAATAGAAGTACACTGATTCATTCTTTGCTTTACAATAGTAATACATTATTTCATACTTTGCTTTGCAATAATAGTACAATAATTCGTACTTTGCTTTACAATAGTAGTACATTAACTCAAACTTTGCTGTTCAATAGTAGTACATTAATTCATACTTTGCTTTGCAATAGTAACACATAAATTCATACTTTCCTTTGCAATAGTAGTACATTAATTCATACTTTTCTTTGCAATAATAGTACATTAATTCATTCTTGGTTTTGCAATTGTAGTACATTAATTCATATTTTCTTACATGCAATGCAATAGTATTAAATTACATGCAGTGCAATAGTAGTAAATTACTTACTACCTTGCTTTGCAATAGTTGCTCATTAATTCGTACTTTGCCTTGTAATAGTAGTACATTGGTTCATACTTTACTTTGCAATAGTAATACATTAATTCATACTTTGCTTTGCAATAGTAGTACATTCATTCATTCATTGCTTTGAAATAGTAACACATTATTTCATATTTTGCTATGCAATAATAGTACATTAATTCGTGCTTTGCTTTACAATAGTAGTACATTAACTCATACTTTGCTTTCCAATAGTAGTACATTAATTCATTCTTTGCTTTGCAATAATAGCACATTAATTCATACTTTGCTTTGCAACAGTAATATCTTAATTAATGTTTTGCTTTGCAATAGTAGTACATCACTTATTAGCATGCAGTACAATATTATTACATTACCTACTATCTTGCTTTGCAATATTAGTACACTATTTCATGCTTTGCTTTGCAATAGTAGTACATTAAATCATACTTTGCTTAGCAATAGTAGTACATTAATTCATACTTTGTTTTGCAATAATAGTACATCAATTCATAATTTGCTTTGCAATACAAGCACATTAATTCGTACTTTGCTTTGCAATAGTAGTACATTGGTTCATACTTTGCTTTGCAATAGAACTACATTAATTCATACTTTACTTTGCAATAATAGTACATCAATTCATAATTTGCTTTTCAATAGTAATACATTATTTCCTACTTTGATTTGCAATAATAGTATATTAATTCGTACTTTGCTTTACATTAGTAGTACATTAAATCATACTTTGCTTTCCAATAGTAGTACATCATTTCATACTTTGCTTTGCAATGATAGTACATTAATTCGCACTTTGCTTTGTAATAGTAGTACATTAATTCATACTTTCTTTGCAATAGTAGTACATTAGTATACTTTGCTTTGCAATAGTAGCACATTCATTCATACTTTGCTTTGCAATAGTAGCACATTAGTTAATATTTTGCTTTGCAATAATAGCACATTCATTTATACTCTATTTAGCAAGGAAGTACATTGATTCATACCTTTCTTTGCAATAGTAGTTCATTATTTCAAATTTTACTTTGCAATATTGGTACATTAATTCATACTTTGCTCTGCCATAGTAGTACATTAATTCATACTTTGCTTTGCAATAATGATACATTAATTCATACTTTGCTTTCCAATAAACGTACATTAATTCATATTTTGCTTTGCAATACTAGTACACTAATTCATGCTTTGCTTTGCAATAGTCATACATTAATTCATATTTTGCTTTGCAATAGAAGTACATTGATTCATACCTTTCTTTGCAATAGTAGTACATTAATTCAAACTTTGCTTTGCAATTGTAGCACATTAATTCATACTTTGCTCTGCCATAGTAGTACATTAATTCATACTTTGCTTTGCAATAATAGCACATTGATTCATATTTTGTTTTAATAGTCGTACATTAATTCATATTTTGCTTTGCAATTGTAGTACTCTAATTCATATATTGTTTTGCATTTCTAGTACACTAATTATTATTTTGGTTTGCAATAGTAGTACACTACTTCATACTTTGCTTTACAATAGTAGTACATTAATTCATACTTTGCTTTGCAATATTAATACATTAATTCACACTTTGCTTTGGAATAGTAGTACATTAATTCATAATTTCTTTCCAATAGTAGTACATTAGTTCATACTTTGCTTTGCAATACTAGCACATTCATTCATACTTTGCTTTGCAATAGTAACACATTAGTTCATATTTTGCTTTTCAATAGTAGCACATTAATTTATACTTTGCTTAGCATAGAAATACATTGATTCATTCCTTTCTTTGCAATAGTAGTAAATTAATTCATACTTTGCTCTGACATAGTAGTACATTAATTCATACTTTGCTTTGCAATAATAGTACATGAATTCATACTTTACTTTGCAATAGTCGTACATTAATTCATATTTTACTTTGCAATAGTAGTACACTAATTCTTACTTTGCTTTGTAATAGTAGTACACACTAATTCATACTTTCTTTGCCATAGTAGTACATTAATTCATACTTTGCTTTGCAATAATAATACCTGAATTCACACTTTACTTTGCAATAGTAGTTCATTAATTCATACTTTGCTTTGCAATATTAATACATTAATTCATACTTTGTTTTGTAATAGTAGTACATTACTTATTAGCATGCAGTGCAATAGTAGTTTATTAATTAACAGCTTGCTTTGTAATAGTAGGTACTTTGCCCAATACCTTGCTGTCAGCAAAAGATCAAAAGTGTCATCTTTGTATTTTGTTTTAATCACCTGAGAGAAGCACTAAAGAGAGAAGCCAACCACAATCCCGGCATTCCATGCATGCCTTGAAAGATATCCATTACCATATAAGGTATGATCTGAAAGAACACAGAAAATATGTCAATTACCTTGTAGGGTCTCATCAGAAAGAACACAGGAAAATACTTCTGACACCAAGGCAAACCGTATGGGTCCTTTCGTTTCGAAATAGTTTGTAAAGGAGGTATTAACTGAATTGTTCTAAATTTCAAAGCAGAGATAGACATAAACATGCAGGCGGACAAACAGACGGAGAGATTGAATAATATGTGGTATAATGGACATCCAGCGCTGAGATGTCATAGTCAACGTTTTACATTTAAACCTTTAAAATGACTTAGCTAGATAACAGTGCTTGGTTTCGTTTGTTTTTTGGTGTGCAGTGTTATATCGTATTGAGAACACAATACAAAACAATAGCCAGTCCGATCCCAAACCGAACGACAGCGACACTGTAAATTAGAAAGGACCAAAGAACACAGTCACAAAAAAAAAAAAATAATTAATATCTCTAGAAAATGTGTCAACCTAAAACGTCTTCATCCAAATAACACGTCATAATGCATTAGGCAAAGGTTCAACAATGCATAAGTGCACAAAACCATTGCCAACAATAACACTCTACGCCTCAGAATGCACATATAATGCGCCAGCTTAGATGCGGAAACCGTACTCACCTACACGTAGACGCGGAAAACTTGCCCAGCTATACTTAGACGCGGCAGACTTGCTCCCATACACGGAGATATAGCTGCTGCACTCAGTATTCTGAATCAGCCCCCGGGGGATCTGCTGTTAATTACCCCCTATTCTCGTTTATCTTCCATATAACTATCTTTGTTTGACGTACGATCGTGTTTCCCTTGTGGACCAGGACCAGTATGTGTTGGACCTTCGCGGGGAGACTGACAATACATTAGCGACTGACTTTACATTTAATATAAATGATATGGCTCATTGGAAGCTTCACTTCACGGGATTGTTCACAGGAGCCCTAAAGATTCTCGTGGATTTGAACTCGCGCTCTGCACTGGTTGATAAATAAGTTGCAATACAAGTCGTTGATAGCATCAAAAAACGCCGCTGTGGATCAGTTGAAACATCTGGGATCACATGAGGTTTTGTCAATTCCAGATCGACTACGACGATTTGTGCGGCATGATATCTCATGGACGGAAAGATAATCGAATCATTGTTTGGACAGCGTTGACATCAGATACCGCGACAATTATGCGTCAGTCTAACATTGATGTTTTCCAATGGTTCAGCCGAGTATGCAGATCATATGCATTATGTACGTAGGCGACCTCGAAATCATACAGATGATGCAGATGGAGACGGATAAACCGTAGTTATCTGCAATAATAGAAATTTCAACCTTGGATTTACGCATCAATGAGGGTAACATCGCGGATTGTTGTTTTCGTGTGCGATGCCTCTAAGTCATATATTTGTATTTTGTACAAATGTCCGCAAAGCTATTTTTGGAACGAAATAAACGGTCGTTTTAGCCCGAATATTTGACGATCCTGATGCAATTTGGCTTGATAGACGTGCTGCAGGTCAAGTATTATTATTATTAAAACTGACACTATGGACGCTTGTAATAACCTCGTCGTTTACGATATAATTACGTTTGTTGTCGTTTACGAAGTCAATGTTATCGTTTCTCACGCTCATTACGAGCTCGATACAAAGCAACGCTGGGAAATTTGCACGACACATAAGTGCCCAGCAAGGTATTAGCCAACCAAGATACATGTTCGTGGCATTTCAAACTATGATTCAGTTGAAGGCGGACAGGTAGTATTGTGATGCTATTTAACCGGATAGCAGTGTCTGAAGTTTCACGGCGGTTAGCCAATTACCAAGAACCCTCTGAAGAAATTTTCCTAAGTTGGGAAGCAAATCCAATGGAACATGCATATCCCAATATAAGGTGGAACATTGGTTCGGATCAAAATATCGACACACGTCTGCAGATTTTCCAGCATGATTTCATCGCTTTGTACCCGATTTATTACTTTCGTTGGAACCTTGTTCATGTTTCTTTGAATATACTGCTCTTTTCACTGCCTTAGTGTTGCGTATAGGTATATCTCTGCAAGAGTGTGTACCAAGCATGGATAGCACGAGAAGCACGTGAACCACAATAAAGCTCAAACATTTACATCCCTGGGCGAAAACCCCTCTAGTGTGCACTCGATGTAAGACTTTGCTGAACTGAGGATGGTATAGTCTATCGCGAAGGGACGAATGCCTTCCTTCACACGCTGACATAAGTCTGTGTCAACTAGACTACAGCCATTTTGTGGAACAACGAATTTCGGGATGAAATTTAATGTTCGTGCTACAGTAAACCATTTTTGGAGCATCGAGAGGTCGAGGCCAGATCTCTAGATATGTATCAGTGACAACGAAATAGGGTGTGTGTTGCTAAGAATAAATTGTTCACCAAGCCTGACTAGAATTCCAAGATCGGATGTATTTCATATAGAGGACAAGATTAACTCCAGGACAGTAGACCTACAAGCATTGCTTGTTTGATTCGTCAAGGTTGTCCGTTATCCTTATTTGTCTATATGTCGTCAGCTGGAGGAGCTATACGTTGCTCAGAAACTGCCGTATTCTTCTATGTATTCGTTACTCAGGAACTGCTGTAATTATATATGTATATTTTAATCAGACAACCGTATTCATCTGTATGTTAGGCTACGGCATTTACTGAGTGTGAAGTTCATTATGGACACCAGTATCAGACTAGCAAACAGCCACTTTGCAAACATTACCAGCAGAGTATAGAGAACAGACGTGTTTGCACCATCCACTTTTTTTATGGGGAAATCACTCTTTCAGCAATGTCAACGGAGCAGTGAACCCATCTGAGCAGTCCACAGTGCAATTTAGGTAAAGTGGCCTTTCAACCCGAGTCAGTCACTCAGCGTGGCCATGATATCACCAAAGATGGACAGCTATTTTGACTCTCTTTTGACAACTAAAACGTGAAAAACTCTTTATAGCCCTTCAATGACATATATGTAATAATCCAGTTCATTACGTGAGTGTGCACACAAGTTTTCCAATATGTCCTTCTGTTTTGTTTCATTATGAACAAATTCGAGCCACATATTTTCTTTTTTTTTTTTTCATTGTCATATACATTTTGTTATCATTTTCGTTGAGAATATCATAGCCGCATATCTGCTTTTTTCACTTTCTTTGAGATTATCATAGTCATATTTTTTCTTCATTGTTCTTGTCATTGTTTTCTAAGAGCATTTGCGACTAAATGTATATGTGAATCATCTCATTCATCGTTGCGTTTTCTATCAGAATGATTTGTCTCCATTGCCTGTGACCTCAGTCCCAAACAGAAATAGCTCGATCCTTACTAAAGGATAGTTGTGTCCAGAGTTATACCCCCTAGGTTTAGGAGACAGACTTGTTGAAATTTCATATAAAATATTGCATCAGCGTAAACTTGTCACGTTGAGCCGAAGTCAACTCAAAAACAGCGCAATCGTGACGAAAAACAATGTTTACACCAACACAGGTGCAACAGTTCGAAACAGTCAAAAGTCATCGTCGCGAGACAATTCTCGGGTTTTCAGTTGACAGGGTCTTCGCGATGAAACACGATGGCAGAACAAATCTATTCTTCGCGGCCAATCCAGCGCTGTTGGAGGCAGCAGCTGCCACGGTTTCAAAAAGCGGCAGCATTTTTAATCGTCGGAATCGCTTCTGGAATAACCCAGAAAAAGGCGTTCGGTGTTTTTGATTCCTTAAGTTCCCTCGAAAAAGGGAAATGTTCTACACTACCTGAGAGTGGGAACAAAAGCTCTCAATCGGAAATGTCTTAGGGTGTGGTTGCACCTTTAAAGGCCACGGTAGCCAAGCTTCTTGTGCGTCCATTAATGATGAAGTAATATTCACGAAAATCCACCGCAATAAAATTCTCCGTCAATTGTTTCGATCCAAGAACAATAGAACAGAGTAAATCTCAGTTCACACATAGGTGGCATAGGAGAATATCACATCTGCTATAGTACTGTAGCACGCTGTCACTAACCTTTGGATATATAAATCATATCATTGGTCAACATTTATAATTAGAGCAAGAATCCTCAACATTCCAAGGAAATACGAGATCATTTGGTTACGTAAATATGCCATTGTTATGGCAGAATCTCCTGGAGTATACAGAGACAACAAATAATATATCCTTATAGAGTATCCAAAATGGCCAATTCCACAAAAATAACAAAGTTTATGATATTTATTTATTATTTGAGTAACAAATTTGGCAACATTATGGAGACTTTTGCTATTATTGGTGACATTAAGCTTTGTTATTTTGAAATAGAGGGTTTGCTGGTATAAAATGGGTTTAGAAACTTCTCTTTTTGTGACGTTTGATAAATATGAATAAATAATGTCATTTGTCCACGATGTCAGTTTTTTTATCACAATGATTACATCGTGTTTCCTTAAACAGTGTAGTATTCCACCGACCGGTTTCAACAAGGAGTCTATTATTGGAACGCCTAACTTTTTCAGTGGTAAATACCTGTTCCTAGGTAACAGTAATCAGTTTTCCATATTCAGATCTTTAAACAATGGTGAAATTTTCCTTTAGGACATACAGTTATCGACGATTGCCACTCATGCATTTAAAGGTCTCGTAATGTGTCTGTTATCATGTGGAAGATACCATAACTAGCAAAAGAAAAACCCAGAGTAATTTTCACCAAAGACACGCTTATCTGTGTAACAGTTCTTGGACAAAGACAAGTGATGAACAAACAAAGCAAGCGTGTAAACAGTTTAATTCCACGAAAATCTGGAAAGTGCAAATAATCAAAGGAAATATAAGAATTCGCCAGGAAATTTTTCTTTACAATTGCGTAGCGGTTGTGCCAGTGTAAAGGAAAATATTGGCTAGAAGTGTGTATGTGTCTTGCACCCCACCTCGATGCCGGTAAACAAGACCAACCTATCGTACATTTACTTTTCGTTGTCATGTTATTAGTAAAGTATTGTGATGTCAAAGCAACAGACGTAAGAAATAATCGAAGCAGAAGAGCAGCTGTAAATTGACATTGCAATGAAAACCTCCGTACTCACGAAATGTAAATGCGTATTTGTCGTTTCATATGCGATTTGTAGACTCTTAGTGACAACAACCTTTGAAATGGTTGGGTTGTCAATCGCTATTACGACAACATGCAATTGCATGCCAATTGGATTTAACATCGCGGCTTTATCGATTGTAACCGGCGTCGCAGGTAGCTCTGGCAAAATAATGTATTTGCGACTGAACGAAAAAGAAAATGCATTTGTTCGGACATTTTCATGGCGACACAAAGCTCTCAGCACAAATGTAAAAATGTACTAGGTGGCCACCGATGACTAAACGATTAACTCAACCAAGTTCGAGACGATGTTGACGGAAATGACAAATTTACGAGACAATGTTGACGGTAATAAAAAACAATTCCGACGACTCCGCACACAAGTACGGAAACAGGGAGCTTTCAAGACAAGATAGAAACAAAAATATGGATTACAGGCAAAAAACAAGAAGTCTTGCTGATTTGTAACATTGATACAAATGTATTCGTGTCGTGACGCTTACCCGGCAATTTTGTTTTATAGTTTTCTCGAGTTCGATCACAAACGCTGCGCGTTAGTGGTTCCTGCAGGCTGGATTTTCGAAACCGTGCTGATTTATTTTGGGGGGTGGGGGTGGGGGTGGGGATGAGAACGATTTGCAGGCCTGACGCGAATGTGACAAAGGAGTGGACCCGGCTCGCAAACCGCCGCTCTACAATCCGAATGTATTTTTTTTCTCCCACAGAAATGCCTTTGTGTATGCGGAAAGGATACTGTCATTTAGTTAGAAATGGTGAACTCTCCGCAGTAACAGAAATCTCAAACTAATATGTTGCCACTACTAAGGCAAACAGTATTGCTTTAATGGGTTTAACACCATTTTTCATGAGATGATAGGCTATAAATAGCGAACAGTATATTTGGTGGAGGAAGAACCCCGGAAAGAACCTGTAACCTACAGGAAGCTACTGACATTCATTCTAGTATACCCATGTTAACCTGGAGGAAATTCGAACCCGCGTGGATAGAGGTGAGATGTCAGTACTTTTTATAGGCGAATACCTTAGACCATACGTCCATCCAATGTCCCGCACACAGAGTTGAACAGTTATTAACATAATATACAAACTAAAGCAGTTAATAGCATAATATACGAACCAAAGCAAAATGCATATTTGTGAAATTTAAGAATACTACGAGGAAAAATCTGATGAAAAGATTCAAGTAACCTTAGACCTCGTGTCAATGTATAGGTGAAATGTAAAGTTCTGTTCATACATGTAACTTTCATAACTTCACTCTTAAGAGAAAGAGTACTGCCGGAATTATTTTACATGTGATATACACTAAATATATTAAAACAATATGTTATGGATATTTGATTTAATTTAATTGTTTGTCTCATGTCTTATTTTTTTTTATGTTATTACATCACATGCTATGGTAATGTAATATTGCTTATTGGACTTGATTTTGTTTTAGAATTAAGTTCAGCTCTGTTTTACCTGTCTCTTTTTAATTTTCATTGGTAAACACCTAATATCAGAAACACTGTATCTAGTTTCTGACCTTGATTCAGATCCAGTGACATTTTTAGTAAACAACATTTTTATTTTTTTTAAAATTATTTCTCAGAGTAAGAATTATTAAGTTATGTCAAAGCCATACCTGAAATACGTGATATTTATCATGTAACAATTTTCCATTTATAGTAGGTTTTCCCCCACAGGGGAAACTGTTTTGCGTCTTAGTTAGACTAATTACTGATGTAATGAGAAAGAATTGTCAGTCGTGCCTTAACACTTAAGACATCAAATTGTTTATGTTGTGTCCAGTTTTCGCTAATTATTTTATCTTCTTCAAATTATTTTGAATTCAATTGATTCTTTTCCCTTGAAATAATAGTGCTCAAAATTAATTCTTAGACAAGGACATTTATCGAAATTTGTACACAATTCAAAATTAGAAATAATATTTTCTGTGATTCTACAAGAGACTGTTGACACTGCAGCACTTTGCCGACTATTAATGACGTCATTGTCTTCCATATTGGATTTCACCGGGACTCGAACTTCGTTTCATTCAGGACTTTGTATTACTTGGACTTCTATTTTTTAATTCTTCGATTATTTTTTGACTTGATTCGTAAAATCATAAGTTCTTTTTTATCACTTTTCACTCGATATTCGACGGAAATCAATTATTTATTACATATTACAAAGCTTGTTGTCTTCACTCTTTTCTGTTACTTTTTGTAAGATCCTAGACTCGTAACAAGAATAAGGGAAGAAAACTTTCAACCAATGCCATCAACTATGTCAGATGTAATCCTGAATAAAAAATCTCGTCCTGAAGTTAGTTGGTTCCATCTTAATATTATTGGGCAGAAGATTTTATCTTACTGACATTTCTGGCAAGAATATCTGTATGTAATGCAACGTGTATACTATATACCTATCTAAGGTATATCAATAACGTTTCCTTCATATAAAAGTGATTAATTTTATAACTGAAATCTACGAACATAAAGGATTTCTTTAATTGCAAAAAAAAAAAAGAGTTGGATATAACACATTGATGAGGCAATGTGAACGAATAAATCAGTTAATAGTAGTAACCTGCTAACAACCTCTTTCAGCAACATAAACTTTATTTGCTCTCTGTATGTTGAGACTGAATTTCAAACGGGTCATATTGCAGTATTCCATAAATGTAGCCTATGTCGTTTGTTTGTCCTTATTTGTTTATTTTTCTATGCAAACGTATAGAGTTATATGCTACTATTAATATATAAAATACCTGATTAGGGTTATGTATTTGCTTGGAAGCCAAGGGATCACATCCCATGGTATCGTAATAAGCATACGCAATTATCCCCTCGATTCCCGCAAGCGTCAGAGTTACGAAGAGTGCTGGAGCAGTAAATAGCATAACCCTGGAAATCAATATATGAACAAATAAATCCACAATATTATTCTTTTCTTTAAAAATATTTCTTTGTATTATAAAGAATTCTGTCACACAATTTATTAAAAATAAGGATACATTTTCTGGCCTGTATAACATTTGCTATGTCTTATTTATATTTCTCTTTGTAAGGTAAATGAAGTATGAGAAGGAAAAACGACACGATAACCATCACATCATTCTGAGATCAAATAAGACATTGAAGTGTCAGTCCCCATCTCTCTCTCTCTCTCTCTCTCTCTCTCTCTCTCTCGATATGACTTGATAAAATATCAGAGACAGATGGGTGGAGTGCAGACAAAAAGAGATTATCCCATCGTGACCTACCTTTTTGCATCCCTTTCTGTTGGTGTTGCACTTATTCTTTGAACAGATGCCTGGTTGAAAATCATTCCAAGTCCCTGAACGACACCGCCCACGAACAAGTTCCAAAATGTATGTCGTACCGTAGGGTCCGTATCAAAACTAATATAAGTAATAGAAAAGAGTGAAAACCATTAGTCTTTGCAAAATTCAACAAATAATTTATTTCCCAAGAATACAAAGTGAAAATGACACAAAAGAACGTACAGTATTGCGATGTAATCCCAAAATAATCCTAGAATTGTAGACGCAGGTCCTAAAAATTTAAAGCTGCGAATGAACTTTAGTAGAAATCCAAATTAAGTCCAACTCTGTAGTGCTCATGTGTCTGTGATGAACCATATAATGATGATGTGCCAACAGCCTTTTGTTGAAACACATTAATATAATTTCAGGTTTGAATTCACTATCTCTTTTTTCAAGAATGTCATCAGAGCACGTTTGTATTTCAAGATAAAATTCGGTTGAATTGAAAAATTTGAAGAAATAATTTCCAGCCCAAACGAATTCGGGACACAACAATAATACAAATTGATTCTGCTATTTCTTAAGCACGAATGAATAATTCTTTCCCAGTCACAATTATTCTGCTTGACCTCAGATCACAATTAATATTTTCTAAAACAAGCACATTAACTAATAGAAAATAACATTCTAGAAAGTTATTATTGTTTTCAAACAATGTGTTAGCTATAATTAGCAGTCGGTTACTTAATTTATAATATACAGTCTGGATTATATCAGCTACACATTTTAAACTGTAGGGGAATCCCAATAACCGAGACCGAGACCCAGACCCAAATAAACATATTTACTTCATATTATAATGATACTGATAATAAAGCCATACACACAGAGAATATTTTACCTATACGTTAGATAGTTTTTTTATAGAATACAATAAAAGAAATAAAAAGTCAACAATTCAGGTCAAGTTGAAAATAAACATGACTTTGGATAAAGTTAAGTCCACCATATATTGTTACATTGCAATGGCATATGTTAAAATAAACAAATTTGAAAAAAAAAACAACAAATAATGCATATATATATATATATATATATATATATATATATATATATATATATATATATATATATATATATATATATATATATGGGATGTTGGCATCCGTTAGTCTCGACTGACGATGGAAGTGCGCCCATGAGAGATGTCCCGGTTGGTGGTTGTGTAACGTAGCTCACATACAAATCCACTTTTATGCATGTAACAGACTCTGTGGAGAGATAAAGGCTCAGGATTTTAACGACGGATGACTTAGGTCTCCTACGCTTCATGACTCTCAAAGCTTTGAATGACAGTTAACTTAATTCCCATCTGATCAGCTGCCGAACACTCTGCAAGAATTGCTAGAGGTTCACATCGTACACAAAAGACAAGATTCACGTGTTTCCTTTGATACTTTGAACGCCTTGTATTTCGTGCACCTTTTGAACATTGTGCACGTAGAATGTCAATGACAAAACGAATTAGTTGTAAAGTGACAAATGTCCATTATTTGAAGCGACACCTTATATATTGGTGATGTTTAAATTGATAATGGGCGCAATGCAACTATGCGCAGTCCATTTAGAAATTCTGCGTTTTGGATTGTGTACAGTTCTCGCACGTACAATTCCGTTTCGTTGACAAGTAGATAGCAAATGATTTTAACTGTCTTGTTCCTTCTAATAGAATGTAAAATCCTACTCACACTTCTTTTAGACCGGTCTTGTTAATCTTAGGTCTAACATCAACTCTGAGGAACCGTAAGAAATACAGTCTAAATTAAAGCTAGGTGCACAAAGACTCTACTGCAAAGAAATTTTGTCTAAGGTAAGACTACAATGATACCAAAAATGGAATGGTCAGAGATTACGTCCGCAACGGTGGAAAAATATACAAAACTTGAAAACGAAAATAAAGAACATTATGTCAAAAATGCTGAAAATAAAGATCACTGTCTAATTATGGCTATCATTTCTCGAGAAATTTATAGGATTTCGGATGTAGACAGATAGTCGTTTACCTATGCTGGTCAGAAGATTAAACTGATGAACATCCGGTAGACAGGTAACCGCCTAGCGGAGAGAGGGAAGTAGTTACAATGGTATCACGGATGCGATTTCTCCCAAGTACACTATTCCTTTAGTCTATATATATAGACGGAAAAGATGAATTTTATTCAGTGATGGCTAGATTCGGGAGCTAGCGAAAGTTACTTCCCTAAAGAGAATGTGATTAGGTAATGTATACGACAGATACATAAGTTCATTTACGTACTTGAACATGTTCAGACGGCCCTTCTGGTCAGCAACTTCCCATGTTCTACCCACGCTCCCAACCACTATCGTACCCTGAATATATTGAATATATATATATATATATATATATATATATATATATATATATATATATATATATATATATATATATATATATATATATATATATAATGCAGTCGATAGTTGGAGCTGCATAACACACACACATGTATAGATGTGTGCCTGTGTGTGTGTGTGTGTGTGTGTGTTCCGCAGTGTGTACGCGTTGCAGGTTTTTATTGTTGTTGTTGTATTGACTACTTTACGAACATTCTTCAACGTCAAAACTAATAAAAGCAACAGATGTTTCATGATGTATAATTTTCTCAGTATACTTTACTTCAAAACCCGATGTTATCTTATGAAGAAATTAAGTAGTGGTTGTTAATAATCAATGTGCAAAATTCGACAAGTGGAAAACAAAACTTGTAGATGCAAATGTATCCTAATAGTTGGAGAATTTTGGATAACATATACCAAAATACTTGATTGATTTCAACATTTAGGGTCTTGCACAATATTTAATATGAAATACATCACATGGTCCAATAGTAATGATGCGTAATCTTATCATATTTATAAAACAGACTCTGTTGGGTTTCTTGATTGACATTGTTATTGTAGTAAAACACGATTTGAAAGATGGATTACATTAAACATTAAAAGAAGTTCAAAAGATAACGGTAGTACTTTCGCTTTGCACCCTTATGGTCACGTTTTAGAGAACTTTGCTGCTTTCTGTTATGTCTTGCAAGAATTGCTGTAAATGTTATTTAAACCTTTCTCACGAATATATTATTTGTTTTACCTTTATCAAAACCGCTAAAAATCCGGCAAACATTACGAGAGCTTGAAATACATCTGTCCAAATCACAGCTTTCAGGCCACCCTGAAATATAGGAAATGCAGACTGAAATACTTCTGTTCAAATCACAGCTTTTAGACAACACTAAAATATAGGAAATGCAGATTTAAATACGTCGGTTCAAATCATAGCTTTTAGACATCCCTGAAATATAGGAAATGCAGACTGAAACACGTCTGTTCAAATCAAAGATTTTAGACCACACTGAAATATAGGAAATGCAGACTGAAATACGTCTGTTCAAATCACAGCTTTTAGACCACACTGAAATACAGGAAATGCAGACTGAAATACGTCTGTTCAAATCACAGCTTTTAGACCACACTGAAATATAGGAAATGCAGACTGAAATATTTCTGTTCAAATCACAGCTTTCAGGCCACCCTGAAATATAGGAAATGCAGACTGAAATACGTCTGTTCAAATCATAGCTTTTGGACCACACTGAAATATAGAAAATGCAGACTGAAACACGTCTGATCAAATCAAAGCTTTTAGACCACAGTGAAATATAGGAAATGCAGACTGAAATACGTCTATTCAAATCACAGCTTTTAGACCACACTGAAATATAGGAAATGCAGACTGAAATACGTGTGTTCAAATGACAGCTTTAGAGTACCCTTACGAAAAGCGAATACATAATAGGATAATGTTGTCCAAATCACAGATTTTATACTATATTGAAACCAATAAAGATCCAAATACATTAATCCAATCTTAGCTACATACTACCCTGAAACGAGAAGAAAAAAGCCAAACTGAAACAAGCGGAATATAGAGTTTAGGATACAATAAAACAAGCAGAATATAGAGTTTAGGATACCCTGACACAAGCAGAATATAGAGTTTAGGATACCCTAAAACAAGCAGAATACAGAGTTTAGGATACCCTGAAACAAAGAGAATATAGAGTTTAGGATACCCTAAAACAAGCAGAATATAGAGTTTAGGATACCCTGAAACAAACAGAATATAGAGTTTAGGATATTCTAAAACAAGCAGAATATAGAGCTTAGGATACGATGAAACAAGCGTAATATAGAGTTTAGGATACCCCGAAACAAGCGTAATACAGAGTTTAGGATACCCCGAAACAAGCAGAATATAGAGTTTAGGATATCCTGAAACAAGCGGAATATAGAGTTTAGGATACCCTGAATCAAGCGGAATATAGAGTTTAGGATACCCTGAAACAAGCATAATATAGAGTTTAGGATACCCTGAAACAAGCGGAATATAGAGTTTAGGATACGATGAAACAAGCATAATATAGAGTTTAGGATACCCCGAAACAAGCGTAATACAGAGTTTAGGATACCCCGAAACAAGCAGAATATAGAGTTTAGGATATCCTGAAACAAGCGGAATATAGAGTTTAGGATACTCTAAAACAAGGGGATTAAAGGTTCGAATCCATCTGCCCTAATCATAGTTTGTAGAAGACCTTGAAGCAAGGGGAATATATATTTAGGCCACTCTGAAACAGGTGGAATATAGATTCATTATACTCCTGTCCGAATTAGTTTCAGGCCACCTTGAATCCATGGGCATATTGAAACTTAAAAAGCATTCTATTCAGATATTACGTTTTATTTGTTCGATAAACGGATGTAAACTTCTCGTGCGACCGTCGTTCTACGCAATCTTTTCATGTACAAATAGTATTAAAATATTTATGTCACCATCACATAAATGGGATAAATACTGTTGTACTCCATTAACAATCCAGTATATTTGTTTTCATTACCAACCTGCACACATTTACGTCTCAAAATAAGTAAATGTGCAATTGAAACCATGAATCTTCGTGTATTAAAAATGTGAATATAATTGGTTTGCTTTTTGAGGTTTTATCATTAGTATCTCAAGAAGTACAGCATTATAGAATCACAGATACATGTATTTCTGTTTTACTCTGTAATTTTGTTAATAGATTCATTCATTAATTAATTTATTGATTGATTATGAAAAGTAATATTATACTTACAATTGCCGTATATATAACAGATATCATTGCTATGGAAACGATGGAACCCCATTGTGGAATCTCTGTCACTGGAACAGAAAATATCTGGTTAATAAAATCCTATTTCTATTATATTTGTCAACAACTTTGTTTCGTAGATGCGATTAAATATTTGCAGAGAATATCCAGTATATATGTTTGGAAATTTCTATGTTCTTCATTTATTATCACGTTGATAACAAGAAAAGTTCAGTTAATAAGAAAATTGAGCTGAATGAATAAATGACATTTTGTGATTTACCTTATCCACATCAACCGCTGCTTTGATATTTACCTGTTAACTGACAAGATGAATCCACACCCCAACAGCAACTCACAAACGCAAACCTCCTTTGAAAAGGACTCTAATTGACAATGATGAATCCACACTCTCACCCCAACAGCAACTCACAAAACGCAAACCTCCTTTGAAAAGGACTCTAATTGACAATGATGAATCCACACTCTCACCCCAACAGCAACTCACAAAACGCAAACCTCCTTTGAAAAGGACTCTAATTGACAATGATGAATCCACACTCTCACCCCAACAGCAACTCACAAAACGCAAACCTCCTTTGAAAAGGACTCTAATTGACAATGATTTCATATGCTTACAAATTCTATATTATTGGAACAAAACTTTTGTACAACAAACCTTTACAGTAATTCATACAAGCAAAGATCATGCCACTATCTCCAGTTTACTGACTCCTCTCTCTCTCTCTCTCTCTCTCCTGTACACAAATACACAAACACACACACACATACACACACAAACACACACACACACACACACACACACACACACACTTACACACACATTTGTACTTACATGCTTCTAGAGCTATGGCTGGACCAAATAATATGATTCCCATGTACACAGTCTGAAAGATACAGACATAAATGTAAGTATTACTATAATACTGTGTTTGTAAAACAAGCATCCTGCCATTCCCGTTCTTATCTCCACGTCAACGCTTGGGGTTCTTGGGTTAATCCCTAAATGTTATTTGGCTAGGTAAATATATTGTTCTTGTAAAGGAAATATATACATGGTTTTAGGATGAGAATCTCTATTGTTTTCAAGTTATGACACATGGCAGGATCGATACCAGCTCCCTTAATAAGTTTTTTATCTTCATCTCCAGTATCTACTGGTTTAAAGCATGTATCACGCAAGGTAATTTTTAGACGTGTGGATACAGCTGAGTTATTTACAGTCTGTGCAAAAATGGTTACTGCCGTTCTAGCTCTGCAACGAGGGCTGGGTGTGTGTGTGTATGTGTGTGTGTGTGTGTGCGTGTGTGTGCGTGCATGCGTGCGTGCGTGTGTGTGTGTGTTTCTCTAACTATTAAACGTAAAGGAAATTTTCGTTGCTGAAATTTAGATATCAGGATTTTTTTTCAGGAGACGTATTATGCCATTTGAATGACATAAACATACAAATTTAATTTTCTGGGTTTTGTCAAAGAAAGATAAACTTGTGGAAGTCTTACATAATATATCATGCCAAGAAGAGTGCCAACTGTTCGGATATATCGGGATTTGAACCTCAGTTCTAGGTACTGAAAAGATAAAAGAAAACAGAATCCAAATAAATGGATAAATTCGATTTCGTACTTATAATACGTATCTAGTTTGTTTCTGAATGAACTAAAACAGATTTTTCGTGGACTGCCACATACCAGCTGCTTTAGCACATTCCGCGTTGATACACTGTTTCGGATTTAGGCTAGCTACAGTATAAAACAGACGCAAGAAAAGGTCCTTACAAATGACATACAAGTGACAAGTCATATACAGTCTTATTTAGCTGGTGATAAAAATGGCAAAAAATACACTTACAGTTTTACATCCTGAATTTCCTCAAAATGTACTTTCTTAGTTCTGCAAATCCGAATTACATGAGCCTATCATAGGTTATCAATCTTGATTACACATTTCAAAATTGTACTGTAATTTCGATGATAAGTGCATTTACATCCTCCTTACTGCACTCAAAATGAAATAAGCATTAAATTTCATAGCGTCTTTTTGATAATTGCAATTGAAAGACTTCATATTTTTCCCACATTATGATTTCAAACAGTCAATGACAGAAACAGAAACACATTTGCAGATGTCAACACGCTTCTCCCTGGCTTCTTCAATCCCATGTATTTCATGTGGAATTGTCCATAATTACGAAATTTCGTAGAATCGAAAAAAAAAAGTACCAAAATCTATTCATTCTAGATCAAATGGAAAAGTTGTTGCAATGCACATTCATTCACAATATGACTCCAAATTTTAATTTTAACTAGACACGCCATTTTTTTCTCGAAAGTTATGTCGAGCGCGCGACTAAGTTCAAATTTATCTGGGCCGAGTTATGAGCGCAGTAATAATGTTGTTTTGTGTAATGATGAATATGCGCTTGTGTATTTAGTTTGGAATACGACATACATTCATTTACGTTGTTTCTTTTGTGTATTTTGTTTATATAATTAAGCCTTAGGTAGAATAAGAAAATGAACATATAATAAAAAGGTTACTGCATTTGTATGAGAAAATATGAATTAGTTTTGTTGCATGGATATACTTCACTCCCAAGGTCGTGTAATATTCCATCCAAAAAACTCCTTCATATTTTCCCATACAAATTTAGTAACCTTTAATTACTGTAGACCTTATATCTTTCGTAGTGTGGTTTTGATACTCATTGATATTGATGATATATAGCCATGGATTGATTAAAATATTGAACCGCTTCAAAGCAATGTAGAAGATATGATTCAGCTGATTATTTGACTCTTAGTTCAATACACTTCTTATTCCATTTCTGTTCCTAAAAGCCTGATTGTCATGTAAGTTAGGCTGTATTGTTTATTAAATGGGTAGAGATGAGCTGCAGGGGCCGGGGGGGGGGGGGGGGGGGCAGAAATACTAGATAAAATCTCTCCAAGCTATCTATTCGGAACAAATTTTCAAAGAAATTCGTACTTGACGTGAATATTCATTAGAGTATGTATGCTCGACAAAACAAAAGTTATTCCTATATCTGAGACATTTACATCCCTGTTTTCTTTTCTTTTTCCACCTTGTATGTTTGCCTTTGTGTTCTCATTCCTATCTGGGTATGAAAAGCCTGAGAACTGTTTTAAAAATCTGTGGACGAGCTGAAGCTGTTGCAACAATGTTTTTCTTTCTTTCTTTCAAAGAGTATGAAAGGTACCCCCAAAATAAATACTCCATGACTTCACAAGTTTTTAGCATAATATTGAGAGAAAAATATTCGTAGACGCTAAAGATAAATAATGATTGCTTCATAAAGACAACAAGTGAATACAGTTATTAAGACCGTTAAATGTATTTGGATTCATTTATGCTAATGCCATTGTGTACATTCACTTAATCCATTATGTAAATTTTTAAACTTTTAGAAACAACCTAGCATTCAAAGTTTTAATATCGTTAGAATTTTTCCTATATAGTAATTAATAATTACTATGAAAGGAACGAAAACAATCTTTAGAAACTAAATTGCGCCTCCTATGTATACAGAATATATTGTTTTTATTGCTGAATTTCCGTTTCTTTACTAGTGTCAAGGTGTCTCCTTCACGATTATCAAGTTTAACTGAAAGTTTCCTCAAGGTCACGTGCTTGATTTGCATACTTTTCAGTTTCACTCACCTCATATGCACTAGTAATTTTTAACTGAAAGTTTCCTCAAGATCACGTGCTTGATTTACATACTTTTCAGTTTCACTCACCTCATATGCACTAGTAATTTTTAAAGGATGTAGCAAAGGAACCATCAGCTTCACGGAGAGCATGTTGGCACAAAACCATCCAAAGCTAAAAATAAACCATTGGAATCCATATACGTAGACCTCCGCAGGCGTCCCCAGAATCAAGATGGACGACTGGAATGACACCATCAAAGATATGGCAACCGGAAGTACAGACATATGTCGATTTCCGACCAGATACTCGGTCGTGGTTCTTTGTTTTCCGCCGGAGAGGGCATAATAGATTCCTATACCCAGGGACACAACGATGGTAGTTCCAAAGATGATGTAATCCGCTATGTGGAAGAAATGGATCGTATTCGTCATTGTGTTGTTAACCTGATCCGTATAAATAGACAGCACGAAGTAAAGCTAACGGCGTTTCCAATGACAGTGAAAGCACAGGAACTTATAAAATCAGAAATGTCATGCAGGAAATAAAACTCCTGCGTCAATCAATCACTAAAAATGAAATATTTAAAATGATAAATATTATTTTGAGATCCATTCTCAATCAATGCCCTTAAGATTCACTATTTGCACAATTTATAATATTAGTCAATAGAAAAATAAATACGGAAAGAAAATTAGCAATGTGGGGAGGAAGTGAAAAAAGAAAAGAAAATTGATAAAAATTGAATATTAGTAACGAACAAATACACACACACACACACACACACACACACACACACACACATATATATATATGCTAAACACATCGTGAATTGGGCTTAAACAAATAACTCTAAGGTCAACAATGCTCATTTTAACCTACTGTCTGTCAGTTTCATTCCTGTTACTTTGCTCAGGCACATTCTATTCCAGTATTATTATTATTATTATCATTATTATTATTCGTAATGGAGGTAGCAGCAGCAGCAGTTGATAGGGTTTGTATAACTTCCAGCGAATTGCCTTACAATATAAAGATATTTATATTTTTATCCTTTAATGAAAATTACATCCGGGATGAAAACTTCTAAGGCAAATGATGCACCGCTAAAACTGTAGTCATTTGTGGATCCAATATAGGACTCAGATCACAAATATTACTTCTATTTCAGTACCCACGAACTTAATCCAAGTTTATTAAAGAGCATTTCTTCCTCTCGTTTGGTCATGATACACGAGTTAGATTTTACTTAGTTGATATTGGTTTAAATGAACTTGTTTAGTCTTTACGATATGAGATTTACGGTGTGGTTGTCTGTATATTTTGGCGATAGACCACAGTGAGTAATGAGGCATTTTATTTGTCCGGACGTTAATTCGGTGACCCGCTGTATTGTTTACAGTCCAGCCTCTCAAAACATGCCTGATACCCTACTACAAGAACTTCACCGTGAGTTCATATTTGAAAACATTTTAGATTATGATTTATTTGGGTACCTTCAATACTGACAGACCAGAGTAGGGAATATAAAGGAAAAATAATTGTTATCGAAGTCTATATGGAAGACGATCTCCTCGTAATGACGTCTTAATTAGTACACACCAAGCATTGTATCGCTCAAGAGCTGCTAGCCTACATGCAGACTTGCTCACCCAAATAATATTTTAGGAGAATTTATATTGGAATTTGCACCTACACAAGGAAATCCCAGCCTAACATCTACATAATAATAACATATTTGACCACCCTGCAATCAATGCATCTAACTTATACTTGCTGTCAGTTTTATCTTAACTTAAGGTTTAACATCATGCAATCGATATGTCAATGAAATAGGCATTTTATGGGGAACTTAAAGCTGCTTTCTGAAATATCTATTGTTTGTCAATTGTTGAAGTTTTTAATCTGAATTTTTCCCTCAATCACTTGACTCTGTGAGATTGGGAGGCCGGAGTTTATTTCGCTTTTGTTTTATATAATGTTCTCGTGCCTAATCTATGTGTTGAATGTTTACTCTCGCGTTGTACATTCTCATTTGTTGTGACAGCTCTCTCTACTCCGGAAGCATGTTCAAACTCTTTTAGTTTGAGGTCTGATTTTCTTTTAGATTGTTCCAAATGGGCCATTTGTGAGATTACTTTTTCCTCATTGCATCGGTAACTATATTGAGAAATATTTGATATTTCTTTAGAAAATCTCTCAGAATTTCTAATAACTGTACTAACTGCTGACAATTCGAAACATATTATAAAAGAGGTAATTGGTAAACTACGTCTTAAAGCCTACATGGGAATTAATGGTGCTGGAATCCTTTGTCTATTACGAGACAACTCTTCTGAGAGTGACATATTGTATGTATGCTGTCTCTATAATCAGGAATTCAAATTTCTCTCTTCCATTGCCACTTTGCTGTCTCGTTAAAAAAAAATCTTTCTTTTCTGACGTTATCTTATCTCTATCTTCGCTAACTGGTTGTTCAACTTCATCAGTGACAACCGGTAAATTTGTAAAGATTCAGCTTCTGTCTGACCTCACTGGTAGACTAGCTGTTGTAAAGATCGACCTGACTCAGTACTATTTATGACATTCCACAAACTGTCGTAAAAGTTTACCCAGACTTAAAAATTATCAAGCACACACACATACACAAACTATTGTCCATTTTAACTAAGATATTTTGTATACTTTTGGTCATGTTTGTACTTCATTTATTTTACCCTTTTATTGGCACCGGCTAAATCTTGTTCTCAGTATTTACCAAATGTAGGTCCTCTTCTATGACGTGGATTATGTTCGTCCATTTCTTCTTAAGTAATATTTCTATTTTCACTATTTGCAAAATCTGCAACTAATGACTTATAAGACTTACTAAATGGTAGGTAAACAACATGACGAATATTTTTGTCGATACTAAGGAATGGCGGTGCTTGCAAGAAAATTATGAAGCAGATAACAACATATTGTAATAAATATGGAGTATGCGCATTTGGTTATAGCGCCCCGTTTCAAGGAATTCTGAGATTTGTGTGATTACTTGTGTGATTATTGGAATTAGGCGCGATGGAAATATTCCTAGGCCGAAGTAATTAGCCAGTTATTAGGAGCAAACGTCACGGAGTGAAGTGTTAGTGAGTTTCCATGATACCATAGTTCACTAGTAGTGAATGCAGGCCAAACCCGAATGAATGTCCCTGTCGTAAGATAGTCTATATTAAAATCTAGTGGTGTACATTGGTGGTGTGACTGCAAGGGCAGTATTTACGAAAGGAAACCGGTAAATTACACAAGGGAATAAATAAGTAGAGACTTGCCAGATACCGTTTATGTCGTCATGTGGGCCAATGTGGTTCAGTTATATTGGCGAAATGTGCCTGGAAAGCATACATTGACGGGCCTAAGGTGGTGGAGTTAAAATAGTTCCCAGTGTTAGGGGATACTCGTATATTTTCTAAGTTGGCGGTACGAAAACATGATGAAGATAAAACATGCATATGTGCGGTTGATAGAGATTTGGCAGGTTGTTTTATCTGTGGTCTTGCATTAATTAGAGTATAAATTTAGGTATAGAATGGACACGTCGGGCTTTCTAATTTACAACTGAAGTTGTATGGAAGTCTTTGGAAAGTTGGGGTAAACTTATGACTTCTGGCGATAATCGCCCCAGGGTTTAACAACCGCTCGGTCAAGTAAATACGCCTGTGTGTGTAACAATATCACTATATTTATGCAAAGCCTCGCGACACGTGACATTAAGAATCCAATTGTACTACATATGCGAACAAAGCTTATCAATGTGCCAACAAATTTAGTAAAGATCTACACTACCTTTATATAACTATGTTATTCTTCCCACACAAGTCGTTAAGAATTTGACTTTCAATTCATGGATATTTATAAGTAATAATTAATACACACATGCATACATGCATGCATATATATATATATATATATATATATATATATATATATATATATATATATATATATATATATATATATATATATATATACAATGGGACAAATACATTATACCTCTTCCCACCAAACACACCGCTAATATTCGGAAACATTCATGCTAGATGTTCCAATGTCTCTCAAACATACAGAATATAATATCAAAACATTGGAAGTCTTAAAGTTATACGTCTACTCGCGTATGACTAAGTAATCTCTGACATCATAAACAAATAATTATATCATATCTGAATATAGGTATATCTCGAGTCTCATAATCTTTCGTATTATTAAAAATATCTATGACATTCCAAAACAAACAGGGATCGAAACAGTGATAAGTTACCACAAAAACCTATAATACAAAAATTCGGGGAAAACTATAGAAAATATTGGTATATTTTAATAATTGAAAAGTACTATCCAAAATCTCTGATTTTACTTGTACATCAATTATACCTTAAATCAACTATAGCATATGAAATAAAAAAAAAAACAGGTTTTAATTCAAAGGTATTTCACTACAAAATTAAGTAAACCTTATTGAAATTACCAAATCGGTCAAATTTACTTACCTTCTTCAAAAGTTCAGTCAAAAAGTGTACACAGTTCACAAATCTAAATAAATTATTTCGGAGCAATCTGTTTTTTTTTTCTTCGTCAAAATAAAAATGTTCTCTGTTCGATATACTTCCACTTCAATCATGCATACAGACATACAAGCCAGCTGTTTTATATAGATTATTACCTACCTCCGCTCCTTGTTCACATATAAATTCAATGACGTTGCGGGCATGCCAAAGAAAGTGCAGTTCAAAAGTTGAATCAATGAATAGAAATGCAGTACGATTTAAAAACGAATTGATTCATCCGATGTAAACCAGTGGCAATTTGAATTACAACAAGTATTGTCGATAGCAAGGGTTAAATATATGTCACAGTACGTCTTTAGTCACATATCGCCTGAGGTATGACGATACAGACTACATCTTAATGGCACCTAGATTGCACCACATCACTGAGAACTTTAAATTAGACAATAAAGGACACACATACGAGCTTGCTTGAATATCCATAAACATGCATGGTGTACATAAAACATTTAATTAATTATAAATTATTATTTAACTTATAAATATAACACTAATTGATAAAATGCACTTGTAAATTTTATATTTACCTAGCGATTATTAGGCCTATGATTCAAACATTATTTCTTCTCTCCTTCTGCTTCATTCAGCATTTTCTTGCAATCCCCTTCTCTCTCTCTCTCTCTCTCTCTCTCTCTCAGCAAAATAACATGATTAGACATATGCTAAGATGGAAATAGAAACTGAGTTCTGAAACATTCATTCTAAAGAATAAATGAGATTGAGATATCTCATCAAAAGCGCCATACTCTGCATTTCTCTAAGATATATCCGGGGCAAAAATCAGTATTGACAAATAATGACTAAACACAATTTCAGTGAAGCTAAAAAGTCATCACCAGTTCGCAATAAGTAAAGCAACGCCGTACGTTTAAGACTAAAATCTGAGGCAGTGTACCCTTCATCGGCACAACATCTAGACTATTGATAAACATAACAATATACATGGAGTTAACACCTTGCGAAACAGTGAACCAGACAGTGACTTTTTCGTGAACTACAGTTTATAAATATCAACGATATGTCGGTCATTTATGCCTATAACGCAATTCATTCTAAATCTTTGCCTGGCTGATTCTATAATGGTAACATTTAAATTAATAATTTAGAGCCATTTTTTACATATAATTCACGTGCTCATTTTATTTCTTTACCAATTTAGCTTTGGTCCATTCACTGTCATTATAGCGAATCAGTTTGGAACATCCATTAAATCAGTTATTTCATATGCTCAACGATTTTTCCTTATTTGTTTGGTTGCTAATTTACTATTAATTCATTTGTTTGATTGCTAATTTACTATTAATTCATTTGTTTGATTGTTAATTTACTATTAATTCATTTGTTTGCTCCTTTATTTGTCAACGGAAGTTGGTAGGGTGTAACAGGATTTGACCTGAATGGATGCATGGATTACATGACAACACAACATAATGTGATGAAAGATCGAAGTTTGTGAAATGAATTAATAAAAATATGTATAATCCTCTACAAATACAGTGTGATTCTTTCAAGCTATAAACACACGATTCATTCAGTTACTTTACACAAACATTCACTAATGGGAAAACAAAAATATGATTCATATATTCTCATGTAATGAAGGTAAGATTCGTGTAATCTCATGTAATGAAACTAAAATTCACGTAATCTCATGTAATCAAAGCAAGATTCATGTAATCTCATGTAATGAAAGTAAGATTCATGTAATCTCATGTAATGAAAGTAAGATTCATGTAATCTTATGTAATGAAAGTAAGATTCATGTAATCTCATGTAATCTCATGTAATGAAACTAAAATTCATGTAATCTCCTGTAATGAAAGTAAGATTCATGTAATCTTATGTAATGAAAGTAAGATTCATGTAATCTCATGTAATGAAACTAAAATTCATGTAATCTCATGTAATGAAAGTAAGATTCATGTAATCTCATGTAATGAAAGTAAGATTCATGTAATCTTATGTAATGAAAGTAAGATTCATGTAATCTCATGTAATGAAAGTAAGATTCATGTAATCTCATGCAATCTCATGTAATGAAACTAAAATTCATGTAATCTCCTGTAATGAAAGTAAGATTCATGTAATCTCATGTAATGAAACTAAAATTCATGTAATCTCCTGTAATGAAAGTAAGATTCATGTAATCTCATGTAATGAAACTAAAATTCATGTAATCTCCTGTAATGAAAGTAAGATTCATGTAATCTCATGTAATGAAACTAAAATTCATGTAATCTCCTGTAATGAAAGTAAGATTCATGTAATCTCATGCAATGAAAGTAAGATTCATGTAATCTTATGTAATGAAAGTAAGATTCATGTAATCTCATGCAATCTCATGTAATGAAACTAAAATTCATGTAATCTCCTGTAATGAAAGCAAGATTCATGTAATCTCATGTAATGAAACTAAAATTCATGTAATCTCCTGTAATGAAAGTAAGATTCATGTAATCTCATGTAATGAAAGTAAGATTCATGTAATCTTATGTAATGAAAGTAAGATTCATGTAATCTCATATAACGAAAGTAACTCCGTTGTACTCAGTTGAAACACACCATATGTTCCATGTACTCAGTTGAAACATATACAACTGGAACAAACATGATCCATTGTAATCAACATAACAATTATACCAAACATATGACTCGTGACTCATAGTCATTCGTACAGTCCGTACGATTCGTAACCACGTATGATTCATATAAGTACTTGTATAAACTTGCAAACGAAACATTTTGACCTGGTTCATATGTCCATTGTCAAACCACACAGTTCTCCTGAATTCTTGGGTTGGACCACACTTGTATTGGCAACACACCACCCCCACCCCACCCCCGATCCAAGATGCGCACAAGATTACAAATCAGCTCTTCCTTCTTTGTATGGCCTTGATGGTCGCCCTGCTTCCATCCCAATGCAGACATACGGACAACCAGACCGACAGTCTGATACACTCGCACACAAACACACACACACACACACACACACACACACAGACAGCTAAAATAGACAAAACTGGTCATAATAACAGGTACAGAATTAAAATATATAGATACATGGTACTAAATTAAACCACTAATAGCAATTTGAAACAGTTCAAAAAGTTCACAACGTTTCAAATCTGCGTAGTGGTAAAGGCAACATTTCACCAAATCCAACTATAGATAATCACAGAATATTTGATACCTGAATGGTTGATGTCTATTATGAAAGTGGAACGGTGCTTGATACCGGAATGGATGATATCATGTATGGAATTATAATAACGTTTAATGCTTGAACAGTTAATATCAAGTATGGAAATATAACGATGTTTGATACTTGAATGGTTAATATCGAGTATGGAAGTATAACGATGTTTGATACATATATAGTTAATATCGAGTATGGAAGTATAACGATGTTGATACATATATGGTTAATATCGAGTATGAAAGTATAACGATGTTTGATGCATATATGGTTAATATCGAGTATGAAAGTATAACGATGTTTGATACATATATGGTTAATATCGAGTATGAAAGTATAAAGATGTTTGATACTTGAATGGCTAATGCCAAGTATGGAAGTATAAAGATGTTTGATACACATATGGTTAATATCGAGTATGGAAGAAATAACAATGTTTGATACATATATGGTTAATATCGAGTATGAAAGTATAAAGATGTTTGATATATATATATATATATATATATATATATATATATATATATATATATATATATATATATATATATATATATATATATATATATATATATATATATATGGTTAATATCAAGTATGAAAGTATAACGATGTTTGATGCATATATGGTTAATACCAGGTAAGGGAGTATAAAGATGTTTGATACATATATGGTTAATATCGAGTATGGAAGTATAAGAATATTTGATACAGATATGGTTAATATCGAGTATGAAAGTATAAAGATGTCTGATATATATATATATATATATATATATATATATATATATATATATATATATATATATATATATATATATATATATATATATATATATATATATATATGGTTAATATCAAGTATGAAAGTATAACGATGTTTGATGCATATATGGTTAATACCAGGTATGGAAGTATAAAGATGTTTGATACATATATGGTTAATATCGAGTATGGAAATATAACATTGTTTGATACATATATGGTTAATATCGAGTATCAAAGTATAAAGATGCTTGATATATATGTATATATATATGGTTAATATCAAGTATGAAAGTATAACGATGTTTGATGCATATATGGTTAATACCAGGTAAGGGAGTATAAAGATGTTTCATACATATATGGTTAATATCGAGCATGGAAGTATAACAATGTTTGAAACAAATATGGTTAATATCGAGTATGAAAGTATAAAGATGTCTGATATATATATATATATATATATATATATATATATATATATATATATATATATATATATATATATATATATATATATATATATGGTTAATATCAAGTATGAAAGCATCACGATGTTTGATGCATATATGGTTAATACCAGGTATGGAAGTATAAAGATGTTTGATACATATATGGTTAATATCAAGTATGAAAGTATAACGATGTTTGATACATATATGATTAATATCGAGTATCAAAGTATAAAGATGCTTGATACATATATGGTTAATATCGAGTATGGAAGTATAACGATGTTTGATACATATATGGTTAATATCTGGAAGGGAAGTATAACGATGTTTGATACATTTATGGTTAATAACGAGTAGGGAAGTATAACGATGTTTGATTCATATATGGTTAATATCGAGTATGGAAGTATAACGATGTTTGATACATATATGGTTAATATCTGGAAGGGAAGTATAACGATGTTTGATACATTTATGGTTAATACCGAGTAGGCAAGTATAACGATGTTTGATTCATATATGGTTAATATCTAGTATGGAAGAATAACGATGTTTGATACATATATGGTTAATAACGAGTATGGAAGTATAAAGATGTTTGATACATATATGGTTAATATCTGGAAGGGAAGTATAACGATGTTTGATACATTTATGGTTAATACCGAGTAGGCAAGTATAACGATGTTTGATTCATATATGGTTAATATCTAGTATGGAAGAATAACGATGTTTGATACATTTATGGTTAATAACGAGTAGGGAAGTATAACGATGTTTGATTCATATATGGTTAATATTTAGTATGGAAGTATAACGATGTTTGATACATTTATGGTTAATAACGAGTAGGGAAGTATAACGATGTTTGATACATTTATGGTTAATAACGAGTAGGGAAGTATAACGATGTTTGATTCATATATGGTTAATATTTAGTATGGAAGTATAACGATGTTTGATACATATATGGTTAATAACGAGTATGGAAGAATAACGATGTTTGATACATATGTGGTTAGTATCGAGTATGGAAGTATAACGATGTTTGATACATATATGGTTAATATTTCGTATGGAAGTATAACGATGTTTGATACATATATGGTTAGTATCGAGTATGGAAGAATAACGATGTTTGATGCATATATGGTTAATGTCGAGTACGGAAGTATAACGATGTTTGATACATTTATGGTTAATAACGAGTAGGGAAGTATAACGATGTTTGATACATATATAGTTAATGTCGAGTACGGAAGTATAACGATGTTTGATACATTTATGGTTAATAACGAGTAGGGAAGTATAACGATGTTTGATTCATATATGGTTAATATTTAGTATGGAAGTATAACGATGTTTGATACATATATGGTTAATAACGAGTATGGAAGAATAACGATGTTTGATACATATATGGTTAGTATCGAGTATGGAAGAATAACGATGTTTGATACATATATGGTTAATATTTCGTATGGAAGTATAACGATGTTTGATACATATATGGTTAGTATCGAGTATGGAAGAATAACGATGTTTGATGCATATATGGTTAATGTCGAGTACGGAAGTATAACGATGTTTGATACATTTATGGTTAATAACGAGTAGGGAAGTATAACGATGTTTGATTCATATATGGTTAATATTTAGCATGGAAGTATAACGATGTTTGATACATATATGGTTAATAACGAGTATGGAAGAATAACGATGTTTGATACATATATGGTTAGTATCGAGTATGGAAGAATAACGATGTTTGATGCATATATGGTTAATGTCGAGTACGGAAGTATAACGATGTTTGATACATTTATGGTTAATAACGAGTAGGGAAGTATAACGATGTTTGATTCATATATGGTTAATATTTAGTATGGAAGTATAACGATGTTTGATACATTTATGGTTAATAACGAGTAGGGAAGTATAACGATGTTTGATACATATATGGGTAATATCTAGCATGGAAGTATAACGATGTTTGATGCATATATGGTTAGTACCAAGTATGGAAGTAAAACGACGTTTGATTCATATATGGTTAATAACGAGTAAGGAAGTATAACGATGTTTGATACATATATGGTTAATATCGAGTAGGGAAGAATAACGATGTTTGATACATATATGGTTAGTATCGAGTATGGAAGAATAACGATGTTTGATACATATATGGTTAGTATCGAGTAGGGAAGTATAACGATGTTTGATACATATATAGTTAATGTCGAGTACGGAAGTATAACGATGTTTGATACATTTATGGTTAATAACGAGTAGGGAAGTATAACGATGTTTGATTCATATATGGTTAATATTTAATATGGAAGTATAGCGATGTTTGATGCATATATGGTTAGTACCAAGTATGGAAGTAAAACGACGTTTGATTCATATATGGTTAATAACGAGTAAGGAAGTATAACGATGTTTGATACATATATGGTTAATATCGAGTATGGAAGAATAACGATGTTTGATACATATATGGTTAATATCTAGTAGGGAAGTATAACGATGTTTGATACATATATAGTTAATGTCGAGTACGGAAGTATAACGATGTTTGATACATTTATGGTTAATAACGAGTAGGGAAGTATAACGATGTTTGATTCATATATGGTTAATATCTAGTATGGAAGTATAGCGATGTTTGATACATATATGTTTAATAACGAGTAGGGAAGTATAACGATGTTTGATTCATATATGGTTAATAACGAGTAGGGAAGTATAACGATGCTTGATACATATATGGTCAATATCAAGTATGAAAGTATAAAGATGTTTGATACATATATGGTTAATACCGAGTAGGGAAGTATAACAATGTTTGATACATATATGGTTAATATCGAGTAGGGAAGTATAACGAGGTTTGGATCATATATGGTTAATAACGAGTAGGGAAGTATAACGATGTTTGATACATATATGGTTAATATCTAGTATGGAAGAATAACGATGTTTGATACATATATTATTAATATCAAGTATGGAAGTATAAAGATGTTTGATACATATATGGTTAATATCGAGTAGGGAAGTATAACAATGTTTGATACATATATGGTTAATATCGAGTAGGGAAGTATAACGAGGTTTGATTCATATATGGTTAATAACGAGTAGGGAAGTATAACGATGTTTGATACATATATGGTTAATATCTAGTATGGAAGTATAACGATGTTTGATACATATATGGTTAATAACGAGTATGGAAGTGTAAAGATGTTTGATGCATATATGGTTAATAACGAGTATGGAAGTGTAAAGATGTTTGATGCATATATGGTTAATACCAAGTATGGAAGTATAACGACGTTTGATTCATATATGGTTAATAACGAGTAAGGAAGTATAACGATGTTTGATACATATATGGTTAATATCGAGTAGGGAAGTATAACGATGTTTGATACATATATGGTTAATATCGAGTAGGGAAGTATAACGATGTTTGACACATGTATGGTTAATATCGAGTAGGGAAGTATAACGATGTTTGATACATATATGGTTAGTATCGAGTAGGGAAGTATAACGATGTTTGATACATATATGGTTAATATCGAGTAGGGAAGTATAACGATGTTTGATACATATATGGTTAGTATCGAGTAGGGAAGTATAATTGCATCATATGATAAGTAAGATGTTGGACACGTTCGAAATATTATCATCCTATAAATGATGATGATGAATGAAGTGATGTTGGTGGTGGTGGTTGTGGTGGAAGTAGTTTTCTTAAATGTGACTATAAGTTGCTGGTGATTGTTTATGAATTGTGCTCAATTAGTATTCGTTTCTCTCAGTGGAACGATAATCACGAAGTTTTAAACTGAAAATAAACCCCAAGAAAGAACTAATATAATCCTTTTCTGATAGAAATGTTTATTATTTCCTGATAACTATAAGTGCAATAATGCCGGCAAAGTGCCTCTCCAAGTCAAAATCCTCCTATATTGCACATTTCCTGTGAGCTTCTTCCTCAAGTCTGAATCCTCTTATGTTGCACATTTCCTGTGAGATTCTTCCTCAAGTCTGAATCCCCTTATATTGTACATTTCTTGTATTATATTAAATAAATAAATGCGAACATTAAACACCTCCCTTTTGATTTTAAAGTATGCTATTGTTTTGATAAATAAGTGATGGTTGTTCCCTCCCAGTTCCAATTCCTTTACAAATCAAAGTCCTGATTTTATAAAGGGACCAATTCGTGGATTTCGTATAAGACACCATACCATCTTTCCACTTTGGCAATGTTTTTCGTATAGGAGTTAATTTGGCAAGTTGCTAATGGTGTTCGTTACATGAAAGCACGGCTCAGAATGCTATCTCTCTCTCTCTCTCTCTCTCTCTCTCTCTCTCTCTCTCTCTCTCTCTCTCTCTCTCTCTCTCTCTCTGAGACCTTTAACCAAATTAAAACACGCATTTCCTCTGATTCAAAAATTAAACACTGAAACCAAATGGGTACACGCTCTGGAACCTATTATGTTACCGAGCCATCAGCAAAGTAAGGTCCATATGCAATTGATGATTTCTTATTCAAAAGAAGATATACTACCAAATCACTAAAAATCTTGAATGCAGACAGGAATTAATGAATGGAATATAGCATGATTGTAAAATTGAATTAATTATGATGGCGATTTGTGAATGTATATTGATAGGCAATGATTTAAATTTTGCTTTATTGAAATCAGCCGATCGCATTTACCAAATCATCGCAAGGAAACTGGAGTTAAGTACTTTTCGCAATAAAATCTAGGAGCATCCGATTAAGAGTGACGTTAATGTAAATCAAACATGTGACATTTGGATTACGAAACCAACGATCTACCAAGTGGGATACCCTGGTTCCATCAAATAAACATTATGATGACTTCTAATAAGTAACAAGTCGATCATTAAATCTAAATTGTTAGAATACCCGCCGGCAAGAGGATAATCACCCAAGCATATTTATACTTACGTAATTGCTTAGTATGATTCTGAATGGAAAATATAATTCATTATCGCTGATTATAGTTGCGATTGGCAAGTTTTGAGAGTAACGGGTCCAGACACTAACGACAGATAGGAGGAGAGATGGTGCAACAAGTTGTCTTCATTAATCACACCCAGTGCGCGTTTCTTCTGGCTATCTCTCTGTGTGTCTGTGTCTGCATAACTGTGTGTAGTTAACGGTGTGCAAGACAACGTCCCTCAGGACAATACGATAATAAACAGTCTCTGTGCCAGTGCTCTGTGCATCAGCCGCTTCTGATCTTCAATTAATGCAGGTTGCAATAGGGATACCATCCTGTATATTTCTTTTTTCTCGAACATACTGGTAGCCACCGATCTTTAAAAGCCTTAGAGTTGAACATACTACACATACTGGTAGCCATTGATCTTTAGAAGCCTTTGTGTTGAACATACAACACGTACTGGTAGCCACCTATCATTTGAAGCCTTTGGATTGAACTACTACACATACTGGTAGCCACCTATCTTTAGAAGCCTTTGGGTTGAACATACTACACATACTGGTAGCCACCTATCTTTAGAAGCCTTTGTGTTGAACATACAACACGTACTGGTAGCCACCTATCATTTGAAGCCTTTGGATTGAACTACTACACATACTGGTAGCCACCGATCTTTAGAAGCCTTTGTGTTGAACATACAACACGTACTGGTAGCCACCTATCATTTGAAGCCTTTGGATTGAACTACTACACATACTGGTAGCCACCGATCTTTAGAAGCCTTTAGGTTGAACATACTACACATACTGGTAGCCACCTATCTTTAGAAGCCTTTGTGTTGAACATACAACACGTACTGGTAGCCACCTATCATTTGAAGCCTTTGGATTGAACTACTACACATACTGGTAGCCACCGATCTTTAGAAGCCTTTGTGTTGAACATACTACACATACTGGTAGCCACCGATCTTTAGAAGCTTTTGGGTTGAATATACTACACCTACTCTTAGCCACCTATCTTTAAAAGCCTTTAGGTCCAACCATATGAAACAACTATGAGGTACAACCATAACATGTGAATCCATCCTAGGCATCAACACTTGCTGTATATATTAATAGAGCTACTCTTAAATTCACTCAGATTTGATTACCTCCATTATTATATGTCATGAATAATACAAGCCTCTCCATACTGTTTCTTCTATCTTCTTCCCTTCCTTTATACGGGTTTTGTATATATAGCTATTCAATATCAAGGATTTCTGTTCTATCTTCCTGACTGCATTGTTTATATGTTAGACTCGGTAATAATTATATTAACTTCCTCGTGACTTATTTCGTCATTGATAATTGCTTTGCTCATCTTATTGTCGACACTATTTAACTTGATTTTCAGAGGTAACCATCTTCATCTCTATCATTCTTTTGACAGCTTTTGCAACAAACAAGAGTGACCTTGCAAAACCCACTCGAAACCAATTGTGATATTTGATACAAAATCGAGAGCGGGCTCTAATAAAAGACCAGAACAACCAATTTTATGACTTCAGCAAATTCCATATTTGTTGGAGAAGCTATCGATATTTTTAACAGCTTGTACACAAGCATGCTGTAACTTGATTTTAAGACTGCATGTTAAATAGTGGTACTTATAATGTTATTGGTATTGCCATTTATTTGTTGAAAACTTCAAAGCGATTCTGGAAATGGATTTGTGTTTTCTTTAAATAATTAACTTTCTCATCATTTCAAAGTGAATTATTACGTATAATAATTTAGAAATCTTTGAATACATCATTTAGGCACCTAATCCGAATTCAACAATTCTGCTACGTATCAAGTGCTTCTTTGAGTAACTTCGTTGTTCGTCTCTCATAGAATTATTCTGTTCTTACTCTTATCTTAATCTTTCAAATTCTTTGAGCATTTTCAGAGTTGTTTTCCAAGTTCAGCCAATGTTATAACTGGTTGTCAGTGTATCTGTAATTGCAAAATGCATATATATCTAAACAAAACTGTTATCAACGTACTCACGAAATGACCAGTGGCATCCGCTATTTAAACGCTTCGCATTGTCTTTCGATATTTTGAGAAACAGCGCAAAAGCTAGGTTTTTGAAAACAAGACATATTCTAAGTCCAACATAAACAGGCAATTCGAAATAGCCACAGTAGGTAGGGTTGTGTTACAATTACAACTTGTCAAATATAGGATCCGATCCGGAAATATTTTGTATATATTGCCAAAAGGACCCCTCAGATGACCGTAACTCAAGAGCGGCGAGAAAAACTGGATGTCTAAAACATACACCGTGATTGCGGACATAAGTATCGGCACGGAAAGTAGTTACGTGGGCCACCATAGTGACAATGGAAAACCCATTCGAAAAGGTCGTGGGCCACTCTGGGGACAAGGGGAATTTAACATGGGAATTTAATGGGCCACCCTAGCGACAAGGGAAAGTGGGGTTGTTGTTTAGGGACATTATGAATGGAACAGGTGAGTGACGTCACGGTACTGAAGATTGGTAACAATGTAGCAAGGGGCTGACCTCAATTTGACCAAACAGCGGCAAAAAACTTAGAACGTTTGGCGGGAACGGGAGTGGCGGGTCATAGACACATACAACGCATGCAGCATACAACATACAGACAAAAATGGATGAACATTAATCTATCACACAAACAGCATACAACCGACCCAAAAACATGTTTTAGGCACGAAAGTAAATATTTTCGAGGCATATGAGTGGCCCTGAAAAGGGCCTTTGGGTTCTTCTTCTTCTATTGTTTCCACTTCTTCCACCATCTTATCACTTTCTGTATTAATCCCTTCTTTTTTTCCTTCTCTGAATCTAGTCAGGATGTCCCATTAATCTAAACTTCTGCTGCACCTTCATCAAGTTTTGATTCAGTCTTTCAAAGTCATCTTTTTTCTTTATGTAGTCTTTTTCATTTCTTTCCTTTGCCCAGTTATCTTTAATCATTTTCACCTCCTCTGTCAGTACCTTTCTCATCATTTCTTCAGCTTTCTTTAATTGTTCTAATCCCCATTTTACAAAAGACCACTCTGTCAAATTCAGCATTTCTTATAAAAAGCACATGACTTTGATGACACCATCAAGTGCATCCTTCAATGTTCCAGCTTTAACATATTTTGGTTTAATGAAGCCTCTTAATTCTCCACTTTCTTATCTATCATGCCTTTTACAAGATTCTTCGCTATGTTTTTAAAAATTCGTAATTTTTGTTTATTTTATTTTTTTGAAAATTGGTATTAAGTTCTACTTTATTTTCATAGGGTTTTTATTTGTATCATTTCATAGTTTATGGTTCTAAGTGGAGTGAGGGGATGATCATTAAGGGTTAAATTTTTCCTTGTTTGATAAATTCTTTCAGGAAAAGTATGAGTTAGTTAAATTAACGTCGCCCGCTAGAGCATGTACGACGATTTCTGCTAGCAGAGCTTCATGATCTAATGGGATGGCATGAGGTAATTTTGCCGTGTAACAACACAAAGTATTATCGGGAAACACCTACATGGAACTGTCACTGGGTAAGGTTAAGTAAAATTGGTTGTTGTTGTTCATAATTCCGGAGTTCTGCTGTCCGAGGGGTCACTCGAAGTCAGAGGAGTGTCTAAAAGAGGATTATTTTGATGATTGTTGTTGTTGGGGTGGTGACTGGCTTTGGGTACAAGAGTAGTAAATGGGGTGAGATTAGCGACAATGGGAATTAGCATTACAGAGACCCCTGGGTCAGATTAGCGACAATGGAAATTTAACATGGTGAAAAATCGTGGGTCAGATTAGAGACATGGGAAATTAACATGGGGAATAAATCGTGGGTCACTCTAGCGACAAGGGGAATTTAACATGGAACTATAGTGTGGGTCTGTCTAGGGACAATGGGAATTTAACATGGGGAATAGATCGTGGGACTGTCTAGGGACAATGGGAAATTTAACATGGGGAATAGATCGTGGGACTGTCTAGGGACAATGGGAAATTTAACATTACGGAAACCCCTGGGGGATATAACCTCAAGGGAATTTAACATATGGAAATTGAACATGGTGGATCTGAATAGCGTCAAGGGGAATTGAACATGGTGGGACTATCTAGGGACAATGATGGTAGAGGGTCAAACACAACAGAGACAGAAACATACATACACTAGTACAAGCGTGGGATTTATATATAAAGCATTACGAAGACCTGAAATCTTGCTGGGGTGTTCAAAAATTTGCATAATTGTAATGATGCTATAAATAGCTATAATCAAGGAAATGCTCAACGACAAAATGGATGTGACTAAAAGTAACGTTAAAATGACGAAATTGTCCCAGAATTTAAAGGAAAATAAACATATCCCCGAAAATTAAGTTACAATGGTTTAGACTAAAATGGATAAAATTAGTAACTACTTACAATATCAACTTCTGTCACGATCGTGGATAAATACCTATGTATCTATAATCAGCTGAAATTCCTATGAAATCCCACTATCTATTTATAGCTCCAACTTGTGGGCTTTTCCTTTGGAAAATCCCACTATCTTTTTATAGCCTCAGCTTGAGTGACGTTCCTGTTTATGAATTCTAGTATATATGTATAGCTACAAAATGTGGAAATCCCCAAGTCGATATTTATAGTCTCAAAATTTCCAGCCTCACTGTACTGAACACTAGGGGATAAATGGCAACAGTGTTGCAAGTGGCTGACCTGAATACGCGCTACTGTAGGTAGGTAGGTAGAGTGTATCTGATAGGGAAAAAGTGAGTTTTATAGGGACAAACAGAGACCAATACACACACACACACAACATACGCGCGCAGACACACTCACACACACACACACACACACACACACAGAGAAGAGGAAAAAACAAACCCCAAATATACTATCCACACTCGGGAGGAAGAAAAAAAAAACAACCAAATATACGATCTACACAACGTACGCGAACACACACACACACACACACACACACACACACACAGGGAAGAGGAAAAAACAAAATCCAAATATACTATCAACACAGAAGGGAGATAATACAAACCCCAAATAAACTATCCACACAAACGTACGCGAACGCATACAAACCCCAAATATACTATCCACACTCGGGAGGAAGAAGAATAAACAACCAAATATACGATCTACACAACGTACGCTAACACACACACACACACACACACACACACACACACACACACGCACACCACAGAGGGAAGAAGAAAATCATTATACACTATCCACACGGAGTGAAGAAATAACCCTTTATATATATACTATCAACAGAGAGTGAAGAAAATAACCCATTATATTCCATCAACACAGAGTGAAGAAGAAAAAGTTTTTTGAAAGCACCTAAGCCCTCACCTGCAATGACCAACTCTGCCAAACACCTACACCCCACCCACCCCCACTCCCAACACTACAAAACCCATTTAACCCGTTATTTTATGGCATCAGTGTGTGATTTAGGAAACATCAAGACACAAAATGATGGACGAATAGACTGACTATTGTTTACGGACTTGCATGCCTAAAGAGCGTGCGTGAAGGAAAACATCCTTCCATTTCAATTCTAACTAAAACATGATCCAGAGGGATAGAGAGAGGTGAAAGAGAACAATTTCATAAAGTGTGAGTAAAAACAAAACACGCCATCCTTATTATACAATGTCAAGACCAAGAGACACTTACGTTTTCTTTCTGGTCTATTCTCTTTTAGAAGGTAGTATGAAATTTCACATCAGGGCCAACGCATCGGCTCACATTGTCAATTTTTCCATTTCCATGTCTTTACTGGCACAAGTTCTTCATCATCTTCAATTTCTTCTTCTTCTTCTGAATCCCTCTTCTCTGTTTCGTCTTGTTTTTTTTTTCTTCTCTTTTCTCGTAGGGCACTCTGAATTCCAGTGTTCTTTCCCGTGACAACGATATTAGGTATCTTGACTTTTGTCTCTCTTTCTTAGACGAAGCAGGTATTTTGGAGACAAATACCCATTTACCTTTGCAGATATAGCAAACTTCATTAGCACACACTTTCGTATGACTCTCATCAAATCAACGACCAAAAGAGTAAGTTTTGTTGCCACTTTCGCCTGTAAATTATGCTTTCGTATGACTTTTAGCAAATATTTGACCAGCAGGTCGATCTGTGCTGACTCTTCCATCTTCGTGATCGTTTGAGAGCGGAATGGATACTCTGACGCTAAGACACTCTCCTTATATACAGGGACCTGCTGCGTATGAAACCTAGTCAAATGTAATTTTGCAATAAGATGAAACGATTTCATTGAGGAAGTAAAAGGCAATGATGTACCGTATCGCCTCACACAAAACCTGAAGTGTTAGCTTAGATCCGTGTCAGCAATTTCGAAGACATAACTGAGCTTTCATCAATGCTCTCCATTTATACCACAAAACCACGAGTCCTGATTCACGCCAAAAGAAATTTCGTTCGGTCCATAAAAAATAGTATCACATCCGAGAAACGCAAAACCGAACTTCCAGAAAACTGAGAACGACGGCTTACACCTACAACGTGAAATGTATGAGTTCAAGTAGTGCGTAAAACTTAGTCAAATTAGATTTTTATAGTCAAGACGAAACGATCTCTTTTCGAACAAGAAAGCAGACACCAAGCGACAATGGCGATCCGTGTCACACAACACTTTTCAAAATGTATATGATCAGAGGTTTGTTCTAGCGATCTGCACGGTTAAATTAAATGTTGATGTATTTTGCAATAAGATGGACACAATTTCCATGGGATCGCCCATGGTACGATTGTTCGTGCATTAGTTTAATTTTTAAAAATATTTTTTTTATATAAATCGCCTATACGATAGACCCAGTAAAGCATGGCCATTCTCGTCACTGTCTGAATATCTACTCAAGTCAATTCGAAGCGAACGCGGTAAGAAAATAAGTATAGCCAATGAAATGGCTTACAACGGGTGATGCATTGTTTTGTTCTAGGACTGTGTGGCATAATAATCCCTATGTTCTTGCGTTGTTACCATTACAGTGCAGACAGACTGAAATGTGAACTTACAAGCCCTCTTTGTGTGTGTGTGTTGTACCATTTCTTCTTACCACATCAAAATACTGAGCGTCACAGTATTGGTTCGCGTTTTCAAGCTGACCATTTTTTTTATATCTCACTTAAACATTTTAACATAAACACTCACATCGGTAGAGTCAGAACAGACGTGTTACAGTACTGAGGGGCATGTTATCTTTTTTTTCAAACTAATAAATTTGGGGTTTGTATGAAGTAAAGAACCGAAAGTACAGTGAAACTCAAGGATGATGACCCAGTCTGTCTGTCTATTGATGCGTGTATTTACTTAAGAAGAAATATGACCTCTAAAACACAAAGAGATACGGCAAGCATGATTAGAATGAACATAACGATCTTTTCCTTCACGTCCGTGTAATTTAGAGTTTCAATCCTCTTTGAAAACAAACTTGGTCTCCTTTTGTAGGGCTTGAAATAATAAAAAACCTGAAAAAATCTTAAGCACTTTGCTATAGATAATTTCATCAACAGATTAAACAACATAAATGCCGCTACAACACTAGAAAGCCTTAAATCTTCTATCAAAAAGAAATGCATCAAAAAATTAAAGATTAACGATAACTAACCAATGAAACCGAATTTAACAAAGGCAGTGACATGTGAAGAAATGTCTCTCACTTTGGAAAGGTAGTCGAATGTACTCTGTCATGCACCATCAACTTGAAAAAAAAAATTATAAACAGAGAGAAACCTGAATTCAAAATTCAGTTGTTTTTTTTTCTTCAAAATTGTTTCGTTTCTTTTTTCTTTTTTTGGAACAAATCTAAGCACTAATATACTAATATACAAGCTTTGATATTTCTGAAAAAATGAGGGGATATTCCTAACGTTCATAACCACCTATGGACTTGGACTTGTCTGTGACTTATCCACAAAACAAGATGTACATATTTCTGGTCAAGCTGCAAGTGTGTGCGTGTTTTTGAAAATGGTAAAAATGGGATATACAATTTTCTCGTGATACTTATAAAGTGAAGAGTCTGTGCAAGTGTCAAAATCCAAAGTCATATAAGTTTTGTATTTTGTACGGCTTGTAAAGATTTCCACTTTAGAAACTGTGAAGTATCACAAGTTATTATCACAAACAGAAGTGGAACATAGGGGCTTGCAAGAAAGAAAATGACCAGACAGTTGGTGTCATCAAGAGTGCTAGAGACGGTACCCGAACTTGCTTGCTTGCTTACTTGAATTAAAGTGATTTTCGCCCTAATGGAGCATGTATCACTGGTTTAATAACGCACCGCGTGATTTTTAATTACTCCTAGGGAAGGAAAGAGAGCCTCATCTCCCAGGCTTTTATGTACTCACAGACTACTTTTAAATTTAGCCACTCAGGTGTAGGACTAACTAGTCCTTAACAACCTGACTGAAAGGCTTTAAACATGAGTGGGAATTGTCTCACCACACACTCATTTTTCTGTCCGAGCGTGGTAAAGGAGGAAAAAGGTGCTCAGCAAGACAGCCATGGATGTTAAGTACTCACCAAAACGCTAGCCCGTACTTATTTCAAATCAAGTCCCGTTTTTGCTAATGGACAATAAAAGGTACCAATAATGTGTTAACCACCTGTGCAATTAGTTCAAATCTAACGAGTCTGTTAAATTTCCTACTTCCTAACATATCTATATAATATTAGTACTTAGTGTACATAAAAATAGCCATAGTGATCTTATTTAAATTATTATGTCTAAGAGACATATACCAGTTTGGTCACTGTTAGGTTTAAAAAGTTAAATTTGTTGCGGTGTTCCAATGGGTCAAGTTTGTTTCGAGAATAGTTTAGTCAAGGAGGGATACCAAGCCAAATATGGTTCCCTATTTAATAAAAAGCAATCTTTTGGAGCCCTAAAAAAGTTTGTTTTTTCTATTAGAAGGTAACACGTCTCTCTTTTGCTTTCACGTTCTTTCCTGCACTCCTAGTCTCATGATTCTTGATATCAGGAAATGCGTAGCCATGATGAGCGGCAATGTAAGCAGTGGCTTCTACCAGTTGACTGAGGGGGTATCCAGTGTAGGTTTGTCTGTAGAATTGGGGAAGAACTCTGACCCTAATCCCCATTGAGAAGGTATTGGTTTAAAGGTGTCTAGAGATTTGTAGGCAACGTATTGTATGGCTCTAATAAACTGCCCTGCTTTGTTGACGTCTTACAATGCTTGATCTAGTCCCATTTCGGTGTACTTCTCAACGAGGGTCAGCGTCCCCCTCTTCCTCCTCAACCGCCTCAATTTCCTCTTCTGGTTCTGATACTAATTCTTTAGTTGAGGTAGATAGTTTCAAATCCGCTGCTATGGTGTCTGTCGCTGTTATTGTTGTTGTGGTTGTTCTTTCAGCTGAGATTGCCTGTAGTATCGGAGTGAGAAAAGAACGTTGTTGTTGTTGTAGGGTTTAACGCCATTTTTCAGCACGCGATAGGCTATACATGGCGGCCAGTATTAATGGTGGAGGAAGAACCCGGGAAAAACCCGGAAAGAACCATCGACCCACGAGAAGCTACTGGCAAGTTTTCTCACATACCCACATTAGCCGAATCCGAGACTCGAACCCACGCAGACAAAGGTGAGATGACAGTGATCCGTAACGGAGAGCGCTTTAGACCACTCGGCCACTCTGGGCCCCAGAAAAGAACGTAGTGCCTCCGATAATTACATTTGAGTTTGCCATACCGTTTGTCTAACATAATTGGCCCTTTGTTTTGCCACCACTCTTTCCGGGGCAGGTTGTTTGTTAGGTATAGTCGGCTGTTGACTAGATGTTATTTGTGTTCTCGAGGTGGGTGGAGTGCTAACTGGCTAGGTCTGCATTTCTTGCTCCCGCTACTGTTGCGTATATTTCTTCCCTCCACACCGAGTTCTGGGCCTAATTCTTTTAATTTCGTTGTACCCGAACTTACATTATCCATATTATCACCAACAAAAAAAAAACAAAAACGCACAAACCTAAAAGAAACACTCACTCACTTTTTTACAGAACATTACTATTTTTAAAATTTTGATAAGCGACGGAAACGAAGGACTTAGAGTCGCACTTTCTAACCAAGATAAAGAAATCATGTGCTGATAGACTCACTTCTGTATTTTTTCTTCTAACTGACTAACATATCATAGGCAATGGAATGTTATTTCTTTTCGAGAGTATGGGGTAGCCCTGAAATTTTTTTTTTGGAACTTGAAGCTATGGCGATCGCTTAGGTTATGAGATGGCGGCCTTCTCTGACGACAGGCTTTCTCACAGGATAAGGTCTGCTTCTTCGGAAAAGAGAAGAAGAACTCTTTGGTGTCGATACAACTGTTGACAAAGCCTCTGTTAGGTTCATGCTGCTGCTGTTGCTGCTCTCTCTGCTGCTTATGAAGTCTGTACTTCTCCATCCATTCTTCTTTCTCCTTCTTGAATTCCTCCTTGAAGAGCTTTTCTTTCAGGTCTTCAGTGACTTTTAGCATTCTCACATTTTCTATCTCTTCTGGCTTCGGTATCAGACTGTGTCTGACCCTATGTAAATTCACGTAGGCTTCGTTTAGCTTAGCTAGTTTGGAGCACATCTTCGCAGGAGGATGAGTTAACAATGGATGGGCAGACTGGAAACTTCCCCGGTTCTTAAAGTCAAAGCGCGGACGTGAAGGAAAACATTACTACACGGTTTTCTAGCCGGAACGTTCAAATAGTGTTATGGGAGGGATAGAGAGAAGTCAAAGAGCATGAATCAAGATTCCTATAGCCAAATAAACCACAAGGCATTTTTTTCTTCAAAACACAACATTTTTTATTCATACTAACAAACAACTCTAACATTTTTTTTAACAATAATCCAACACTATAACATCAAACATTTTTTTTCAAATACCAAACATTTTTTTTTCAATTGACAGTCTACTTTAAACAGGGCTGACAACGTTGTGAATGAAATTGTGATTTCCACTGTCGGAAGTCATTAGGCCATTGATGGACACTACGTTTTCTAGTTAGAGACAAAAGATAAGCATAATGGTCACAAAACCATCGATGTACTTTCACATCGTTTCTAGAAGAATGACGAGCATCAAAATGAGTCACTGAATGTTCTAAAGAATAGCCCAGGCTGCAATCATGCAGAAAATACACACAGTACTGTCCACACACCAAGGAATATGTGCCTTGTTATTTCACGTTATTGAATCGTGTGGTCTGAGCATTTCTTCTCATAAAGTCGATGATATCGTCTTCCAAAGGGGGCAGTCCATAGGAATCAAAGTATTCCACACATCCTTCTTGAGGAAAGTAGACAGCTACCCAGTGGGTTCCTGGGAGATGACTGTCGACAGGATTCCAAGAAGCAGTGTACAAACTGTGGTTCAAAAGGTAATAAAGTTCTCAGGTATCCATTTTTTGTTTTTTTTCTTCTTCACAGGTAATGATAAGTGGTCAATTCGATCCTGACTTTTTGCTTGAAAATGTCTGACGAATAAACGGTTATTCGTTCTGTTTCCTCACTCTGATTCAGGAGAACTTCGATGCGATGGATCTCTTGTGTGGTTAATGGTGGACAAGAATGTTCACGCAAGTCTTTATACCACTGGTGCAACACGTCTTTGTTCGAGATGAGACTCCAAGCTTCGTCCAGATACTCGTCCAATTTTTCTTCTTGACTTAACATTAGGCATTTATCGTGTTGAATTTGACTGGGATGATCGTTTTGACATCCATAACAATTTTTCTTGATCAATTCCTTAATTTTTTTCTGTCAAGACTATAGCATAACAGGAAACTAAATGTGATTCTTGTTCTGGCCATCTACACTTCATCATGATGACTTCTTCGTCTTTGTCTTGGGATTCTCCTTCCTCAGGGATCTTCACATTCCATGTCCAAAGAATCCCTACTATACAAACATTGATAAAAATCCTCCATGACTTCTAATAGTCTAGAATGACTTCTCTCAAACTGTTGGTTTATATCGTATTGTCCAATTCAGCATACAGGATGACGTTCACCGTATTATCTGCGCGTAGATTTTCTGCAAACTGAAATTCCACACGCATCTGGCCGGATTTTATAGGGTGAAAATGTCTCTCCTCGCTGTCTTGACTTACAATTCGTTAGAGAACCGTTTTCGAAAATGGAGTTTCACTGTAACTTTCCCTTTGAAGAATGGAATATTTTGTCCCAGATCTCCTTTTATAGCAATGTTGACAGTGTCTAAATACGACTTACTGACGGGCAAATAGTGAGGATGTACAAATTCGCGGTGTACGTGATAGGTGTTTGCACCTTCCTGGTCATTGTTTGTGGTACTATCCACTTTGAAAGGAATGACACGCAGTAACGGAACAGAGGTGTGTCCCACCACGTTGTACTCCACCACATCGGAATACACAAACATCAAATTAAGTCCTTGGTTCAGTTCTACCGGGTTTCCAAAAGCTCTGTAAAAATCCATATTACTTTTGATCTTGGGGCTCATATTGTTTGCGACATTTCTGCATGTCCGCCCAAAATTTCAAACAAACTACCATTGAACCTGAGGAACAATGTGTCCGTATCTTGAAATTTGATCACGAGACGATGAGCCACTTTATTGTACTCAATCTTCACACTTTTTTTGGCTCTGTTCAGTGCTTTGCCAAAGGCTAAGTTGAACCTGTCCGCAATAGTGTCCACCAAATGTTCACCACTAAAATAATAACCTGAAGGAATTTTCAAGGTGTAGATAATGAAGGCTGGATTGCTGGCTGGTCTTGTGTCCCTTAAAAACCCTATTTTGTTGATTTCTTCCTCCAATTGGGCATTCAGGATTCCCACCTCGAAAGTGTCTTGCTTTTCGGTGATGTTTTTGATTTGTGTTGGGTGAATGATTTCTACCAAAGCCACTTCCCAATGGGCTTCGTGATCTAACTGGATGGTCTGAGGTAATTTGACCGTGTAACAGCATAACGTGTTCTTGGGAAACACCTCCATGGAACTGTCACTGGGTAAGGTTAAGTAAAATTGGTTGTTATTGCTCATAATTCCAGCGTTTTGTGGCTCTCCGAGGGGATATTACTGGACGTCAGAGGAGTGTCTCCGCCCAAAATGGGGTTGTTGTTGGAGTGGTGACTGGCACTGACACTGGACACAAGGTTCCCGTTGTTCCCGTTCGAGGAGAATTTCAGGGAGGGATTAGGAAGCAGGTAACCGATGCAACTGCTCAATACAATGGTCCACAATTGTTTGTCTCCTTCTTGCAAACTCAAATTGGCAATGGCTGCCCCGATGACACAATACACCACAAAGATTTGGCAGAAAAAGACGATTTGCGTTTTAGGCACACGTTTTCCACACCACACCCACAAGGGTTGTTTTTGTAAATCTTGCAGAGAAGAATTGGGTGAAGGAGTGATCGCAGTAGCTGAATCTGTGTGAAAGGGCATGATGGTCACTTCTTTTTATAGTGCGAAGCGTCGATGCAAGAATCAAAACTGGGTGGATATCCTTTCCAACGTACTTTGACTTCTTTGACACGTCGTTTGCCCACTTTACGGTTTCAGCGTTTGACAATGCTTTTGATGTCGTACACGTCGTCTTTTTTGGTGACACGACTTGATTTGAAATAAGTACGGGCTAGCGTTTTGTTGAGTACTTAACACCCATGGCTGTCTTTTTGAGCACCTTTCTCCTCCTTTACCACGCTCGGACAGAAATATGAGTGTGTGGTGAGACTATTCCCACTCATGTTTAAAGCCTTTCAGTCAGGTTGTTAAGGACTAGTTAGTCCTACATCTGAGTGGCTAAATTTAAAAGTAGTCTGTGAGTACATAAAAGCCTGGGAGATGAGGCTCTCTTTCCTTCCCTAGAAGTAATTAAAAATCACGCGGTGCGTTATTAAACCAGTGATACATGCTCCATTAGGGCGAAAATCACTTTAATTCAAGTAAGCAAGCAAGCAAGTTCGGGTACCGTCTCTAGCACTCTTGATGACACCAACTGTCTGGGTTATTTTCTTTCTTGCAAGCCCCTATGTTCCACTTCTGTTTGTGATAATAACTTGTGATACTTCACAGTTTCTAAAGTGGAAATCTTTACAAGCCGTACAAAATACAAAACTTATATGACTTTGGCTTTTGACACTTGCACAGACTCTTCACTTTATAAGTATCACGAGAAAATTGTATATCCCATTTTTACCATTTTCAAAAACACGCACACACTTGCAGCTTGACCAGAAATATGTACATCTTGTTTTGTGGATAAGTCACAGACAAGTCCAAGTCCATAGGTGGTTATGAACGTTAGGAATATCCCCTCATTTTTTCAGAAATATCAAAGCTTGTATGTGCATTTTCCCTTTTCCACTCTATATTAGTGCTTAGATTTGTTCCAAAAAAAGAAAAAAGAAACGAAACAATTTTGAAGAAAAAAAAAAACAACTGAATTTTGAATTCAGGTTTCTCTCTGTTTATAATTTTTTTTTCAAGTTGATGGTGCATGACAGAGTACATTCGACTACCTTTCCAAAGTGAGAGACATTTCTTCACATGTCACTGCCTTTGTTAAATTCGGTTTCATTGGTTAGTTATCGTTAATCTTTAATTTTTTGATGCATTTCTTTTTGATAGAAGATTTAAGGCTTTCTAGTGTTGTAGCGGCATTTATGTTGTTTAGTCTGTTGATGAAATTATCTATAGCAAAGTGCTTAAGATTTTTTCAGGTTTTTTATTATTTCAAGCCCTACAAAAGGAGACCAAGTTTGTTTTCAAAGAGGATTGAAACTCTAAATTACACGGACGTGAAGGAAAAGATCGTTATGTTCATTCTAATCATGCTTGCCGTATCTCTTTGTGTTTTAGAGGTCATATTTCTTCTTAAGTAAATACACGCATCAATAGACAGACAGATTGGGTCATCATCCTTGAGTTTCACTGTACTTTCGGTTCTTTACTTCATACAAACCCCAAATTTATTAGTTTGAAAA